>JAJJMC010020429.1:0-10872 GCA_023531435.1 Papaver californicum
GTAAGTAATTTTATTTTTCTTGATTCAAAATTTTCTTTTCATGGCTGAGGGTTTATCGGTGTAGTAAAAAGATTGTGATTCTCAGGTTATGTATGAATGAAAAGGCCCTTTTTTACACTGTAATTATTGCTAGGTAATTTCTTCATATATTAATTTTTTCTTTCTTTTGTTTCTTTTTGCTCAGATCTTCAATATGTCTACAAGAAAATCTGATGCTGCCAGCAATCAAGGTGAAAACAGGAGATCAAGTAGGTCTTCTTCATCTCGATATGCTGTTTCTCGTCGAGATTTATCTCTTGCTACTCCTTCTCCTGCTGTACCTCGTACCGTACGGGATTCTTCTCCCGATGTCCCTAATGTTGCCCCCAAGAGTAAGCGATCAATGTCATCTTATAGCTATCGATCTATGGATATTGAAGAATTTAAAAGAAGACATAATCTTCAAGGATTTAAGGTTTCTTTTTTTGATTGTGCTTCCGATATGATAACCTTCGATTTGATGAGAAAATTTCAATATAGCCATCATAGATTATTAATTTCTGTTGGTGCCTTGGAAGCTGGTCTTCATCTCCCTTTGTATGAAAAGAACAACCCTTTCCAGTTTAGAGTTCTTGCTACTCGCAGCAGGGCTCCACATACTCAACTTCGATCTATCACACAGCATAATGGCAATTGGTGGCGAATTCTCGATGAATGCACCCTTCGCAGTGAGGGTCGTACCCGTCTTACCTGTTATGTTCCCGATCTTTCAGAACGTGTTCATTATACGCCTGAGAATTTCCAGAATACTTATGGTGATGGTATTACTGTTAAAAATTATTTTAAATGGAGTGTGAGTCCTGTTCGCAAATGCTCCCAAGGGTTTCCTCTACTTCGAGAAGTTGATGACCCCAGAATCAAGGTAGCTCCATATACCAATGCTGACTTTCCTTCGAACGAGAGAATTCGTCGAGAACATGATTATAAATGGTATCGCACCCCTATTCTGATCGAGGGACCTTGGGTATACAGTGAAATTCCTACTAGTGAAATTCAGCATCTTCGCAATTGTTTCCCGAACTATTGCCCCTGGAAATTGAACTTTGATGATTATAAATTTGACTTCAAGGTTCGAAATTCTTAATTGATATCATTCTTTTTAGATATAGTGTATCAATCTTTAATGTCTTCTTTAAATGTTTTTACTTTTTTTTTTTTTAATTCCAGGTCGATCCTTCTTTGGACATCGGAATCCCCCTTCCTCCACCTGATCGCGGTATTAAAATCGTCGAGAATAGACAGATCGTCGAGAATGAACAAACGATCGAACCCGCAGTTGAGGGTAAAGGAAAACGAAAATTAATTCTCACAGCATAGAAGAAGCAGAAAAAGCCCAGAACTCTTGAACTCTCAACTGAGGTTGTAGGAGAGACGGCTTCAAGTTTGAATAAGGGAGAAGGAAGCTCGATTGTTGCTCTTCCATTGGATCAGTCTGATCCTATCGATGTTATTCCAGTTTCCTCGATGCCAGCAGAAATTGTGGTATCGGAACGATCCGATCCTACTGTTGCACCTCCTTCTGGTATTTCATCCAATTTTTATAACATCGTTTCTCCACTACCTTTTGATTTCGTGCTTGATTCCCCTGTACCTGATAATGGTGCATTGGAAACTTTTTCTGGTCTTCCTCAAGAAGAGGGAGATGATATTGTTATTGATGAAGATATTGTTGATGTAGTGAATGAAGTAACTCATGTTGAAAAAGAGATTTCGTCGGAAAAAGATAATGCTGAAATAAATCCGATTGATGACGTGGAGAATATGATTGTTGGAGCCAACACCCCTGTTGTTGAAGAAATGAATGTTATTGATCATACTGAAAAAGAAACCTCTCCTCCTTCTAATATGATCGTTCCTGGTGTTTCGATCCCTTCTGAAGTCGAAGGGACTACTGGAGTAATTCTAGAATCGATCGCGCCTTCCGATGATTTGGTTCGATCTACTTCTGTTGCTGTTGAGGTCGATACTACAATTCCAAGTGTCGACCCTTCTACTCTGAAGTCTGTTTCCGATCAAATCTCTCGTGAAGGTTTTAGTTTAATTGGTGATGAAGAAGAAGCCTACAAATGGTTTCTTTCTCAGGGACTTTGGAATGTTTCAGCAGATCCTGAGAGTATCAAATCTGATTCTGGCTTCATGCCTCGATTCCGGAATTCACTTAGTGCGATTCCTTTGGATGAAACTCTGGATGCATGGTCTAAGAGTGATATTCTCAATCAAATATCTCCTGTGAAGCCTCCTCCTACCTTTAATGAAATTTTGAATGTTTCCGATAGTTCGTTATATTCACTTCCACAACAAGCTTTAGCCCAACTTCAATATGGTAATGATTGTCTATTTAGCGGTTATAAATTTTATAAGGCTCGAGCTACCATGATGGGATTAATATTTAAGAAAGAATCAGTGGATATGAAGGAAAAGAATGCTTCTTTACAACAAGCGAATGATGAATTGCAACAGCAAAATAATTTTCTTCAACAACAACTTCAACAACTTCATCATCAGCATAATGATCAATATCAACAACAACAGGAACGTCTCCAAACTATTGAAGGTCATAATCAAGATCTTCAGAATCAAAATCAAGGTTTATTTTTCATTTCTTTTCGATTACTATTTTATTTACTTGATTTATATGAAACATTTAAATTTTATACTAGGTTCAGTGGAAAATATGGAGACCCTATTTAGGTTCGATCGTAGAATGGTACAATTGAATAATCATGCAAAGGAAATCTTCAAAGAGATGAATGCGGTTAGAGAAAAACTGACTCAATTGAACGATAGTTTTGATTTAACCACTTGGAGGCGTAATAAAGCAGAATCAAAATATCGAGAAGTTGTAAAATTGCTAACTCAAAAAGAATTAGAGTTTAAATCTGTTGTCAGAGGTACATTTTTGGTTTACCTAATTTTATAGTTCTTGATATCATAAAATTTGTCTAATATTTTCCTGTATTTTCAGAATTGGAGAAAAAATTTAATGAAGCTAAGGATCGAGCAATACAAGTAGAAACTGAGCTTAATACAGCGAAAGATTCAGTGAAGAACATCACACAAGAGTTAAAGACTTCTGAGCATAATGTGACGCTTAGCGCCCTAAAAATTGAGAGTTTACATGCTCGACTATCTAATGAACTTTCTAAAATTAATGCTCGTGAACAAGAGATTGACTCATTAGTTGCAGAACTAAATGAAGAGAAAAATCAAAGATCGCGTCTTAGTGCTCAAATAGAAGCAAATCAGCAAAAGATCGAAGAGCTTCACAAAGAAATCAACTTTGGGCGTGATTTCGTTCAATGGGTCAGGCAGGATGCTAAAGCGAAAATTGCAATGTCCTTCAATACTGCTTTAGATCGTGCACAATCCGATCCTTCAGTGCTTAGTAAGCGCGCTTCTGTGCCTGCAGTTCCTCCTCCACCATCTCGATCCGGTCTTCCCGATATCTGATTATGTCCTTTGTAATTTCATTTACTGTTAACTCCACTATCTTGTACTTTGTTTATCTTTCATTGATTTTCTTTTGCATCCTTTTGATATGTCTTTAATGTTGTTTCCTGCACAAGAAAATGAGATTAAGTAATTCTTTTGGCTATCATATAATTTTCCGAGTACCATAAATTAAAGTACTTTTTACCTCAAATCATGTTGTTCGAGATCCCACACATACGAAACAAACCCGGGCCAGGGGTAAGATACAGGGTTGGTCCCGAACTGTACTTTGAAAATTGATAAACCAATAATTAGGAACTCCTTCTTGATTAAGAATTTCATTGTTAGCGAAACTCTATAAGGATGTTTACCTTTTGACTTTGATTATGTCGTCAATCGCAACGATATCCAGAATATGATGTTCCTGGAATAATTTTGAGCGCTCAAAGTATATGAAATTCCGGGATTAATGGAATTTTGATTATATTAATAATCATGACAATCTCCAAGATATGATGTTCCTGGATTCAAAGTATATGACATTCCGGGATTAATGGAATTATAATATTCTCCATGGTACGATGTTCCTGGAGTGATTATAAAAGAAATTAATGAATTAATTGTCTATGTACCTGCTTTTTGTGGTAACATTGCATTGTTATTCACAGATAGTAAAGCTTTAAATATTGTGCATTCCACGGATGCTTTAAAATTTCTCCTTGCAAATTCTGAAGATAGTACGACCATTGTCCTGCCGACGCTTGAATCACGTATGGTCCATCCCATGTTGGTGCGAATTTTCCTGCTCTTTTGTCCCTTTGGTGTTCTGTTATTTGTCGGAGGACATATTGACCTTGGACAAAATTTCGGGATTTTACACGCTTATGGTATTCTCGAGCTAATCCCCTTTGATAATTCTCCATCTTTTGGAGTGCCACTTCTCTTTTTTCTTCCAAGTCATCCAATTTTTGTAACATGAGATCTGAATTTAGGTTTTTCTCCCATGCTTCTGTTCTGGTCGTAGGCAAAATAACCTCTGTTGGTATTACTGCTTCTGTTCCATAAGTAAGAAGATATGGTGATTCTCCAGTTGAAGCTTTTCTCGTGGTTCTATATGCCCATAATGTATTATGTAATTGTTCGCACCACTTATTATAATATCCATCCAATGTTTTCTTCAGATTTGTTGCGATTGTTTTATTTGTGGATTCTGCTTGCCCATTACTTTGTGGTAAAAAGGTGTAGACTTATGTTTTTGAATATTATATGTTTCAAATAACATATCGATATTCTTCCCCAGGAATTGTTTTCCATTATCAGAAACTATCGCTGCTGGAATCCCAAACCTACAAATGATATTCTCGAATAGAAATGTAAAAACATCAGTATCTCTGATTCGTGCTAGTGCTTTTGCTTCTACCCACTTGGTGAAATAATCAGTGGCCACAATTAAGTATTTTCTTTTCTTTGTGCCTTCAGCTAATGGTCCGACTATATCAACTCCCCATTTCGTAAATGGCCATGGACTAAGTATTGAATTTAATTCCGTAGCTGGTGCTTTGATTTTCTTACCGAATCGTTGACATTCTTCGCACCTTCGAACCATTTCTTCCGAATCTTTCAACATGGAAATCCAATAATAACCCTGCATTTTGGCTTTTAACGCTAGCGACCGTCTTCCACTATGGTTTCATGCATCTCCATAATGTATTTCTTTGAGAATTCGTAATCCTTCTTTTCGTGATAAACATCGAAATAATGGTCCAAGAAAAGAATGTCGATAAAGAATTCCATCTCTAAGTTGGTAACTGTTTGACTTAAGTTGAATTTTCCTTGCTTCTTTAGAATCTGTTGGTAACACTTTATTTTGTAAATATTGATGTATCGGGGCTCTCCAATCTGGCTCACTTGGTTGATCATCTTCTTGTTGCGATGTAGATGTGGCACTTTGTATGGCTAAGTCATCGATACCATCTTCCTCTATGTTATTTAATACTTGTGCTCTTATGGATGGCTCGTATATTCTCCCAATTTTTAGCGCTTTAGTATTTGGGTCATTTATCATGGACGAGATATACGCCAGTGCATCTGCATGTCGATTCTTTTCACGAGACAAATGTCGAAAAATAATATTTGGAATACAAACTGTTAAACTTTGTACAAGATTTTTGTATCGTTCCAAGTCCTCATCGACCGTTTGATATTTTAACTCGATCTGTCTAATCACCAGCTGCGAGTCACTTGTGAGTCTTACATCACTTATTCCTAGTTCAATAATGAGTTTGAGAGCATGGACCACTGCTTCATATTCTACTATGTTATTCGTATGTTCTTCGAACTCAAGTCGAAATGAGTGTACCATACGTTCTCCCTTTGGTGCTGTAATCACGATACCTATTCCTGCTCCTTCTTTATTTCGCGACCCATCAACAAAAACCTCCCATCGTTGTGAACTATTTGAATCTAGGATATCTACTGGTTCTTCTTCTTCACACCTCGGAAGTCCTTGAATTTCATACTCTTCCTCGATTGGAAAATCTGCCAAAAAATCAGCTAGAACTTGGGATTTCTGCGCAGTTTGTATCTCATAAACAATGTTGTATTGTTCTAGCTGAGCGTTCCATTTTGCTATTCTTTCTACCTTCCCTGTATTCTTTAAAACTGATTCCAATGGAGCTTTGGTTAATATACGAACATAATGAGTGAGAAAATAAGTGCGTAACTTCTGAATAGCAAATACCACTGACAAAATTAATTGTTCAATCTTAGTATAATTTCTTTCTGCTGAATTCAAAGTCTTGCTGATGTAGTATACAGGTTTCTCGATTTTCTCATTTGTTCGCACCATTACTCCACTGATTGCATTTTCTGTTGCTGCTATGTACAAAGTTAACATTTCTTCTGGTTCTGGTTTTTGTAATGCTGGCAACGTGGCAAGATGTAGTTTTATACTTTGAAATGCTTGCTCACAACGATCGTTCCATTCAAACTTATTTTTCTTCTTAAGTACATCAAAAAAGGGTTTACATCGTTCTGATGATCTTGCAATAAATCTACTTAGTGCAGCCAAACACCCATTTAACTTCTGTACACTCTTTATACTGTTTGGTGATGGCATATCCGTTATTGCTTGTATTTTTGCTGGATCAACTTGAATTCCATCTTTTGTAACCAGATATCCTAAAAATCGCCCTGATGTAACACCAAAAATACACTTTTCTGGATTTATTTTCATCTTATACTTTCGTAGTGCACCAAAAATTTCAGCCAGGTTCCGCAAATGATCACCAGATAACTTGCTTTTTACTAACATGTCATCCACATAAACTTCCAAAGTTTTTCCGATCCATGGTTTGAATATTGCATCCACTAGGCGTTGATATGTCGCTCCTGCATTCCGTAGTCCAAATGGCATTCTAGTGTAACAATACAATCCTCGCGGAGTAAAGAACGATGTGTGTTCCTGATCTGCTTCTGCTAATGCTATCTGGTTGTACCCAGATTTTCCGTCCATAAATGATAACATCTCATGTCCCTCAACAGCATCTACTAACTGGTCAATGTTTGGGAGTGGATAACTATCTTTTGGACATGCCTTATTTAGATTGGTGAAATCTATACAAATTCTTACTCCACCGTTCTTCTTCGGGACAATTACCATATTAGAAATCCATGTAGGGTATCGTACCTCTCGAATGAACCCTGCATCTAAAAGTTTTGTTAATTCTTTTTCCACTGGTTCATGATATTCTGGTGCGACTTTTCGTATCCGTTGGCGAAAAGGAATTGCATCAGGATGTATTTTTAACTCATGCTGGACGATGCTGGGATCGATCCCCGGCATGTCTTCTATTCTCCAAGCGAACACATCTGTATATTCACAAAGCAATTTGACTATCTGTTGTTCCACATCTGATTTTATTAATGTCCCAATTCGCACTTGCTTGGGGCATTCTGCGGTGCCAATGTTTATGATTTTTGTTTGCTCTACTGGGGTGAAAACTGGTTTTGGAATCCCAATTGGAGTTGGGGTTCCCTTTAATTGCTACACCGCCCCTTTTTGCGGCTGGTTTTCCAAATTTTCTTGATTTTTGCTGTTCTCTCCTTTTTCACTTTCTATTTTATTTTTTGCATTTTTTTCTAGGTATTGGTTTATTTCTTCTTCCTTTGCTTTAATTCTTGACTCTTTTTTCTTTTTACATTGTAAATGCTCCCGTTCTTCATTTATTCTTGTCTCTGCCATTATACAAAGTTTAGCATCTTCTTGATCACCCTTTATCTCCATCTCTCCTCGTGGTGTTGGAAATCGTAGATACTGATGATAAGTTGATACTACACCCTTTAATTGATGAACCCATCGTCTTCCAATTATAGCATTGTACGGGGATGGTGCATCCACAACACTAAATCTTGTCAGAATGTTGATCGGTCCGGCTGAAACTTCAAGATCAATTTCTCCCTTTGGCTTGGACGAAATTCCATTAAATCCATAAATGACAAATCGTGAAGTGATGAGTTGATCTTCTTTGAAACCCATTTTATAAAATGTATTGTAGAACATCACATTTAATGAACTGCCCCCATCCAAGAGTATTTTCTTGACATTCCAACCAGATATCAATAACGTCAACACAAGAGGGTCATTATGCATTTCAATTTCTTGATTTACTTCTTGTGCAGAAAATGTTAATGGATGTGCCATCCAATCCTCCCATAATTCTACTTGCCTTCCTTGAACTCTAAAGGCCTCGTGGTTCCGAATTCTCTTGCACAATTTCTTGTTGATTGCTACATTCAAATCTGTATCACACTTTTCCACACATGAAATCATATTAATTGTCTGTTTGTTATATGGAATATGTATTGCTTTGTCTTCATCATATTTCTTTCATGGTTCAATTTTTTGAACAAATTCTTTCAATTCTCCAGCATCGACCATTCTTTGTACCAATGCTATAAAATTTCTACAGTTGTTTGTTGTATGCCCTTTGTAGTTATGGTACTCACAATAGTCTTTGGAATGTTGTGTAAGTTCCGGTTGATTTCCCTTTGTTATTGGCCATTGAAAATCTGGTCGATTCTTCAAAATGTTGAATAACCTGAAATATGAAACATTAAGCTTGGTAAAAGTTCTTTCTCGAAATTGTTGAGCAAAATTTTTTCCATTCCCTTGTTGAGGATGTTTTAATTCTTTTGATTCAAATCTTGGAAGAAATTTTCTTTTCTGTTCTGGTGATTCTTCAACTGAATTTGTTCTTCTTGTATTTCCTTGACTTCTGGAATTAATTCTTGATCCTTGCTCCTGTATATCTTGGAGTCTTGCACATGTTTCTATTATTTCTCTCAGTTTGCCTTCAGTTTTTGGATTATTTCGATGGATTTCAACAAAAAGCAGACTCTTCCGATCTACAATCCCCCATTTATAATGGTTTATAGCTGTCATTGGGTCTAATTCACCTATTGCTTGACATATTGAATGCCATCTATCTGTATATGATCGGATCGATTCTTCTGGCCATGACGTTAAAGAATAAAGTCTGTCCTCCCCTGAATCAATTGGTCTGTTATACATGTATGCTTCTAAAAATTTCCTGACCAATTGTGCATAATTATTGATAGAATTTTCCGGTAATCTGTCGTACCACAATAATGCTGTTTTTGTTAAACTTGACGGAAAACATCTGCACATGATCGCTTCATGATTGTCCCATCGTGACATCACTCGGTTATAATACTTTTAGTGCGATGTTGGATCCTTGGTACCATCATAACATTCGAACACTGGAATATTATATTCTCTTGGTAACGATACACACGTTAAGTGTTGCGCTAACGGTGTTCGCTTTGCTTCTTTCAATACCTCTTCTATCCTTCCCCCTTCTTTATTCTTTAATCCTTTAATCTCTTCCTTCATTTGTGCCATCGCTTCTAAACATGTTTCCCATTAGGTTCGTTGAATCTCATTTTCCTGTTGTCTTCTTACCCGAGATGTCGATCCTGCTAACACTATTCTTTGATCTGGATTCCGCTGTTCATTTCTTGATATTTGTCTACTCGACATTGGCTCCTGATTTCGTACTCTAGTCACAGTTGGTCTTTGTTCTCGCTGAATTACATCTTCTAAAACTTGATTTTCGGTTGCTAGTAACTCAATTCGATGGTTGCTTGCTCTTTGTTCCTTTCTTATTTCCTTTATTTCTTCTAATAGGTCCTGTATTTGTCGTGTCTTTCTTCGAGAACTCTCATGATCTGAAGAGAAATTCTGAACCACAGTATTTGACATTAATTCTTGACTTGGGGTATGATTTCCCTCAATACTTTGTTGTTGTCCTGAATCACTCCCTTCTTCTTGTCTATTTTCCAAGCCTTCATTACTATTTTGGTTCCCAGAATTCGCGTCTTGAGACATATTTTCTAGAATTTGCTGTTTCTTCACTATCTTTTGCCTTCTCGATCGTTTTCCTTCCTCGATATCTAAAAATATTTTCTTAGAAAATTAGTCAAATGAACTCTTATCTATTAAATCATAAGAGATTCTAATTATTATTTTAACTGTAAACTTTCCCTATCACAAGTCCAGCTTTTCCTTCTTCATAAAATTTTTATTTCATATTTTTATCTATTTTATTCCTCACAAGGTATTTTTCATGTTAATAAAATATACTTATGTAAATAAGCTTTACCCTTACTTTTCACATCTTGCAAAATTAAATTTTCCCATCTTTTCTTACCAAAAATTTTTCTTTCCTGGATGATTTAGTTTTTTCATTAAATCTCTTTTTCATTTATCAGGTAGGATATATCCTTTTTTCAATCCCTGTTTCTAGCGCCAAATTGTTTATGCCAAAAAATCCTTTCGACTAAACAACCAATCAAATTCTTGGATACAATTTACATAACTAAGATCGAGTAATAAAGAAAAATCCTTTTATTCATTTCATAAAATCATTTATGAACAATACCATTCATCACCCAGGTTTTGCAATTTTTGGGTTTATAATCCTTACACTTTTCAATAAAAATATAGAAATCCTTACATAATACTACTATATTCCATAGATTCATACCTAAAAATATTTTCTCTCTCTTTCTCTAACTCTCCTCCTATCTCTTTTTTTCCCTCCTTTCTCTTCTATTTATAGATCTATTTTTCTGGGTCGCTCTTTATGCAACGTGTCATTTTTTACTGCCTGGTCATCGTTCTGGATCAATTCTTCTTTGGGTCGATCCATCTTGTTTCGATGTATCTATCGTTCTTGTATTTTGTCTTTTACTTGGTGTGATCATATAGATGACAGATTGCTCCTAATTACTTCTTGATTCGATGCTTTATATGTCCGACACGTGTTTCCTTATCTTCAAAGACTTGTGTGATCTCGATCATTAAAATAATAGAGTAAT
>JAJJMC010020432.1:0-63082 GCA_023531435.1 Papaver californicum
TACAAAATTTCAAACATGGCAGCATACAATTTCTCGATTGTGCATCTACATGTTGTGAATTTATAGAGATTTAAAAACAGATGCAAACATAAATCAGTGCGGTGTTAACTAGAGAAGCGTAGAACTAAAAATGTCATTTTCAAAGATATTAAACACAAATGGAGAACTTTTCAAATTGATTTAAACTTAGTTGCATCATTCTATTGCAATTCATTTAAACCTTAAAACTATGAGTCTATGTAGTCAAGAAATTTGAAAAGAAGTCCAATACCAAATAATACAATATTGAAATGTATAAGAATAGCACTTACATACCTATGAAAATTTTAGATTAGTAACCAAATTGCTTGTAGCCATTCAGGACAAAGCAAAAAATAATAATAATAATAAAAAAAAGATATTACCATTTCTACACTTGTATGGTTATTATCTTTTGCAAGTGAGAATATAAAAATCATCGGACTCATTAAACTAAAGTTTAACTTGGGGAATATCTTTGCTTAACCCATGGATTTACTTAGCCAAACTTAAGACCAAGTCACTTGCAAGTTGCAACGTGATGAGTCTGCCCGACGTTTGTTAATGTGTGTAATATCATCATTAACAAGTCATAAATACAGTGTCATTCGTGGATAATAAAATGTAGCTATAGATCACATTCATTTTTCATTTCTTGGGACAGTCCATGAAAGAACCAGCAAATCACATGGCTTTATGTGCTTCTCTTTTTCTTTCTCTTTTTTCTTTTTCTTTCCTTGTAAATATAGTTTAAAGGTTTAAATCAATTTGATAAAGAATGATGCAACCCAATTTGAAAAGTTCTTCATTTGTTTACTTGGAAATTGCCACTTTTATTTGTTTTGTTCTACTACCTTCTCTAGTTAGCAAACGCAGTACTGATTTGCTATTTCTATTCACAGCCCAAATAAGAGAATAGAAATCTTAAGCACTGACAGAAATTTTTAAAGTAGTACGAAACAGTATCATTTACCTCTCGAACCGACGGAGGCATCCCAAAAAAATACAATAACCAGCATGGACTATTGTGATTCAATAATTCTTGACGGACCGCTCTATAAACCTCCTAAAATCCGTTTGGCTGATGTGTCGATCAGACGTGGCAATAAATCCTCCTCCTTTTCCTTTTCTTTTTTTATGTACATTTTTCGCCCATTTATTATGGAGTATTTTGTTGTTTGATTTTTTTTTTTTTCCTCCATTTTGCATAATAAATTTGGAGCCTAAAATCCAAAATCAAAATTGCATTTGTCTTTATTAATATATAGAGTTATTTAGATTTTAATATCCAATTTTATAACTAAAATTACGTTTAATATCTAAAAAATTTGATATTAAAGTTTGGTACCCAGGACCAGAGTTACCGTCTTGACAGTTAGCAAATTGGATGAATATTGAAATTACCAACTTAATATTAGGTTTTAATTTTATTACTAACATTCTCATTGTATGATACACCTGTACGGGTAAGAATTGTACGTCCATGAAATTATCATCCCACAGCTACCATACTTGAGCATCTCTGTTTATCTTCTCGTTAAGGAGTTTAAAAATCAATATGATGGGTTTGATTGATGACTTTATGGGGTTTGAATGATGAGGCCTCTTGAATGATAATTGAGTTTCTACTAGGTCTTAATACATTAATCATGATTAGAATTGGGCAGAGAGAAAGAAGATTTAGGTAGTTAGGTTTAAAGTGCTGACGACGATGTTTCTAGGAGAGAAATATCACTTATATTTGTTTTTAGCTTCTGTTGATGATGATCTTAACGAAGAACATCAAAGAAATTCTTGGTCTGGTTTTGGATTTAAGCTGGAGGGTCAAATGCTTTCGATGAAGAAGAATCTGATCAAGTCTAAAGTTAATGATAAAGATGACGAGAAGGAAGGACATGACGAGGTTTGTCCATACTTAAAACTAAAACCCTGTAGTTCATCATTTAAGTAAATTCAAACCTTATTGTTCATTAATTTAAGTCTGGATATAGATTGTTGTGTTAATTTTTGGTCTCATGAATTTTATTTGCACGAAGAAATGACGACTAGATAGGAAGTATAGCGAAGGAAAATTTATGCTCATAATACTCTATGGAGGCTTAAAATTACTATTGTACCTGCTCACTTTTCCTCCTTGTTCAATTGTTTAGTTAATCTTTTTGTTTCTTATTCTTATCATTTCTTTCGGTCTTTCTGTTATATTGAAATTTTATGGTTTGAATCACGTCAGCGTTATCAGTATTGGGTGTTTTGTGTGTTGAAAACCTTTGGGTCCAAAGCTAATTTTAGTTCTGGAGATGATGCATGAACAAATCGCTTTACAGAAACTATTAGACTGCTTATGATCATTGCTGCTGTCCGGCAGATTTGGTTTAGCAACCCCAAAGTGGGCCAGTAGCCAGTGTAGTTTTATATGACCAAACTCCATATGTTTACAACGTCTCACGTATATAGAGTCTGGTAACCTTCGGGTAATCAGTGAATTCTTTTTTGCTATTTACAGCATGGTGTGGAGAAGTAAAGAGGTGGTAGCAATACCAAGGTTCTGGCTTGCATACCTAAGACACCTTTGGCTACATTGGCAATTTGTAGAAAGCCCGATCAGTGTTCCAAACACGCAAACCCAACTACGTACACCACCCCCTAGGGGTGAGCATGGATCATCCAACCCGCCAATCCAACCCAATTCATCCGTAATTTTACGGGGAAACCCAATCCGTCCATGCATGGGTTGGACATGGATGCATTTTAAAAAATTCAATAAATATTGGGTTTGGTGCGGGTGTAAGTCTGAAAATCCATTGGACATCCGCACCCGCCTGGATAAAGCGTAAATGATAAAATATTAATAAATGATTAAGAATATTTTGTATTTTGAAGACCATTCGGGGGATTCACCACACAAACAACGGACATTTAAATGCATTTTATTATAATTATAGTGTTACGTACTATGTTGTAATAATTTAATATCCTTTCGATTTCAATAATTTAAGATATAAATTAATTTTTGCTATGATGTTACCTATTTTTCTATAAAAATATAAAATTTATGAGTTCATCCACGTCCAACTCGTCCACCCATCCATCTACGGCTGTTAAACCCGTATATGATGGATTAGACATGGATATAAATCAAAGGCCCGTCAATTTGAAGGGCTGGACATGAATGATCCCAAATCGACGGATTTCATCCGTTGATCACCCCTACCACCCCCTCAATTGCATTCTACCTCCCATTATTCCCATTTCTAACGTGCAAAATGAACCCTAAGGCACTTAAAAGTTTGCATTGAGGATTGGGCGTATAGATAGTGCTAATTTTAAACTGAGTTCACATGATCCAAATGATACGCTACTCGCAAATGTTACAATTTTTTTTAGCATAAATTAGGAGAGTTGGAGCTCAGTTCCTGGCAGTTAACATATGTATACATGCTCTACTCGTGTAGGTATTCATGTACGTAGTTCATAGTAGGTGATCAGTAAAAAAAAAAAACAATGGATACAACACACTTTGTTGGGCCAAAACTTCGTTATTGTCTTTTATGAATCAATTTCTAATTTCGTCCCTCACTTTTTTCTCCATGTCCTAACATCTATCTAAACCTTTTATCTGGAAATAATAAACTCTTAGGGGACAACGATAGATCCAGCTAAACAATTATGAACAAGTACCTTTACGATACGTCATGGGATAACACTGGGGACAATAACTGAGGGATATGAAGCTTTTCGGATATTTCAAGTCATGACAGATAATCTGACAACGTTGTATGCATGAACCTAGTAAGCATCAAGTGGGATTTCCATTTTGGAAGGGTCCGTTTGATTTGTCTGCCTAGTTTTAAGCTGACCATTTTATTTTCTCCATTACACCCAAAAAGAAAATGTTCATCATATGATAAGGATGTGCATGAAAAGTGTAAAAGATACTCTAAGAAATTAATAAGAATCATTCAAAGAGATGGGAGATAAAACACAACAATGCAGTTCCCATCGGGTAAATTAAATTGGAGTTTACCGGAAGAAAGACTCACAGAAGAGACAAGTCCAGATAGCAAAGGGATTGGTAGTATTATTGGAGCCAAAGTCTTGATTCCTGCCTACTAAAGATTGAATTTGTGACCTACACTATGTAGTTAATTTCGGCCGAAATGGCCGAAATTTCGCCGAAATTTCGGATTTCAGGGTGAAACGAAGACGAAATCCGAAATTTCGGCCAACGATATTTGGCCGAAATATCAACCGATATTGACCGAAATATCGGCCGATATGGACCGAAATATCGGCCGATATGAACCGATACGGCCGATATGAACGATTTTTATTTTTATTTTTGAAAAATCAAATTTAAAAAAAAAAAAAAAAAAAAAAATTTAAAAAAAATTTAATTTTTTTTTTTAAAAAAAATCCTTGTTTTAGGGTTTCAATTTTTACTTATATTTTAGAATTATATATGGATATGATAATATCTATAATTAATCTAACGATTTCGATTAGAATTGTAATATCCTTGTTTAATTAGCATTTTAGACGATAAACTTTGAAGTTGTTCTTGTTTTTCTTATGTTTCCAGTTTGAAATTTATGAAATCTATGGATCTATATATTTTAGATGATTACTAGTTTTTCTTTCTAAACTTTGTGAAAAAACGTTTCTTATAACGTGTTAAAATATATTTATAATTATAAAATATGAACTAGTATTTTTTCATAAAATTATAGGTATAAAATATATAGACCGATATTTCACCGATATTTGAAACGAAATTTCCCCGATATACCGGCGTACCAGTGTATCGCCCTTGACCGGTACGAACCGAAATCCGATATATAACAGCCTTGGGCCTACACCAACATTATTGATTGATGATACAGGGGATAAGACACTAGTGAGGAGGCAATGGGGGGTCAAATACAATCGACATGTCCAGGGAAATTTTGGCGAGGACATTGAACATTCCAAGGTCAAGAGCCAAGACTATGACATCAACAGGGACTAGTCTATGTTATCACTACTACTCACCACCAAGTGTTCACGGAAGGTAGAGGGGCTTACATTGGATGAGCAGATAGAATACTTTTATAAAAGAAAGATTAGAGATTGGTGGACTACAAAAAAAAAATTTAGAGCAATTTCAGTGAGTATTAGCTAAAATGGCCACCCCACAGGAGTTGCTTTTAGTAGTTGGAAAGAAAAATAAAAACCATACATAGAAAATGGGTGATTCTTATGGAAGTGGACCTTTTCTGGACCATGAAGTGATCAATGGTTGTGCTAAATGAAGTGGACCATGGATTTGGAGCCTGTCTAGTGTCTTCGTTTATATTACTTGACTTTGATATTTTAACTTAAGAAAAAATATTATACATTTGTGGACAATAATAAGCTAACTTTAATAAAACGGAGAGAATATTACTTTATTTTTTATTGCATAAAATGATATAATTAAAATTAAAACAGATTACAATATTGCATTGCAAATATTTTTTTTGACATCCTAATTCATATGTAGAGCTTTTATTACATTTCTTCGCTCGTAATCTTCTAAGATTGGTGTTAATTCGGTCTCAATTGTTTGTTGCGTAATGTTTCTCTTACTCAAAGAGAGACTTTAACAAAACTGGAACCAAAAGATAACTGATTATGTTTGCTTTTTGTCTCATAAATATTACTACTTCAAATACTCGAATATGATGATTACGTATTCATATTGATTGAAAAAAATATACTATAAAGTTTCAAAAATATGAGAAAAGATAATAAAAAATATTCCCCTGTGATATCGTAGTTAAAATAATTCATACCGAGTATCCCATTCAATACGTCGGCGATATGAAAACGCCAATTATTTTGAAGTGTTTGGAATCCATAAAGTTTAATAATAACTAGAATTCAATACTATATTTTCTAGGGCTTATAACTGGAATGTCCCAATTTGGGGGCTCAAGTCTCATTTCTGCCCCGACGAAAAAAAATAAACAAAAATGCCCCGATTTGTTATAAAAATGCCCCAATCTGTTAGTTTTTCGGTTACGTTGGGACAGAAATGCCCCAATCTGTTAGCAAAAATAAGCAAAAATGCCCTAAAAATATGCAAAAAAACTTCAACTTAACCGAAAAACTAATAGACTGGGCCATTTTTGTTTATTTTTTTTCGTCGGGGCACAAATGAGACTTGACCCCCCAAATTGGTGCATTCCAGTCATTATTCCTATTTTCTAATTTCTCAAGTACTTTACAAGCCTATAATTCTAATTTGCTATTAATGCATGAATATACAGAAGCTTAAAAAAATACTTAAAAGATGGACTAATAAAAATTATCTTACTGCATATGCAGTGATATAATTTGAATTAAAAGTGATAACAATGTTGCATTATTTTTTCGATATCCGGAATCAGGGACAAAAACACGGAAAAATAGATGATTGTATTACATTATCTTCACTCGTAATCTTCTAAGATTGGTGTTAATTCAGTCTCATTTGTATGATTAACAGTTGAAGTGCTTGAAACTGGAGTCGTCGAGGCGAAAGGGTTGGGTGCCATGAGTAAATTTTCAGTATTCCCTTGTAGCATATAAAGGACACCATTTATGGAAGGACGATCAACAGGGTTCCACTGAATATTACCAGAGTGTCACCATTGTTAATTTCTTGACTATATCCAAACCTTCTGCCTCATCATGAATTCCTAAATCTTCCCCGCGATTCAAACGATTGTATACCCACTCTGGGAAGTATTCTTCATCACTCCGTGTTTCTATCTTAATTTCGGTATTCTTCTTACCTCCAACCATTTCAAGTAACAACATTCCAAAACTTTACACGTCTGATTTGTAAGATATTGCACCAAAGTTCCTCGAGAAAACTTCAGGTGCAATATAACCCTCTGTTCCTCTAGCAGCAGCCATAGAAACTGTGACAAATGTATCTTTAGTACATAGCTTTGCTAGATCGAAGTCGGAGATCTTCGGAGTAAATTCGTGATCTAGCAAAATCTTTTGAGGCTTGATATCGAAATGTAGAATCCGCTGACCATAACCTTGGTAAAGGTACTCCATACCACGAGCTATGCCGATAGCAATTTCTTGAAGCTTTGTCCAACCAAGGTTTATGAATGTTTTGTCTTTTCCATCTGAAAATATGAAATTATTTCAGTGAGTTGTTCATCATGAAATATACCTTTCTTGTGATGACTAGGTTTAGGTTTGCGTTTGCTACTCTCACCCTTTTCAGTATTGGAAGACTTGTGTTCAATTACATGAGCCTTGTTGGACATGTCCCTTGTAGAAGATATGTTTTTTTCTTTGGAGCATAGTAACTCTTCCACTTGAATCTTCTTGCCCAAATCAACCATACTGAATTCACCAGTTTCATGTCTCAATCTACGTTTGTATTCGTACTAGGAAGACGGTAATTTCTCAATCACAACAGACACTTGAAAAGTTTCATCTATCACCATGCCTTCAGAAAGAATTTCATTGATAATACGCTGAAGTTTAAGGAATTGATCAACCACATATTTGTCATTTGACATTTTATATTCCAAGAACCTAGGTACGAAGAATTTCTTACTTACACCAGTTTCAGCTTGGTATTTTTCCTCTAAAGCAGCCCATAAATTAAAAGCAGAAAAGTTCTCTTTTGCATTATAAAAGTCATACAATGCATCCTCTAAACAATTAAGAATATGACTTTTAGCCATTTAATTCTGCCTAAACCAACTTTCCAAATCCCTTTTATTTCCAGCATCATTCAAGCCCTCATCAAAAGATTTCAGAACAAGTTCATCTAACATATGAAAACTCAGAAAAAACAACATCTTTGATTGTCATCTTTTGAAATCCTTCCCACTGAATTTTTCTGGTCTGTCAACATCATTTTTACCCATTGCTACAGAAGAAGTGTTATTGTATTTAGTTTGTTATATCTGCAACAATAAAAATACTGAAACATAAGATATTAATGTTAAAATAAAATCTCTGAATTGAAACATTGATTTGCTCACAAAGGACAGAGCCACTTGCTCAGCATATTGTCCTTAACATAATAGTCAACGGGTACTCCTCAAGAATGAGAGATGATATACCCTCACAGCGGAGATGTGTCCAGGATAGAACTGCCCGTTATAAGCATAATACAAATAACCCACTCAACGAAGAGGCAACATCTTTAGCTTCTCCTATGTGGGACTAAAGGTTTCATTCACAAATAGTGAAAATGAGCTAGTTTCCTTAGTTACCCCTTCGTCCTAAGTTCCAATTAATCCAAAACCAAAAACAAAACAAATAAGATTATTTTCTCCAACGATCCCCCACATGAATGAAAAACCGATGAAAATCAGAAATCAGAAAGCGAGAAATACCACTATAGGCAATAGGTGTCCACAAGGTCATGAACATTTGCTTAGTGAGAAATTACCAGAACTACTTGATGGACAGTGAACGCGATGTCTTGAACTGCCATCATTTGGTGTAGTTCATCAATAACTTCCACGTGTGATATCACTCTAGGCGCTGTCAAGTTTGTGCCGTTGTGTCCATTTTGGACCTGGACGTATCCCGTTTCTCAGAATGCTCTAGAGAATTAGCTGAATTCTCATAGGAAGCGACCCACTTCCACATTCATATAGGTGAATTCCATCAAAAGTGTTTAGTCCGACACCCCACTTCAATCTTAAATTGAAACTATAAAACTCATTAAGACTTAATAAAAAGTCATCCTTCACATGCAGTCACACTATTACGTCTACACCATAGGGAAGGGACAGAGAATGAAATTCTCTGATACTGTTTCCTTTAACCCACCACAAATTAGTTGTCTCATTCAAAACCTTGATCTTGGGATCTCAAGTCAGCCAGGTTGAGTATCCTTCATGGCAAGTTTATTCAATGAGCTTAAGCCCCATCCCCCTCGATGCATTACTAACTATATCCTTGGACAAACCTTTCGTCAAAGGGTCCGCGATATTTTCATTAGACCTCACAAAGTCAACAGAAATAACGCCAGTTGAGATTAGTTGTTTCAGGGAATTATGTCTTCTGCGAATGTGTATAGACTTCCCATTATAGTTGTTGTTTTTAGCATTAGCTATTGCAGCTTGACTATCACAATGTATAGATATAGCTGGCACAGGCCTATGACAGATAGGGATGTCTTCTAAAAGCATCTTAGCCAATATTTCGATGAGATTGACTAAGACTATATCCATTAGAATTTCTTCTAATCTTCATCCCTAAGATCACATCAGCGGGGCCTAAGTCTTTCATATCAAGTTTCTCATTTAGCATGTTCTTTGTAGAATTAATTACATCCATGTTTGTACCAAGTATAAGCATATCATCAACATACAAGCATACAATCACACATGCATCATTCATAAGTTTAGTATAAACACATTTGTCAGAATCATTGATTTTAAAACCACTAGAAATCATTACATGATCAAATTTTTCATGCCACTCTTTAGGTGCTTGTTTCAAACCATACAAAGATTTTTTTCATTTAACAAACTTTGTTTTCACAACCTTTCACTACAAATCCCTCAGGTTGGTCCAAATTTCTTCATCTAATTCACCATTTAGAAAAGTTATCTTTACATCCATTTGATGTATCTCTAAGTTATGAATGGCAAAAATAGCAATTAACATCCTAATGGAAGTAATTCTCGTAACAGGTGAATAAATATCAAAGAAATCTACACCTTCTTTCTGTTTATAGCCTTTATCTACTAATATAGCTTTGTATTTTTCCATAGTTCCATCTACCTTACGTTTCCTTTTGAAGATCCATTACAACCTATGGGTTTACACCCTAGAGGTAAATCTACAATCTCCCACGTACCATTCTTTATAATGGAATCCATTTCACTAATGGAAGATTCTTTCCACCATGGAGCTTCAGAAGAAGTCATGGCTTCTCTATAAGTTTGTGGCTCAGTTTCAGCTAAGCATGTTATGAAGTCTGGCCCAAAAGATTTTTCAGTTCTAAACCTTTTACCTCTTCTAGGCTCAAATTCAACTTCATCTTCCTCTAAAGGTAATGTCTGACTGTCGAAGGGACATTTAGGGGATCAACATATATCATGCGAGAATCAGATATCAATGGAAAAACATTTTCAAAAAACACAGCATCCCTAGATTCCATAATAGTATTCAGGCCAATTTCAGAAATTTCAGGAATCGTCCTAATTTTTATTTTTTTTAAATCTTACAAGATAAACGAGACAGCGAGAAAGAGTTGCTTGATACCCCAACTACCATATATAAGTAGTACTCTATTGACCGCCAACGCGGTAGGTGAGGATTGAAGATTTAACTTTGTGCAATTATTTTTTAATTTGTTCAACTCATTAGTTATTTAAAACTATTATAATTAATTTTGAGTAAATTACGGTTAGTTTATTGTGTAATTGTAAAATTTTAAACATTAAAAAATTTAAAATAGTTTTAAAAGTCTTTTACGACGTATTCAGGACTTTTTGCAACTATGTCAAACTCTTCTTTTTCCTAGTATCTTTTAAATTGTATCAAGTTTGAACAAAATTTTAGAATTAAACAGTAAGTTATGTATTTAATTTTATTATTTTTGCCCCAATTTAAAATAATATGGTTTTAGATGTAGAGATATTAGAAAAAAAAAAGAGACTGAAATAATCACAAAAAAATTTACCTCAAATGTTACCATATATAAGGACTTCCAAGCATAAATCACTATATAACCGTATAGAGTACATCCCATTTCATTTATATTTTATAAAAGAATGTTTGTTGTGACAATTTTTATAGCATTTTATTTTCGTTATGTTGAATTATTTTTATAATAATTATATATATGAAAAATAATTTATTTGAAAAGCAGAAAATAAGTATGCATACACAGTATGACACGGTTATTTTTCTAGCATAATACAACACATCATGCCATCTAATACGGTACAAAAAATTACGCCTTAATTCTGGCACTGTAAAACACGACACACAACGTGCTAAACATATGATTTCACGAACGAGGCTATGCTGGACTGAAACATTTTACACCTCTAAATAAATAAAAATATTTTGTACCCAAAATGAAAAGATCATCATTTTCGAATTTTACCTTGATGACATTTTATACCAAATTTCCAATTAACTCATATAAACCCCATAGATACGTTATTATCGAATTTTTCAACAAAATGTCTCTTTAAACACGTCGACAAGTTCTTCTAAACATGTCGGAAAAAAAATTTAGTAGTCGACCAGCTAAATGGAATTTTTACCCTTGGCGATGACGAAATCGTCTAAAGCTCGGATAAGGGACGAGAGACGCATGTGAAATATATATATATATATCAATCAGACAGTATTGTTTTCCCCAGTCCCAGAAAAGAAAAGTTCATAAATACAACAAAAGAAGAAGAAAATTGAAGAACCTCTTCATTTGAGTTTATAAATAAACTATCTTTCCAGAATATGAAAACTAACTTCGTCACCTGTTTCATACTATACTTTGGTATTGTCTTTTCTATTCTTCTTTATTGCAGTTGTTTATCTTGTTATTGAAAGAACTTGAGCAATTGAGTAAAGGTGGATTAGATTTAGTGAAATCAGAATATCTTTTACAAAGAAGAATCATTTACCATATAAAGACTGCTAACATACACAGCCAGGCTATCCTACACAGTACATCACATACACGTGATTGTACACAGATAATCCACACATGTGGTATCATACTAACTAAATCTAACTAACCTCTTAATGACTCTAACATTCCCCCTCAAGCTTTGTATCAGTCAAATACATGAGCTTGTCAGATAGAAAACGAAACACAGTAGTGCAGAGACCCTTTGTAAACAGGTCAGCTAATTGTTGGAGTGAAGGCACATAAGTAATCTGGAGAAAAGATTGAGAAACCAACTCTCTGACAAAATGATAGTCCACCTCTATGTGCTTTGTCCTTGCATGAAGAACTGGATTGAATGCCAAGTTTGCTGCACTCTGGTTGTCACAATAGAGAATCATTGGCTCAGAGATAGGAAAATGCAATTCTCTCATCAGATAGGATATCCACAACATCTCAGTAGAAGTGACTGCTAGTGACTTACACTCACCTTCTGCAGAGCTACGAGAAATGGTTGGCTGTTTCTTTGAAGACCAAGAAACCAAAGAAGAACTAAGAAAAATTGCATATCCACTTGTAGACCTCCTTGTATTTGGAAAACCTGCCCAGTCTGAATCAGAGTAGGCAGTGATTTGTCCTAAATCACCACTTGAGATGATTCCAGACCCCACAGTGCCTTTCAAATATCTCAGTATTTTTTTGACCAACTGAAAATGTAGATCAGAAGGACAATTCATGAACTGAGAAACATAGTTCACTGCATAAGTGATATCAGGCCTAGTCATAGTAAGATATTGAAGACCCCCTACCAAACTTCTGTATGTTGTTGCAGACACCAAGGAAGTACCACAATAAACTGAGAGTCTAGGTCCAGAAACAACAGGAGTTGTTCTGGATTTACAATCCACCATCTCATCTTTCTTAAGTAACTCAAGAGTATATTTCTGTTGAGTAAGGAGAAGATTACCTGAATTCTTGGAATTTTTTCACTCAATCCCCAGTAAGTAGTAGAGTGGCCCTAGATCCTTCATACAAAACTCAGTACTCAATATGTGTATAAAGTTGTGAATTGATGCAGTTGGTGATCCAGTAAGGATAATGTCATCAATGTATAGTAGAAGAAACATCATCTCATAAGTAGTATGATAGATGAATAAAGAGTGATCACAGGAAGACATGAAAAAACCTTTATCTAGAAGAAAATCACTGAATCTTGTAAACCAGGCTCTTGGGGATTGCTTCAAGCCATACAGTGATTTTATTATGTGACATACATGAGTAGGATTAGTTGTAGAAACATACCCAGGTGGTTGCTCCATATAGACATCTTCATCCAAGAACCCATGCAAAAAAGCATTTGAGACATCAAGTTGTTGCAGAATCCAATAGTTAGTACACATCTGATTATTGTAGTCTTTACAACTTGACTAAAGGTTTCTTTATAGTCCACTCCATCTTGCTGCAAGTACCCCTTAGCTACTAGCCTAGACTTATACCTGTCAACTGACCCATCAGACTTCAATTTCACTTTATAAACCTGTTTGCAGCCCAAAACATTCATACCTTCAACATAGGGTTCTAATGTCCAGGTTTCATTATCCATTAATGCAGCATATTCTTGGTCCATGGAAATAACCCATTTTGGATCCTTACAGGATGCTTTGTATGATGCTAGCTAAGAAGGTCCTTGTAAAAGAGAAAGAAATGCAGTTGAAATTGAGTGACTTGAGGTGTAGTGAGCCAGAAAATCTGGTGGCAGAGCCTTTTGTTTAGACACACCAGTTCTGGATCTTGTCTGAATTCCAGGTGCGACAGGCACAATTGGAGATAGTGGTAACAAAGCAGCCTCCTCAGAAGAAGCATTCTCAATGACAGGAGAAGAAGAGTAATCCAGTGATGCATTATCCAGATAAGTTGCATCAAGATGAGAATTATGAAAGTTTCCACATGAGACAATTTGGAGTTGCACAGTATCAGGTGTGTTAGATTGTGAAATAGAAGAACCAACAAAAGGGAAACTAGACTCATCAAAAATGTAACATGTCTTAAGACAAAAATCTTTTTAGATGAATTATATAGCAATTGTATCCCCTATAGAAATAACTGTAACCCAGGAATGTGCACCTAACTGATTTTGGAGACAGCTTGTCTTTCCTAAAAGAGGACATGTTGGGATAACAAGAACAACCAAATACTTTGAACAGACTATAATCTGGTACCTCATTATACAGAAGCACAAAAGGTATTTTGAACTGTAAGACCTTGGAAGGAAGTCTGTTTATGATAAAAGTGGAAGTAAGGTAGCTATCAAACCAAAAGGACTTTGGAACTGAAGCTTGAAAAGAAATGGTATTACCAACCTCAGTAATATGTCTAATTTACCTCTCTGCAACACCATTTTGTTGTGGAGTTTTTGGAAAAGAAATTTTCAATGTAATTCCACACTGATCCAGGTAATTTATAAAAGGTCCTTTGACCAACTCAGAAGCCCCATCACACTGAAAAGAAACTATGGATCTAGATAGAAGTTTCTTATTGTGCAGTTTGAAGTGTTTAAAACATTTTAATGAATCATCTCTTGTAGCAAGAGGATAAATCCAATGATACCTGCTGAAGTCATCTACAAACAAGATAAAGTATCTAAACATGAAGATTGAAAAGTAATTTTGTGTGCTTACCAAGTTGACATTCATGACAAAAGAAATCCAAATTGTAATCTGAGAGTTGTATAGATGGTATAGATGACAATTTCTTGAGAATACTAGATGAAGGATGGCCTAACCTCTTATGCCAGATGGAGGAGGAAGCAAGGATTGAAGTAAAAGCCTTTGTAAGAGGTGGTGCAACCTAAATTGGATAAAATTTGTTGCACACTGCTCCTTCTGCCACCACTTCATCAGTGGATAAATCCTTGATGTTGTATCCCCAAGGAAGCATATTGAATAAGACATTATTACCAACACAGAATTGTGATACACAAATGAGATTTTGTGTAAGTAGAGGTACCAACAAAACATCCTTTAGCAAAAATTTTGAATTCTCAAGAACCAAAGTTGTTTAACTTATTCCAGAGATTTGTAAACACTTTCCATTGCCAATCATAACCTTATTAGTACCAGAATAAGTTCTGTAATCATAAAACAATGCAGGATTACTAGTTATGTGTGCAGTACCACCTGAATCAGGGATCCATTGTTCATTGACCACAAAATCAGATGTATGTTGCTTCACTCCAGAACAGGTATAAAAGGCTTGATGTGATCTTTTTTTATAGGTTGAAGTATTTGATTTTGAATTAGGTGTTGGTGGGGTGTAACGCCAATGGCATCTGTTGGCAGTATGACCAAATCTTTTACAAATTTGGCATTCAACAACAGAAAAATCTGTATAGGTTCTATTATCAAAGGTTCTTGAAGGAGTTTGAGAAGGTTTATTATAGTGTTGAGTTTTCTTTGAATAGATGGATATATTGATGGAGTCAAGAAGAACAGATGAGTCTTGCTCTTGAGATTTAAGTTATTGTTCATGATGAACTAATCTTGATCTTAACTCACCAAAAGTATATTGTTTCTCTCGATTATGAGAAGAAACAACAAACTGATCAAAACACCTATTTAGTCCATTCAATGTGTACATAACAATATCATCATCTGTAATCTTTTCATTAATAGCAGCAAGATTGTCAGTGATTTCTGTAATCTGACACAAGTACTCGAGAACTGGAAGACTACCTTGCTTTATTGACTGAATATGTCCTCTGAACATTTATTTTCTTGCAAAGAATTGAAGATTAAACTCAGATTTGAGATAATTCCAATATTCTTTTGATGTGGATAAGCCAAGAACACCATAAGAAATAGGTTGAGTAAAAGTTGCATTGAGACAGGACATTACAAAACGATCCATAGCCAACCAGAAAACATGTTCAGGATTTGTTGTAAGTACCTCATTTACAAGAATCATTATAGCAGGAGCCGGATATGATCCATCAACAAATCTTAGAAGATTAGTACTCATCAGGATAGACTCAAACTGGTGTCTCCAGAGAAGATAGTTTGTTGAATCTAGCTTCAAGGAAACAAAATTGCAGATGTTCTGGAAAGGTAATTTAATCTGGTGTTGTTGGTAGTGATCTGTAGCATTTTTTGAAGGATTAGTAGAATTAGTTGAGTTTGCATTCTCCATTGTAGTTGTTAATCAAAAGTAGTAGAGATATCAAGAATTGATAGAATTTTTAAGAGTTTCTAGTGTTGTTCAGAAATTAGGATTTGGATCAAGAATCAACTCGTAGGAGATTGAGCTCTGATACCATGAAAGAACTTGAGCAATTGAATAAAGGTGGATTAGATTTAGTGAAATCAGAATATCTTTTACAAAGAAGAATCATTACCATATAAAGACTGTTAACATACACAGCCAGGCTATCCTTTACAGTACATCACATACACGTGATTGTATACAGATAATCCACACATGTGGTATCATACTAACTAACTCTAACTAACCTCTTAATGACTCTAACAGTTATACATCTGCTCCTCCAATTATATATGAAGGCAGTTCAGTTTTCTCTTGCGGAGATTTGCATAACATTCAGTGCCCTTTCACCTTGGAAGGTCATCCTCAGAACTGCTCGAATCATCCAGCCTTGGCACCACTCTCTTGCCAAAATAATATAACTACTATTGCTTTTTCATCGAGATTGTTTTACGTCAACAGTATAAATTATAAAGATGGAAGTATTCGGATAATTGATCCAGGTCTTCAAAAAAATAATTATTCTTCAATGCCTCAATATTCATTACCAGCTGCTTTTTTAAGTTACCTTAATTATAAAGATAAAATGCTATTTTCTGATGGATATACAAAAGCAGCGGTAGTATACTTGAACTGCTCAACAAGTATAAGCGACTATCCACCGTATTACCTCAACAGTCAACACATCACATTCTGTTAAGGCTTCCGATAACATGTCTTCATATGTCATCTTGGATCCAGTGGCTAAAGAAATTAAAGATTCATGTAATACTTTTATTACGTCATGATGTTCAATGATGATGATATCGACTACGTCAATCGAACTAGACATCTTAGATGAGTGGATTAACGGCAACCCGCCGATTGAAGGCACGTTAAGAACTAATTAATCCCCAAATATATCCAGTTGGTTCATCTATTTACTGTATGCACTAATTTGTTTGTTTGTTTTTTAGATCCAGGTTTTTTCAAGAGACTGTTGTTAATCCCCAATACTTACATGTTTTCTCCTTTCATCCAATTGTATTTAACCAAAAGTGACCGGTTTTAGGTTTGTGACCGGAAAATAGCTAAAATTCTAGTTTGGATCTTTGACTGACCGTAGATCCGAGTTAACTAAGGTCAAAATTCATTACTTTAAGAGCATAATGCCGTGGCCTAGTTTCATTACGGTACTGAATGCACTAATTTGTTTGAATGTTTATTTGTCCTTTTAAATGCAGCTTTTTTATGGAAATTCTTGAATAAGTATGTATTAAAAAGAAAACAAGATTGTTACAGAGAAAAGAAGATTAATGTTTCCGATGAAACAAGCAATAATAGGAGAAGTAATTATCTGCATTATTCAACAAAAGGAGCTGCCTTTATATAGGCTTATACATAACAAATGAAAGCAAGAAAATAGGCATAACATGCCAAACTAACACCTACAGACTAGGTAAATAGAAAACTAACTTGTTGAACACAACAAGTTCCTAAAGACTAGGACAATAGCTAACAGAAATGACAGTGCTGGTAAAGAGTACAGGCAAAGGACAATAGCTAACAAACCCTCCCTTAAACTGATGTGTTTAAATATACAGTTTAAAGTACACAGACTTCTCCCTCAAATTGAATCTTCTAGAGTGGAAACTCCAAGTAACTCCCTCAGCTTCAGAAAGGCAACCGATTTGAGGGGTTTAGTAAGAATATCAGCAATTTGGTCTTCACTTCTGCAGTAGACAAGATCAATAACTTCATTATTGCTGAGATCTCTTAAAAAATAACACTTTACGTCAATATGCTTGCTTCTTCCATGTAGCACGGGATTTTTGGAGAGTTTTATGGTTGAGTTGTTGTCACAAAAGATTGTAGTAGCTCCCACTTGCTTGAAATACAGTTCTTCAAGAATTTTTCTCAGCCAGATAGCTTGACAAGCACAAGTTGTTGCTGCAACAAATTCAGCTTCAATGGTAAACAAAGTGGCAATCGGTTGCTTCTTAGATGACCACGAAACAGCCCCTGTGCCCAGCAAAAAAATATAACCGGAAGTGCTCCTCATATCGTCTTGATCTCCTGCATAATCGATGTCAGTAAACCCAATCAAATCTGACCTTTTACCCTTCTTGTACAACAGCCTAAAATCTTTAGTTCCTTGCAAGTAACGACAGATTTTCTTGGCAGCTAAAAAATGCAGCTCTGTTGGATTCTCCATATATCTGCTAATCAGACTCGCTAAGTACATTATATCTGGTCTTGTTGCAGTTAAATACATCAAACTACCCACAATTTGCTTATAGATTGTGTTGTCTACCTTTTTTCCTCCGTAATCTTTGTTTAGCTTCAAGCCAAACTCAGTTGGTGTACTAACAGGATTACAATCCTTCATCTGAAACCTGTTCAAAATTTCTCGCACATACTTCTTTTGAGAAATAAAAATTCCTGTAGCAGACTGAACTACTTCGATGCCAAGGAAATAATGCATCATACCAAGATCATACATTTCAAATTCGACCATCATCGACTTCTTAAAATTTTCAAACATGAAACTATCATTGCCAGTAAATATAAGATCATCGACATATAAGTAAACAATGAGCATTTTCCCTCCATCACTAACTTTAACAAAAAGTGTATACTCATATGGACATTTTTGAAAACCATCTTTCAAAAAATAATCCTCAATGCGACCATACCAAGCCCGTGGCGCTTGTTTTAATCCATAAAGAGCTTTCTTTAATATGACCAGGAGGTTAACAATGAATACCTGTTCCTCCAAGTTTCCATGCAAAAATGTCGATTTGACATCTAACTGGAAGATAGGCCATGAATTCTGTGCTGCCACACCAGTCTGATTGTATCATGCCTTGCACCGGAGCAAAAAATTCTTTATAGTCCACTCCAAACTCTTGCTTGTATCCCAAGCGCGCCTTGTATTTGTCAAATTCACCATTCTCTTTCAGCTTTGTCTTGTAAACCCACTTTACACCAATTTTGTTTTGTGACCTTTTGGAAGTTCAGATAACTCCCAAGTATCATTTCTTTCAATGGATGCAATTTCAGGATCCATTGCCTTCCTCCATTTTAATTCTTTGACAGCACTATCAAAAGTTGTAGGGTCACAATCTGAAAATAAAGCAAAGTGGGTGAGTGGGTCTTCAGATTGATCAATTCCGGTTACCTCATAATATGACATCCATGCTGGTTGCCTTCGAACACGATGAAAACTGGAACCAGCTGCTGCTTCAACCTGTTCATCAGGTTCTGGTGTTGTTAGTAAATTTTCAGCGGCAGTTGGAGCTTCATTTGGTAGAGTTTCAGCTGCTGGAAATTGTTATTGGAGGGGCTGCTGCCTTTCTTCTTCATTTTCACCATCAAAATCAGCTTCAATTTGTTGTTTGGTAGTGTTGTTATCCCATTTCCATAATCTTCCTTCATCAAAAATTACATCACGACTAATGACAATTTTCTTGGTGATAGGATTGTACAATTTATATGCTTTTGACATCTCACTAACACCAAGAAAAATGCATTTTTCTCCCTTGTCATCAAGTTTTTTCCTCTTTTGATCTGGAATATGAGCATATGCTATGCAACTAAATATTCTGAAGTGGTTGACACTTGGTTAGCGTCCATTCCATGCTTCTTCAGGTGTCAAATTTTGAACAAATAGAGTGGGACTTCTGTTCAAAATTTGAATGCTCCAGATGACTGCTTCAGGCCAAAAACATCTTGGGATATGACCCTGTGACAGAATAGTCCGCACCATATTTAGAATTATACGATTCTTCCTCTTCGAAACGCTATTTTGCTGTGGCGAATATGCTGCTGTAAGTTGCTTTTGAATACCATGGTTCTCACAAAAATTTACAAATTTTTGTGAGGTGTATTCTCCACCACGATCACTGCGAAGAATCTTAATAGGCTTGCCTGCTTCTTTTTTAACCAGCATCTTAAAGCTTTTGAAAACTGAAAAAGCTTCGGATTTCTCCTGCAAAAAATAAACCCAAATTTCCCAACTATAATCATCAATAAACGTTATAAAGTAACGTTTACAACCATTCGATGTTGGATTAATGGGTCCGCATATGTCAGAGTGAACTAGCTCCAACACCTTCTTCGCTCTCCATAATTTTCCTTTAGGAAAATGATCTCGGTGTTGTTTACCAACAACACATTTGTCACAAATTTGAGAAGGAGTCTGAATTTGTGGAAGTCCAGTCACCATGTTCTTCTGTTGTAGTGTCTTTAAACCACCAAAATTTAGATGTCCGTAGAGAAAATGCCACAACCATCCCTCATCCATCAATTTCGCAGAGAAACAATTCTGAGTAGTGTTGTCTAGATACAATGGGAACATCCTATTTGTAGTCATGTTTACTTGAGCAATTAAGCATAATTTCTCATCTTGAATGCGACAAACTCCATTTTTAATAAAGATTTCATATCCCTTCTCTTGAAGATGACCAACACTCAGCAAGTTGGTTTTTAAATCTGGGACAAAGAAGACATTAGAAATAATCTGATCAGATTTTTCTTTGGAGTGAATTCTTACACTTCCTTTGACCATGACAGAGACTTTGGAGTTGTCGCCAAAAGTTACAGATTTGCAAAATGTCTCATCCAGGTCCAAAAACGCTGACTTGTCTCCACACATATGATTGCTGCAGCCGATATCTATATACCACAAGTTTCTCGATCAAAGGACTGGTCTATGCCTCGTTTTCTGTTCGCGATGATTCACCTTTCCTTAATAAAGTAGGCGAGGGGGCAAAAGGCAGGTCTTGGCTATGCTGAGCGTACCTTCTGCATATGATGAATCAGTCATTGAATAGAGGGAGAGAACAGCTCCGTATACCGTCAGTATTTTACAGCTATCGTTCCACTCCAACAATATCAGCGTCTTCACGGGCCCTCGCCTCACCCTCGCACCTCTGCTTTCAGGACCCATCTTGTTTTCCGGATGAAGGGAAGCGCGTTCGCTCGGTTTCCAACTCTCACTAACACTTGGGTTCCTTGATTCGCATGACACGCCATCAAGAGGGATACAACTTCTTCTTTCTCTGCAAAATTAGATCTTCATCCACATTGCTTATTCAAATTAGTTCGACACTCAGACTTTTAATGGCCATACCTGTGACATTGAAAACATTCAACTTTTGACTTGTTTGCAGACTTCGATTTATAGTCATTTGAATAGTTCTTGTCATGGTCATTCGAATAGTTCTTGTCATTGATTTTCCATTTCCTTCTTGCATCAGTAGCATGATTAGTTTTGTCCTTCCATTTAGCTCTGCCAGAACCTGAACCTCTGAGATGTGCTGTAGCTTGTAATGTTTGTTCTTCCTTATCCTGCCGGACAATTTTCTGCTCATGGACAAGGAGAGAGATTTGTATCTCATCAATGGAGAGTGTGTCAATGTCTTTTGATTCTTCAATCACACAGACAACATAGTTAAATTTTGCTGTCAGCGATCGAAGAATCTTTTCAACTATGGTGACATCCTTGAGCTTTTCTCCATTAATCCGCCTCTTGTTAGCGATTGCCATTGTCCTCGAAATGTATTCTGAAACTGATTCACATGTCATCATTCGGAGAACTTCAAATTCAGCACGAAGTGCTTGAAGGTGAACCCGCTTCGCTCTTTCTGTCCCCAGAAAATTCTTCTTCATGGAGTCCCAAATCTGCTTAGAGGTGTCCTTGCAAAGGATGGTTTCCAAGATTGAATGATCAATCGCTTGGAAGAGATAGTTCTTTTCCTTGAGATCCTTTAACTTTTGCCCTTCGACATCAGTTCTTTGTTGGTCCGTTAATATGGTGCCTGCGGCTGGTCCTGTTACTGCAACTTCAACAATATGCCAATACTCCTTTGATCTCAAGAAATCCTCCATTAGCATGCTCCAATAGTCATGGTGACCATCGAAACGTGGAATGGCTGGATGGAAAAAAGTATTAGAGGCCATCGTTCTCTTCTACTGCTGCTGTAAAAAACAAGAAACAAGGTGAAGCTGCTGCTGTACTACTCTATGAAGCTGCTGCTGTACTACTCTATCTCACACTCCCTTTTTGTTTTGATTGGCACTCTCAACTTTACTTTTCTCCCACTCTTTCTCTATACCAAGCTCTGATACCACTGTTACAAAGAAAACAAGATTGTTACAAAGAAAAGAAGATTAATGTTTCTGCTGAAACAAGTAATAATAGGAGAAGTAATTGTCTGCATTATTCAACAAAAGGAGTTGCCTTTATATAGGCTTATACATAACGAATGAAAGCAAGAAAATAGGCATAACATGCCAAACTAACACCTACAGACTAGGTAAATAAAAAACTAACTTGTTGAACACAACAGGTTCCTAAAGACTAGCACAATAGCTAACAGTATGTACCGAACCCCGTCCGTAAATTCATCTTTTTTCCCTTCTTCCTATATTTGAACACTAAGTTTCGATTTGAGAAAATTATTTTCCACCTTGCGTCGATGCTTTATTTAACATGTATCCGCTAAATATGTTTTAGTAATAATTTTTTTATCAATTTTGGATGTCAACTGATAAAGATGTATTTTTGGTTCTTATTCAGATTGGACTTTCCGCGGATACATATATGATCATCAAGTCACAAAAAGAAGAAGGGTTGTCCCACTACTGGTACGACCTTGGTAGTAAGTTAATCACATCCTAATCTCTCACTAATTCATTCATCGTTGGTTGAAAAAGGTTTATTTTCTCCGATGTTGGTTTACTAAATTTAGCATATAAGAGGAGAATATTAGTTCCAAATCCAAAATTAATACAGATAAATTAATATAGAATAATTTAATCGAAATTAATAATTCATTCGTTACTAACTAGACACGGACGTAGTACACACACGAATGACATCGAGCCCATGTAAATGAGTCCTCCCCGTGTAAAATGGAATCTGTGTTGCATATGAGTGTTAGATTTTGAAGAAGATTGGGATAAATGGGGGGATTGTGTTTTTTATCAGGTTTTTATTAATTTATTTACCAACCAAACAATTAAAAACTAAAAAATTATTTTCCAAATAAAACCATCGGATACAATTTCGATGAAAAGCTAATTGGTCGATTAAAAGGAGACCTTTTACAGATCATTTGGAAGTAATTCGTCATAAAAGTAATGTGACTAAAAAAAATTCAATTTCATCACAATTTGATCAAATTAGAGCCAATTGATCATTACTTTTCAAAATTGATTTGTTCATCACAAATTTACAGTCCTAATTGTTGTTACGCTCCATCAATTAGATCAAATTGGTATTCGGTTAATTGAAATTAAGAAAACTCAAAAACGGTGATGTAATCACCATTTTTTTAATTTCATCCAATTTGATCGAAACTGATCATTTTTTTTCAAAATTGATTTGATAAACAAAGAATATAAGTCCCAAATTTCTTTTAAAATTCATCAATTAGTTCAAAATCAATCAATTTCTTCTTCAATTACTTTAAATTAAATCCAAATTGAAAATCGTAGCATAAAAATTAAATTAGAACAAGCATTTGTAACCCTTATATTCATTGCTAATTAGTTTTAACCGTTGTAAAAAAAGATTTTACTTAGTTTTGAGCGAGTTTGTTTGAATTTTACTTAGTATCAAGGGTCATCTAGTTAGACCGATTGAAAGGATGCTCTTTTGTGTAAGTTGCTTTCTCTCTCCTTAAAATTTTATTATATTTTTTAATTGGATCAAAAAATATACCAAATTCGACCAGGTCTAATCATTTGATACTAAATTTTCTTAAACACACAAAAATTACCGGTACTCAATTCTTTGAAAAATTCTATAAAAATCGCTCAAATATATCAATCCACGGTTACGCTAATCAACTAATGAGGAGGAAAATAAATTCCACTAATGCTAGTTTTATTTTGGAGTGAGAGATAATTTTAAGTATTTAAGTTGTTTATTTGTTGATAATTAATTTTATTTTGGAATTTATGCAATCTCTATCGGTCGTTAGTGAAGTCAAAATTATATAAAAAATAATATTGTTCATGCCCTAGCGGAAGTTTACTATTTTTGATTAAAATGCAGCCACTGGTGTTTACGCTGTAGTATGTTTTATCGGTAAGTTCAAAAAGTTGGTTTAAATGATATCACACAGGGTTTTTTTTCTTTCTTTTTTTAATGTTTTACATTAGCAACTTTTAAATTTAGTGGTTGCTAGGAATTTTAAATTCAAAAATCAGAGTTTACGAAGGAATTATTTTATAATATATCACCAAAAATGACAATCATTTTTGAAATTTCATTAAGTTTCTCGAAATTTTAATATGAATACTGGTCACTGTTGCTTAAGTTTTTGTTCTTCTTTTCTTTCAGGAATGCTCCTATATGGAGGTAAAGATCTCAACTTTCTTACTGGTTTGCTAGATGACTCTGTGGGTTCTTCTTTTTCTCAACTGATGAATATTTTCCTGAAAGATACAAACAGTAACTGCTTAGCTATTAGATGGCTTAGATTGTGAGTGACAAATAGTTTTTCACATAACACTCGGGGTCATGACTTGCACAGTTAAAATTTAAGTTTCTAAGCAGACCTAGCTAATTAATGGTAACTAGCAAGGAGCCTGATTAATTGATAAGCATGCATCAAAAATTATGTTCACGAGGTTCTTCTAATCCATACTGATTCTTTTATTTTTTGAACTGAATTCTAATCCTTAATTGATTATCTTAATTTGTTAATTCAGGAATGATCGTGGGTGGAAGATTTTTACTTGCGGCGCCATTTGTGATTCTTATTTTGATTTATACATTGAGGAAAAGAAACCGAGCCATGAATGAAAATATCGAAGACTTTTTAGACATCTATGCAGACCAGATGCCTATAAGGTACTCCTACAACGATATCAAGAAAATGACTAGCAATTTCAAAGAAAAATTAGGCCAAGGAGGCTTTGGATCTGTATACAAAGGAGCTCTTCGTGATAATCGTGGTGTTGCAATTAAGATTCTTAGCTCCACAAAGGGCAACGGGCAAGATTTCATCAATGAAGTAGCTACTATGGGAAAGATACATCATGTCAATGTGGTACAACTAATTGGATTCGTAGCCGAACGTTCAAAACAAGCTCTTGTATATGAACTCATGCCCAACGGATCCCTCGAGAAATATTTATTTCCACAAGATGAAGGGAAACTTATGAACCTACTTTGTTGGGAAAAATCTTATAAAATTGCATTAGGTATAGCTCGTGGGATTGAATATTTGCATCGAGGATGTGGCATGCGAAATATTACATTTCGACATTAAACCTCATAATATTCTACTAGACGAGAACTATAATCCAAAAGTTTCAGACTTTGGGTTAGCAAGGTCGTACTCGATGGATGCTAGTATGATTTCGGTCACACATGGGGCTAGAGGGACTACAGGATACATGACTCCTGAATTATTTTATAGAAATATCGGAAGCGTCTCTTACAAGTCAGATGTGTACAGTTTCGGGATGTTGTTAATGGAAATGGTAGATAGAAGGAAAAATCTGAATGCGTTAGCAGATAATGCAAGCCAAATATATTTTCCGTCATGGATTTACAAACAATTGAACCCAGGTAATAATATCGAAATGGAAGATGCTACACAAGAAGAAAATGAAATAGCAAAGAAATAATCATTGTTGCTCTATGGTGTATTCAACTGAAGCCTATCGATCGTCCTTCCATGACCAAAGTCGTAGAAATGTTAGATCGTGAATTAGGACTACTGCAGATTCCAGACAAACCGTTTTCCATTGCAGATTGCGATGGAGATGTCATGTTGAATTCACTAGCATGAATTGAAAACAGTTGATGTTTAATTATGTTCAAATTTACATTGAAATATTTGTATCAAATAACACACTATAGAAGGTTTATCCCCATAATTACAATGTTCCAACTAGTACCGGCTATATCTACCAAACGTTATACTCATTTTGAACGTTATATTATGTTCCAACGTCAGCAGATCTAAATGTCTAAATTTGGTTTTAAGCTCTCTACCACCATCCATTTCTGCTCCAATCGAAAGATTAAAGATTAGAAAGGGAGGCATGGGATCTGTATTGCTAGAAGCTTGATCACAACATGACTCACATTCCAACTGTTAGAAGATCCGTTTACTGTTTTATCGAATTGGATTCCGAATCTGTTTGTGAATCCAGTTGATCATCTCTGTTGTGATTACATTGGGTATTTCGAACACCGAGAAAACATATAAAGCTTTGGATCCGGAGGAATGGAGAGGTTGAGACACAAAATTCATTGACGGGATTATTAATAAGTGAAGTGGGATGGGACTATCAAGAAGAGCTGCAATTAATTCTATCATCATCTCATCTGACTATTAATCGCAGCCCATCATCGACTTTCAAACGAGCGAGCTCATGGGACTCATCAATGGTCAAGCGTGATGAGACTGTAGAGAGATTAGAGATTAAGGTGAGTCCTGCAGTGCAAGAGTTTCTCTTTTATGTTTTCTGATTCTCTCTGACCTTCAAAAAAGTATTTCTCACCCAACAAACTGGGGAATTAAGGCTGGATTGGGCCAATATTTAGCAAGCCCACCAAAACCTTTCTTCCCCAAAGTGGGTCTATACTATAGGCTATATAGCCAGCTACAACTAGGGTTGTACATGGTAACGGTTATCCGTTAAAACCGAACCGAACCATTTACTAATGGTTTGGTTTTGGTTTATAAACTTAAAAACCGATAGTAATTGTTTTGGTTTTGGTTTGACCAAAAATCGAACCGAACTACCAATGGTTAAACTGGAAATTAGAGACCGTTGATATATATTTTAGTATCCTTGATAGATTAAATCTACACCTTCCAATCACCCCATATATAAGCATCACCTAAACCTAATTCTCATTTCTTCTTATTCTTCTTCACTTCGACAGCATTCACTACACCACCTTCTGACCCTCCTTTATGGTTGTTCCTGCATCAGTAGAAGACTAGCAAATCGATTCAAATTTCTCCATTAAATGGTATGTGATATCTGCAATCTCTAGTTCTTCCTGTTCAGAGCGAACTTCTTGTAATAAAGCATCAACCTCTTTGACAAAGTCTATCATCCGTAAAAGGTCATCAGAATCTTCTGGCGGCGGTCTGAATGAACCTTCATGCTGACAGACAAAGGAAGATTGTCTGACTAAAACTTTACTTGGTACTTTAACTTGATGGTGATTATGATTTTGATAATTTAGTAAAATCGTTTTTGCATGATTAATTTTACAGCCATCTTTGTTGTCCCTTCTGTTTGATTCAATCATGGAAGATTTAGATTCTCAATCAACACCAGTAAGTACTTGTTTCTCAACTATTACTTAGAATTTGAAAATTAGGGTTCATTTGAAATTTGAGAATTTTTTGTATTATCAGTCTACCATGATTGGTTTAAAATATGAATAGGGTTTGCATCAATTAGGGATTTATTGAATAGGATTTGCTGCATTTAGGGATTTTGCTGAATAGGGTTGTTGCCTGGTGCTTGTTTGAACAACTAGATAACTTAATAGTTAATACCCATTGTTGTATTTGTTAATTGAATAAAGTTGTTATAACTTATAAGGTTAATGCACAAAAAGTATACCAATTTAGTGGTTAAATAAGAGATTATTAATGTTCAAAAAGAGGTTATGTTCTAATTCCACACTAGTAATTTCCTTTTGTTGATTTTGAGTTCATCTAGTTTTGTGTATATACATGTTTTCACAGTTTTGTGGTTACCTGTTTTAATTATGAAATGAAATTGATATGAGATTTTGCTAAGCATGTTTGTGTTTTATTGATAATTTATTTGAGATGTATATGATCTTGAACAGTTAGGGAAAGAATATGTTAAGTAGTAGTGACATCGTACTTGTAGATTTGAACTAAGTTGAATCAGTGAACTTCTAATACAGGCTTCTTTTAATTCCACTCCGATGTTGCCACCATAACATTGTCTTCAAAGACCTTCTAAATCAAGTCAAGAAGTTAGTTCAATTGGAGAAGTACCATCTGCAGCTGAACCATCTGCACCAGCTTCCAATGTTTCTGATGCTGTCACTGTCACTGCACCAGCTGCTAAGAAGCATAAAAAAACTTCATGGGTATGGGAACACCTTGACAAAGACCCTGAACCTTCAGTATGGGCAACATGTAAAAAATGTAAACTGAGACTTAAGGATGACACGACAAAGAACGGGACTAGCTCCTTGATTAACCATTTGAAGAGGTGTCTGAATCTGAAGACTACTCCTGGTCAGTCTACTCTTACTTTTGAACCTTGTAGGCTAAGAGAAAATGAAAAACTAGTTGCAGTAAGTTATTGTCAGGAAGCATATATAAAAGCATTGGTTATATTCATCATAGTAGATGAGCAACCTTTTAGAATGGTCGAGGGTGAAGGTTTAGGAAACTTTGTAGGGTACTTGAGAGTAAATTCAAGGTACCCACTCGTGCCACTATATGACGAGATATTATGGAACTGTTTGCATATGGGAAGAAAGATTGAAGAACTATTTTAAGGTTAATAAAGTGAGAGTTTGTCTCACCACTGACATATGGAACTCACTCCAAAAGTTGGGATATATGGTTGTTAATGCACATTTCATAGATTCTGATTGGAAGTTACACAAGAAAATAATTAGTTTTATCCAAATTATATGTCATAGTGGTGAGACTATTGGTAGGATGTTAGCAGCATGCTTGTTGGATTGGGAGATTGAAAATGTATTTACTGTAGATAATGTTTTTTCCAACAATGTTGCTATCAAATATCTTCAAGAGCGAGTGCTGAGAAAGAATTCAGAATTAGTCAAAGGTTTCTTACAAGTTAGATGTGTTGCTCATGTCCTTGCCCTTGTTGTCAAGTATGGAATGACGGAGTATGACATGGCAATTAAGAGAATAAGGGCAGTATTCAAATATTGTATGATTTCTCCTTCCATATTACATAAATTCATGGAGTGTGCCGCTTTTGAAAAAATCGAATGCAAGAAGGGTTTGGTATTAGATGTAGACACCCGTTGGAATTCGACATACACAATGTTAGAAGCAACTGGGAAGTATGAACCAGCTTTTCATAGGTTAGAATTTGATGACAAGGTATTCAAGAAAAGGTTCTGTATTGATGAAACTCAAATTCCTTCAATTATTTCTACTTCTACTTTTATTATTCCTACTTATGTTGATAGTCAACCTGACTGGGATGTATATGAAGAGCAAGCTGCAGATTTAAGTTATGATGAAGAAGTTATTGCTACTGCAAAGAGAGCAAAGAAACGCAAGCAAACAAGTTCTGATAAGGCCCCACCACCGCCTCTTTTGCACACGCCTTACCCAGCATATTGGTCGTATGTCAGATCCTTCGCTAAGTTCTTGAAGGTATTTTTTGATTTTACTGTCAAGTTTTCTGATTCTACTCATGTTACTACACATGAATTTTTGTTTCATTTAAGTGTTATTCATCGAACATTGAGCACATGGGTGAATCATAACTATCCATTTCTCTCTAGCATGTGAATTAAAAATGCAATGTAAACATAATGAATATTGAGGACATTATGAAAAGATGAATACTCTTATGTTCATTGTTGTATTGTTGAATCCAAAAGATAAAGAAAAGGGATTAGATTTTGTTCTTGACAAGTTAGGTATTTCGGGTGGTTATTTGAGAATAGAATTGATGGAACTTGTATTGAGGGATTTTAATGCTCTTTTCGAAGAGTATTGGGATGTCCAATTGAGTGTTGGAAATGTTTCAAGTGTTACAGATAATAGTGCTGGTAGTACTAGTGGCACTTGATAGACACATTTTAGTGTCTAATTTGCACCTTAATTTCTAGTGAGTTAGTATTCGATTTTGTGTCTATTACGTGTTTTATTGCTTTTGTAGGTACATTAGAAGAATAAAGATTTGTGGAAAAATTGGCTCAAAAAGTGTTCAAAGCACCCGGGAAAATGGATCAAGGCACCCACACTTTGGATTGGGGCACCCTTGGATCGGGCTGAGCTGGATCGGGTCAACCCAGCGAGCCAGCGAGTCAACCCAGCGAGCCAGCGAGTTAACCCAGGATCGGCCGATCCAACTCATCGGGAAAGTCCTGTTTCAAACAGGAATGGATTTGGTTGCGATTTTTGGGTTGTTTTCGGCAATTGAAGATGACCCATTGCAATTAGAGTTGGAAGAAATCGAAAGACATCAAGAAATCCCATGAAATCAGCTCGAGAAACCCATTTCTGGCCGGAATCAGGACTCGGTTCCTGTTTGGATTGGGATTGAAGAATTGGAGTGATTCGAGAGAGTTCTATTAGGTTTAGAACTCTCTCTAGGGTTTGTGAAGTCTATAAATACCAAAAGAATCGAAGAAAAACATATACAGAAGCCTAGGGAGCAATTCAGAGAAAATCCGGTGAAGTTCCGGTGCCGCCGGTGACCTGCTGGTGCTCCGGCCGGCGTGTTCTTCATCCACCATCACCGAAGAAGACGACTCAGTAACATTTATAAGTGTTGCTGTTCCACTGTTGCAGCTCTGCTCCTGTTGCGTTAAGTTTTGAAGGTTCTGTTGCTTAAAGCTCTTTGTAACAGCTGAACCCTGTTCTGTGACACTTATATACGTATCTGTTCAGCTGTTGCACTATTCTTTAACCTTGTAATCAATATTTTGAGCAATGGAATCAACTTTTGAGCAAGTTTTCTTCACCATGGGGTAAGTTTATTTACTGGGATGATGGATAAGGTATTTTTCTCAATTTTATGTGATTTAATTATTTTCTAATAATTATTTATAATTCTTTTATTATTATTTGCATGGATTTAAATTAGAAAAAAATATTTTTATTAAATAGTTGTGTTCTCTTTTGATGGGTCATGCTTAGTTAATTACTCTTGATGTCTCATGCTTAGGATTTACAATTATTCTTTTAGGAAACATATTTTTGGCAAACTTGAATTAAATTGTTAAAAAGAATTACATGATTAATCACATAGATTGTTAGAATTACCTGATTCCTGACTCCTGGTATTTTCCATATTTTCTAAAAATCATCTCTAGTGTATTTTCCTGATTTTTATTAGTTTAGGTTAAGTCCAATATTTTCTAAAATCATCACCTTCACAAGTTCGAGAATCGAACCTCTTTTTACCACTATATAAAATCACATCAGCACTCAATCAAATGAAGGTGATCAAGGAGATTGTGCTCTATCTGCTCTTATAGCATAGACAGCAAGAGATGATGAGAAAGGCATTATTGCTGAAGGGAAATCAGAGGTGGAGGCTTATTTGAGAGAGAAACGAGAAACGAGAAAACTTCTTTTGATATTTTAGGTTGGTGGAAAACAAATTCTACTAGGTATCCTACTTTGGCACTAATGACAAGAGATATGTTGGCTATACATATCTATTCAGTGGAATCTGAATATGCCTTTAGCAATGGAAGACGTATTCACGACAGTTGAGGCATTGATTTGTACTCAAAATTGATTGAAGCGATCTTCATATTTCTTCATTGGAATCAGAAGAAGAAGTTAATTCAGGTATTATTTCATTTGTCTATTTATTTGTAGAATTTTTGGACATTCACTGTATACTCTAATTAATTGTTCATGTGTTCATTTGTTTGTAGAATTTTCGGACACTCCCTCTAAGTCCAAGTTCATACATATAATAAAGGAGGATGAGGATTAATGAGTACCAAGATAATTCATTTCACCAATAACATATCCTCCAAACATCTTCACTCTTTTTTCTTTCTTTCTTTTCACTGTTAACATTTTCATTTATTGCTTGATGGAAATTGGAGACTACTTAGTTAGCATGTAAAGTCATCATGTAAACCAAGCCTTTATGGAAGATTGTTATAACTTCTTTGCAGTCTTAGGAACTGAAAAATGACAGAGTCATTTTCACGTCTCCCTTAGGATGTTGTTCCTTGCTTTTAACTTCTAAGTCTTTAAGATATATTCAAAACTATATTGCCATCTATGCTCAGTAAGATAATAGTTCTGCATTTCTTAAAACTATAACAATTTTCTCATTATAAGGCATTGGTACAAGTGTCTTCTTTCCTCATATTGAGTCCCTTACTCTCTTTCATGCACCATTTTTGACATGTGAGTCACTGCAGTGTTGTACCCTTCATGGAAGATTATTATAACCTTTAATGCTTTGTTTGATTTGTGAACTGCAGAGAAAATTGAAAAGCAAGTCTGAAAAGTTTAGTGATGTTGTTTCTCTATTATGGAGACAATGTGGAGGCTTAGGTGGCACTAGCTTTCTCCAATAGGCCATATTTTTGGTGATACACAAATCAAACATGGATTCTAGTAGACTAGTATAGTAATATGATTAGTATTTTTGTTTTTGTTTTTAAGTTTTTAGAATGTTTTAGAATGTTTATGAATGTTTATGAAATATGAATGTCTCCAGGAATTTTTAAAAAATTTGAACGGTGTTATGTTTTTAAGTTTTTTTGAAGATTTGAACTGTCAGTTTCAGGAAACTGAGATAACAGTCGGTTAACCGAAACCCATTGGAATAAATCAAAACCGTCTAGAACCGGCTAGAAACTGAGCCGACGGTTAATGTCTCGGTTATGGTAAGATTTTTAGAAACCAAGAGTAATGGTTTCGGTTTTGGTTTGGCTGGAAACCGAGCTGAAACCGACCATGTACATCCCAATCTACAACCACTGTACTTAGTTTTTTATGTTACCAGCGCATTCTATAACCAAACATCTCATCAAAGGTCAATTTTTTCATGTGGTGTGTCATTCATGGAAAGATTAACACAATAATCTTCTCTAACAAAAAGGAATTGCACTATACAATTGTTGTGTGCTGTGGGAGGATGATTTAGAATCAACTGGTAACCTTTTTGTTACATTATAAGGTTGCGTCAAGGCTGTGGTTTGCTTGTATGCCTAGTAATTTGGCATGGGAATTTCCTTGCCGCATATTAGACTTTGCCCGTTACTGGATTCCTCTTGGTTTGTCAACTACGATATAAAACGTAGTAGAAAATGTCTAAAGCTAATAAAGAATTGAGAGGTCCGTAACTGTCGAAGAATCCTCTAAACAAATAGAAAACGTGAGATCTTGTAGAGGAATTTTGGGGGGAAATCGCATGTAAAGACAACATTAGAAAGTAAATCGAACGTACTAATCGAGTTTAACTACTAGGATCAAACCTAAATTCACAAATCATAAAGCGTTTGATTGAATTATGTTGATAGCTGGATATTCATGACCTTGACTAAGGATCACTTCCGTCTTATCTGGGCCAAAGATCACATAGAGATGTGTAATTGATATGTTATTTAGGATAGCAAAACAATAATAAATTTAAATACTAGGGGGGATTGGTTGTTTAAAATGATTAAAAATATAATAATAAGAAGAAAGGATGATTAGGGAGTCATTCGTCGTTACCAAATGTTAACTCGAGTAGTATACTTATTTATTTTTCGTTAGAACCATACATCATCAACCGTAGAATAGCAACTAGATCGGTATTATCCCTAAAACTCCTTTTATCACTGGATACAAAAGTTCTCGACTACCAAATTCTATTCTTATGAACCACCAAGTAGTAGCTCACTCAAGGTGTACCCAATCGAACGTTGTAGGCTTTGTGAATTTAGGTTGATCCCACTAGTTAAACTCTTAGCTCAAGGTCCACTTGCTGGTGTTGTCTTCACTCGTAATTGCTCATAGAATCCCTCTGCAAGGTCTTCCGATTTCTACTTTTATAGAGAATTAAGAGACTATTACATTATCTCCTAACTTCGACTAGCATTAAAATGATCAATAGATTAATCCAATTGTACACTTGAACAATCTAGAAATTAATCATTAACCATAGATATGGTGAAGGCAAACGACAATGATTAAAACTCCACATAAATTTGTAAAACTGATAAAGCTTCAAGCTTAGAACACTGAATTCATCCATAATCAATAAAAACTAGCTACTCATACCATAAGAAAGAAGAAAAATATTATGGTTTCCCCTAAAAAGGTAAACCCTAGGTTTAAGATGTAGATCAAATTTTATGTGAAAGTTGTTTCTAGGCTCCCCTTTATATAAACCTCCTCTTGATGTCTATCCAACTAGAAAACCTGATAACCATCAAATATTTTCACCCTTTTTTGATCCTTATCCAAGTAAAAAACTTAACCTCCTCAAATACTAACACCTCCTCTTAATCCCTATCCAATTAGGACACCCAACCTCCTCAAAATCCAACAAAAAACCTTATTTTCACGTCCAAATCAAGTGCAAAACGAATCCCTTCTTTCTTTTCCCGCGCAGGCCCAAAACAGACCCAACAGAAACCAAATCCAAGTTGGTTTCACCGTTTTGCTCATAACTTCATCATACGAACTCGGAATGACCTCATTCTTTTAGCGTTGGCTTCATATTTTCCTTCCCTACACGATGGTGAGATTAACTCCCGGATTTGAATGTTCAATTATTTACTTGGTAGTCATTCTTATGATTTTCAACGTTCTTTATTCATTTTCGCCGTATTTCTTCCACTACTCTTGGCTCTAGACACTTGGAACTTGGAGTACTTCACCTCTTAGTTTTTTGTAGTCACTTTCACTCTTATTTGGATGATTCACCTAATAGAAATAAATAAAAGAAAACAAGACTAATAACAAGTAATATGCAAGAATTATAACAAATGAGTATGGATTTGACACTAAAATCATGTAAATTATGTACTTATCACCATGTCCATCTGTTTAAGATTTGTATTCATCCTAGGAGAACCATGTCCATCTCACTAAGATTTGTAATCATCTTGATATATCCATGTCTATCTTATCAAGATTTGTATTTATCTCAAAATGGCCTCCTCAATTGGCCACTAGGCTTCTAAAATAATCCATACTGGGCTTTCACAATAAGCCAAGTGGCTTTCCCAATAAGACGAACTGGGATTTCACAATAAGCTAAGCGAGCTTCTCCAATAAGCAAGACTGGGCTTTCACAATAAGTTATATTGGGCTTCTAAAATTAGTCAAATGGGCTTCTCCAATAGGCTGGATTGGGCTTCCACAATAAGCCTTGTTTGTACTTCCACAGTAAGTCAAATTGGACTTTTATGATAAGCATATATGGGCTTCCATAATAATCTACAATAAGCCATATGCGGGGTTCTATGAAAAGTTATAATTGGGCTTTTAAGATAAGCCATGCTTTTACTTTTACAATAAGTTAAATTGGGCTTCTCCGATAAACCATTTTTAGGCAAAATTAGGCTTTTGAAATAAGCTATCTATAACATTTTCAGAAAAGCTTTTATGTCCTCCACGGTCACCGTTTTAAGGTGGTATAAACACTTCCAAAAGTAAAATTGTGGCAATCATGCTAATTTTAATTTTTTTTCTTCCAAGCATTTTTCTTTTTTTAATTCAAAGAAATTATTAAAAAAATTAGAGGAGGTGGGTGGAACCCTTGGCTCTCACTTAACTTAGAAATAACAATTTTTTCTTTTAAATGTAAGACACTTCGTTGTGGACAAACTTTGTTGCCCTTTACGTTTCTCTTTATTTTCTGAATCAATTTCTAACTTCATTCAACAAGTTGAATTAACTAACTGAATCTGAATCTCATTTTGCAGGTAAGGAAGACACTCCCAGACTATGACATCCACCCAGACTAGTCTGTGTTATTACTTCTCACTAACATTTAGGTGGTTATTTATTGATACAAAGAAAAAAGATTGTGAAAGTTTGAGAGCTAAAGATCTGAGACTCTACGATAATAAACATAAATAAAATATCAATGCTGATCTTAGAATTTGTAGAGGTGCGTGCAATGAGTCTGATTTGTGTACATTTTGTAAAGAATATTCAAATGACATGAAAATACAATGCAGTTTCGATACTGAAATTGGAGTTCAGTGGAAGATAGACATGCACTAGAGCCAAGTCTTGATCCTGTTAGGATCGATATTATAAAGAAAACAAAACGAAAAACAAAAACACATAATATTTATTTGGTTCATCTAAATTAGGCTATGTCTAAAGAGCGACTGCGGTTTTCTTGTGGTATGGAGTACCTTCACCAAGGTTATGATCAACGGATTCTACATTTCGATATCAAGCCTCAAAATATTTTGATAGATCATAAATTTACTCCGAAGATCTCCGATTTCGGTCTAGCAAAGTTATGTACCAAAGATACATTTGTCACAGTTTCACTCCCGGGTTCGGGCCTATCGGCCCGTCCCTCTGCTCCATACACAAACCTCTCAAAAAGTTTCATTTAATTTCCCTATGGGCCGCCAGTCGAATCGTGTCAAGTGCGAAACCGGGTCGTGCACTACTAGGATCCACACAAACATAACAATCTCCCACTTGGGGACTGGTCACATCACAACGCTCCATAACTCCACTCTGAACAAACTTCAAAACACACCGATCACCGCATCAAATCTCTTAACCAATCATCAATTTCGAAGACCCCCTGAAGATGCACACAACTTCAGTTTCTCAAGGGTCACTGGTTTTGTCAATATGTCTACTGGATTCTTTGCTCCGTCAATCTTCTCAAGTGTCAATTGACCATCTTCTATCAAAGATCGAATGAAATGATATTTAATATCCACGTTCTTGGTTCTGGAATGGTATGCCGGCTTCTTCGCTAAGAAAACAACACTCTGACTATCACTGTGCAAAACTCCATTTTGTTTCTTCATACCCAATTCGCCCAAAACACGCTGTAACCATATCATCTTCTTGCTCTCCTCAGTAGCAGAAACATATTCTGAATTTGTAGTAGACAAGGCTACTATCTTCTATAAATTAGAACCCCATCTCACAGCAGTACCACCCAAAGTATACACATACCCAGTAGTACTCTTTATACTATCAATATCTCCAGCCAAGTCAGCATCAACATAACCCTGCAACTTCATACTAGAACCTGTGAAGCAAAGTGATGTATCTACAGTACCCTTCAAATACCGAAGTAGCCACTTGACTTCCTCCCAATGTTGCTTTCCTGGATTACTCATGTACCTGCTCACATCTCCCACTACATGTGCAATATCTGGTCTAGTGCAAACCATGACATACATAAGACTCCCAATCTCCGATGCATAAGGAATATTCTTCATATAAGCCTCATCTTCTGTTGTCTTAAGTGACAGGTCTTTGTTAGCTTAAAGTGGCTACCCAAAGGCGTGCTCACTGGTTTGGCACTCTCCATGTTAAACCTCTTCAGAATCTTATTCACATATTCAGACTGCGACAGCTTCAAGGTACCATGATTGCTATTTCCCTGATCATCATACCAAGAATTTGCTTAGCAGCTCCCAAATCTTTCATTGCAAACTGCTTTGACAGTTTCTTCTTTAGATCATTTATTTCCTCACTGCTAGGCCCTGCAATAAGCATATCATCCACATATAGAAGCAAAATCATAAAAGTGTTTTCAGACCTTTTTAGGTAGCAACAATAATCTGATTCGCACTTAGTGAACCCGGTGGTACCCATAAAACTGTCAAATTGCATATACCACTGCCTTGGAGCTTGTTTCAAACCATACAAGCTTTTATTCAATTTGCAAACCAGATTCTCCTTTCTCTGTATTGCGAATCCCTGTGGTTGCACCATATAAATGTCTTCATTCAGATCACCGTGCAGGAATGCAGTCTTCACATCTAGATGCTCAAGATATAAGTTTTGTGCAGCCAAAATTCCCAAAACCAATATGATTGTATTTAGCTTCACAAGTGGAGAAAAAAATATCAGTCTAGTCTACACCTTCCTTTATGCTCAGGGTACCCAAAACCAATATGATTGTATTTAGCTTCAACAAGCCTGACCTTGTAACGTGTACTTCCATCATGCTCTTTTTTTACTCTGTACACCCATTTGTTATGCAAAGCCTTCTTCCCTTCTGGTAGCTCGGTTAACTTCCAAGTTTGATTCTTGAGCAGAAAATCCATCTCATCTTTCATAGGTAACTCCCACTTGCTCGAATTTTCAACTTGCAGAGCTTCAGCATAATTTTCAGGCTCACCTCCATCTGACAACAAGATGTGCTGAAGAAAAGGTGAATAACGATCCACTTCCTTGGGCACCCTACTGCTTCTCCTAAGAGTGCGAACCGGAGTACTGGGGTTTGGAGAAGCTGGACTACCCTGCTCTATCTCAGGCACTTTGTTTTCCTGGTTCTAGAATACCTTCTCTTGTACACTGATTTTAGAAATTCTCACCCAAATCAACATAAGCAGAATTTTTTACCTCTGGTGCCTCTGGTTCTTCAACTGCATTTGATCTGTCCTTGTACATGACTTTCTCATTGAAGATGACATTCCAGCTTCTGATAATTTTTCGATTTTCTGCATCCCAAAATATATAACCAAAAGCATCATCTCCATAGCCAATAAAGAAACATATCTGGGATTTGGGATCAAGTTTGTTTCTAGTATTGGCATCAACATATACATATGACAAGCAACCAAATACTTTTAAAAAAGAAAGATTTACCTCCTTACCACTCCATACCTCCTCTGGCAATTTGAAATTCAACGGAACTAATGGTCCTCTATTGATCAGATAAGCTGCAGTGTTGGTTGCATCAGCACAAAAAACTTTTGGCAACCCAGCATGCAACCCCATGCTTCTAGCACGTTCACTTAGGGTTCGGTTCATGCACTCGGCTACACCATTCTGTTTTGGTGTCCCTGGGATGGTCTTCTCAATTCTGATTCCCTTTGTAGCACAATACTCTCTGAACCCACCATCAATATACTCACCACCATTATCTGATCTTAGGCACTTCAGTTTCAAACATGTCTCATTTTCTACCAAAGCCTTCCATTTCTTAAATATATCAAATACATCACTTTTATTTTTCAGAAAATAAATCCATAACTTTCTGGTCGAGTCATCAATAAATGTGATGTAGTATAATGAGCCACCAAGTGATGGAACTAGAAATGGTCCCCACAAATCAATATGCACCAACTCTAACTTTTCTGGTTTTGGAGGTCACCGCATTTGACGAAGCTGACTTTCTTCTGCTTCCCAAGGATGCAACTCTGACACATACCAACATCAATGGTCTTCAATTCTGGTAATTTCCCATTTGACTGAAGTACCTTCATGCCCTTATCACTCATATGCCCAAGCCTTTGGTGTCATAGAGTATCAATAGATTCAGCAACTGCAAGTGTATCTACTGCACATGTATCTGTTGCTGCCATGCCAACAATAGACAAGTGTCTCGGACTTGAATACATATAAAAAGTACCCATATTGTAACCAGGAGACACTACCATAGCTCCCTTAGTCACTTTCCATCTACCACCAAAATAGACACCATGCCCTTCGTCATCAAGATGCCCAATAGAAATCATATTCATCTTTAACTGTAAAACATGTCTAACCTTGTGGATTCTCCAGACAGATCCATTTTCCTGCTTAAGATGGATCTCTCCAATGCCTACTACCTGAAGTGGTCTATTATCATCTAAATAAACAATCTCGTAGTTACCTGCAGTATAGTTAACAAAAAGTTCTCGGCTTGAAGTAGTATGCCAAGAAGCTCCTGAGTTGAGAACCCAATAGTCCACGGGACTTTCAACACAAAGCAGTAAGGCATCTTGCACGGTTTCTGTAACAACATTCACACTTTCATTACCCATCTTCTTAGGTTCTTTTCACCACTTCTGTATGTGTCCCATCTGGCCGCAGTTCTAGCATCCAGTCGGACCCCGTGAGTCGAACCCCGTGGACCTCTAGATTGGCCCCTGCTTCGTCCTCTTTTTGATTTAGATCTTCCTCTGTACTGATTTTTCTGAGATGATCTGCCTCTTGATTCGACGTTAAAGGCAACATCATTATTCGAATACTCACCAGAATCCTTCCTTCGAACTTCTTCACCAAGAATCATATCGCGTATGTCATTATAATTTAGCTTCTCTTTGTCGGCGGAATTACTTACGGCAGTTCTCACAACTTCCCAACTGTTGGGTAGAGAAGCCATAAGGATAGGGCATGAATTTTATCATCAAATTCGATCTCGACAGATGATAGAGCATTCACGATTTCACTGAACTCATTCAAGTGCTTTGTAACTGAAGCGCCCTCTGGCATGTAAAATCTGAACAACTTCTTCATCAGATGCACCTTTTTGTTCTCCAACGGCTTTTCATACATACTCGTTAAGGTCGTCATCAGACCAGCAATGGTCATTTCTTTCACAACGCTGTGTGCAACTGACTTGGCTAGGGTTAATCTAAAAACCCCTAGAACCTGTCGATCCAGGATTTTCCAATCTGCCTCGGACATCCCATATGGCTTCGTTGAATCCAATAGAGGTTGCTGCAAATTTCTCCCATAGAGGTAATCTTCAATCTGCATTCTCCAGTACGCGAAATCTGATCCATCAAACTTTTCGATTACGTTTGCAGATCCGAACCCTATCGCAGATGATGTCGACGCCCCTTTCTCTGTCGTTCTGTTTTCTTCTCCTCCTGCCATCGATTCTTCCCAGAATTCTTCACGAATCTAGCTCTGATACAAGTTGTTAGGATCGATGCTATAAAGAAAACAAAACGAAAAACAAGAACGCACAAGATTTACTTGGTACACCCAACGGGCCGCCACTCGGATCGGGTCAAGTGCAAAACCGGGTAGTGCACTACCAGGCTCCACACAAACATTACAGATCCTTGATTCCGAAAGGAAGCTTTGTCGCCTATATCAACATTATTGATTAGTAAAATTTACTTTAGGTGGGCAGAGTACAAGACGCGATTGGTAACTACTTAACTAGTGATCAAATAAGCATGTCAGGTTAATACCTTTTCAAAGAGTGTACACAAGAAATTAGATTTTCTCTAATTTTTCTGCTAGCCAAGTTCAGTCCATTCTATACAACAATCTTTATAGCCTGTAAAAATTAACGGGGGAATAAGGACACTAGGAACTGTCTTAAGGAAATTGTAGGATCTAGTGACCCTGATATACTCCCTCCGTCCTATTTTAGATGAAGGGAAAAGGTTTTTTAAGTCCCAAATTAGATAAATGTTTTCATATTTTCTCCTTGAATATTTCTGATTTATCCCTACCTTAATATAATGCACTAACTTAGAAAATATTGTAGGCTCAACTTACAAAATAGTATGAACATATATTTCAATATAAATTAAAGACTGGACACTAAAAATTAAGAGCAGTTGGAAGTGTAATTAAAAATAGTATTTTTGGAAAAAAATTTAATATTTTTCTTCTTCTTTAATTTGCGTATAAAACTCTTTCTATTTATCTAAAATGGAAATTTAAGGGCATAATTAATCTTTGCATTTTTCAAATGCTTGGTTTTTCAATCTAATAGATACTTCAGGAGAACTTTGCCTCTCGTGGAAGGATAAGATAGATCTTAAAATAAGGATTTCTACTAACATAATCATTTGTTTAGTTAAGATAAATGGTACAGGAGATACTACTATGTTGTCTTGTTTGTATGGTAACCTTCATAGGAATGCCTCTCAGCAAGATAATAGTATTTGGGTGGTCATACGAGATTTCAACTTTATTCTTAACCAAAATGAAAAATTAGGAGTCAGAATTAAGCCAGCTAGATATGTTTGTTAATCTGATTAATTTTTCCAGTTTGTCAGATATTTCTTATTTTTGGAAATCTTTATTCCTGGTCAAATAGTGAGAAACAAACTTTTAGGTTTTTTTGATAAATTTAGGATTTGTTTATTAGGAATTATCTACATAAAAATCTCCAAAACCTAAAACTAGGAAACTCTTTTGATTAATAAAATTATTTTTTTATCGTTTAACTTTTATTTAACTTTATTTTGATTTTTATTTATAATCAGGTTCTCCCTGAGAGAACAATTTGAGGTCTGAACAATCTGTTTCTTTTCTTAATTTGTTTTCATTTACAAGTTCATTCCATCTCTTATACAGCTTCGTAAGGCCAACATTGTCTCGCTTGTATTACTTCTGCACATGTCATACCAGCAAACACATATCAGTGAAATGAATGCCAATGGAATAAGTACACGAATGATTTGAAGAGATAATAATAGGCAATGAAACAAACCTGAGATTCAAATAACTTTCCAACTATCTCCATAGTAGGTAATCTCCAGCTTCAGGTGTTTGCATCCATGAAAACTCACAAAACAAAGACAATGGTAGTAAGAATCATCTAAACTTATATTGATGATTATCATTCAAATGCATGGCATTGAGAAGAGATCATAATAGGTAACATAGATAACAAACCTGAGATTAAAAAGTTGACCTGTAGTAGCCCATGCTCATAGGAAACTTTTGTATACTAATCATGTCCATAAAATTTCCTGAAAACAGATAACAAATCAATATGGAATATCAAAAAGGATAAAAAGTATCCATCTTCCATCTTCCATCTTCCTTTACCCGGGCTAGGGACCGGCATCTTAAATGGCGGAGTTAAAAAGGGGTGGACAAATAAAAACAAGTGAACAAAAGACATGCATATATATATATATATATATATATTATCTAGGAATTACTAGTTAATCCTATTTCGAAGACCCGTTTAATGTCTAGTCCATCCATTAGAGATGGTTTATTCGGTGGTCCAAAAATATTATTCCCAAGACCAAAAACGTTTGAAACTTGTTATGTACTTTTTTTCAATATCTGAAATACCCTCACCCTCACATATACATATGTTATGTTGATTGAACCCTATCTATTATGTCATCATACTTTTTTTTCTCTCGATTGAATTTCTACGATGGAGGAAGAGAATAAGAGAAGCAAGTGATGTTGAAGAAGAAGAAGAAGAAGAAGAAGATTCGAAAATAGATCCCCGAAGAAGAAGAAGGAAGAGATACAAATTCATCTATTTTGGGTTTTTCTTAAACTTTTTAATCTTCTTCTTCATCTAGATATGATATTCAATGTTGGAAGATGTTATTCAAACGATATGATTTAGTCAATTAAAGTGATGATTACTCATTTTTTTATTTACAGTTAGTTTGATTTTATTAGTTTTGTTAATTTTATCTTTGATTAAATTGTATTGGTTTTGATCATACATGTTTTCATTCAGTACGTACTGTCGGATCAGCATATACTGGTTGATCATACTTTTTTTTTTCAGTACATATTTTTCTTCAGTACATATCAATATGTGCTGCTTGATCAATATGTACCGTGGTTACACTTTTTCCTTAAGTATATATCAATATGTACTATTGGATAAATATGTACTTTGGGATCATATATTTTTCGTTCAGTACGTATTTTTCTTCAGCACATACCAATATGTACTGAAGGATCATACACTTTTTCCTTCATAACGTATTTTCCTTCATTACATATCAATATGTATTGTTAGGTCAATATGTATTGTTGGATTATCTACTCTATTTTTTTGTGTACTCTCTTCTTCTACTGTATTTTTTGTATATTCTCTATACTCTTCAATCTTGTTCTCACCATCATTCACCTAAATGTAGATTTCTTTATAATTTTGGATAAAATAGGGGTTTTTGATGATATCTTCATTGTAGATCTAGGTTTTGATGATTTCCTATCATTTAGTTTTTCGCTTCTATTAAATCGAGATTTTACTGGTTTTTGGGTTTTGATTTCGTTGGTTTTTCATTAGTTTTTTGTTTTTTGATTCCCTAGTATGTGGGTTTTGAGGGATCGTGAAGAGTGGGGAACAAGGTGATTTTGTTTCTCACACATGAAATTTGGGCATCTAGGTAATTTTTATATTTTTTGACCTCCGGTTAAAACTTATATCCGGATGTACCCTAGATTAAATGGGTCATGGGTTTTTGGACCAATCAGATCACTGTGGATATTCTGGATTCCATTTATCCTGCACAGACAACAATGAGATAGTAATTGAGCTACCGCTACCAGGGAAATTCCTGCTAAGAAACATCAACTACACAACTCAAAATATGGAAGTTTACAATAAAAATCTTTATTGCGACCATCCAAAACCTGAAGGTTTCAATCTCCTTGGTACTCCTTTCAAATTACATGAAGATGTGAATTATACCTTCTTCAACTGTTCAGGGATCGTGGACGTTGAAAGCTATGGAAATTATGGAACTATAACTTGTCTAAGTAGTCTTGCTTATAAAGTTGTTTATTTCCAATCAAACTTGTCTCTTGATTTTTCACCAAACAACTGTACGTCATTGGCAAATAAGCCATTGATATATGAGGTTTTCCTTTTAAATAGCAAAATTTTCAACATCAACTGGGATATACCGAAATGCCATCGTTGTGAAATTCAAGGAGGGAAATGCCGACGCAACTCCAACCGTTCCATTGGATGTTCCAAAGGTAATGAATTTCTCTTGGATCTCCTAGTGAGTTTTGCTAAAACAAACAAAAAAAAAACTTCGAACACATTTAGTTTTACTTGCTAGTTAACGTCAGATGTATCATTTTGCAGGGGAAATAGGAAAGAAGATAGCAATAGGTCTGAGCATCGGAGTATTTGTTTTCATATTATCCGGGCTGATCATATTCATCGGTATGCGCAAGAAAGCAAATAAGAAAGAAAAACAAAATCAGTTAAGGATAGAACAGTTCTTGGAAAAGAATGCTCTCAAGCCCACACGGTACTCTCATTCTGATATAAAGAAGATAACTAACAAATTTGAAAACAAGTTGGGTCAAGGAGGATATGGGAGCGTTTTCGCAGGGAAGCTTACAAATGGTATCCAAGTAGCAGTTAAATTAAGTTCTCAACAACTCAGAAGGAAGCAATAATGGAGAAGAATTCGTCAATGAAGGCACTACAGGTAGAATTTGTTAGGGAATAGAAGTCAAGATGACACATGTCAAACGATTAGGGAAAGAAGCAGAGATTTATAGAAACAGGGGGCAAGTTGTAGATACCAAAATGATGTTTCCCGCTCAAGAATTGTTGGTCTGCATCAGTTAACCAAGTCCAACAGCCTAACTAGCCTAACAGGAGCAAGCAGGAGCACTCCACTCAAGTCCGAAGCCCAACTTGGACCGAAGTGACGTCATCATTTCGCGAAGTGACGTCAGCAATTCATGTTCCAGCTTGGCCCGATCTATCCTGTCCCGATAGAGCAAGTCAATCCCGCTGGACCAAGTCAATCCCGATAGACCAAGTCAATCCCGATGCACCAAGTCAGTTCCGGTGGACCAAGTCAATCCCGCACCAACTTTTGGATAGAGGTCATTTCGAAGATAAGGACAATAAGAACACGTGGCGGATCCCGTTGACACATGGCGAAATGTGGTGAATCCTCTTCGACACATAGCGAGCTTAGACGAATCTCCATCGACACGTGGCAAACTTTGATGACATGTGGTGAAGGGCATTATAGTAATTATTATCTCTTTTATCCCTATAAATACAATTTTAGAATGAAGAAGAAGGGACTTTTGGACTTTTTGGCCGATTGATGGCTTCTTCTTCTTGATTATCAACTGTAACCAGAGATATCAACAAAAACTCCAAGTCTCATTACCCTTGGATGTAGGCTATTCACAGCCGAACCACGTTAAATCTCTTGTGTTAATGTCAATTTTGTCGATCTTAGACTATGATCTTTGGTTGTTTTTGCTGATGAGAATTTTGGCATAAACAGAATTCATCATCTAAATGTTGTGCGCCTTTTGGGATTTTACGCTGAAGGAACTGCGAGAGCTCTTATTTATGAATTTATGTCAAATAGTTCATTAGACAAGTTCATATTCTTAGCTGGGAAAGATAAGGCATCGATAAACTTTGGTTGGGAAAAGCTTCAAGAAATTGCTATCGGTATAGCTCGTGGGATGGAATATCTTCACCAAGGCTGTGATCAACGTATTCTACATTTCGATATCAAACTCAAAATATTCTGCTCGACCACAACTTTACTCCAAAGATCTCCTACTTTGGTCTAGCAAAACTATGCACCAAAGATATATTTGCCACTATATCTTTGGCTGTCGCTAGAGGAACAATTGGTTACATTGCACCCGAAGTTTTCTTATGGAACTTTGGTGCCGTATCATACAAATCAGACGTGTATAGTTTTGGAATGTTGTTACTTGAAATGGTTGGTGGAAAGAAAAATACTGGAACTAAGATGGAAACACGTAGTGCCGAAGAATACTTCCCAAAGTGGGCATATAATCGTTTGGATCGTGGGGAAGATTTAGGGATTCAAGCTGAAGCAGAAGATTTGGAGATAATAAAGAAATTAACGATGGTGGCATTGTGGTGTATTCAATGGAACCCTGTTGATCGTCCTTCCATGAATGGTGTCCTTCATATAATGAAAATTTGCTCATGGCACCCAATCCTTTGGGTCGACAACTTCTATTCTTAGTTCGACTGTTAATCATATTGAGAATGAATTGACAGTAATCTTAGAAGATTAAAAGTGAAGATAATGTAATGAAACCTTTTTTCTTCTTTTATCTGTCTACATGAATTTGGGTGTCGATGAATTTTAAACTTATAGGTACCAATTTGTCCGGTTCTAGAAAACTCAAAAAATATAGTAACATACTAGTATAATTTTAATTATTATTATTTTTTTTAAAGGAAAAATGATTTTATTTTGCTGAATTAAGTAGCATTGTAATCCTCAATACAGGATTGCAGGAAAAAAATCAGATGATCTGAAGAGTCTAGAAGTTGCATTACATGCCTCTTTAGCTAACAAATCAATTGGACTATTTGCTTCTCTGTTAACATGACTACACTTCTACTCGATAAAATCTTCAAGTAGACTTAAAGAATCTAAAATAACTGAACTAGTTTTCCATTTCACAACTGAGATCTTCCCATTTATAATCTTGTAAAAGGTAAACAACCATGAAGGCATTTCCAAAGAAACAACAAGATTTTAGAAAGCAATCTAGTTTTGGAAAAGATATTCCGAGGAAATTGATGGTTTGGGATACTATTCAACTGTACTTCACTATTCAGAATAGTTCTATAAACAGTATTAACCGTGGACTGACCATTATGACTTGCCGTCCATCTAATTCTATCAACACCATTCAAAGGGATCCTAACTTGTAATATATAACTGAGTATTTTCATCAAGCGGTGCGTTAATGGTATCCAATTTCCAAATTCCAGTACTACTACGTTGATCGTCATACTTCATACGAATCATACCGTAAGCCATATTACCACTAGGAAAATTATCCATATGTGAGATCCATTTATGTTTCCGTATAGAGATGTTTGAACCATCCCCTAATTCCCAGCAATAACTTTGCTTTATTAATTTATTCCGCTCTATAATTTTCTTCCAAATCCAAGAACCGTTTGATAGTAATATACTAGTCAAAGGGCCTAATTTAACAAAATATTTATGTTTTAGAATAGTGGCTCACAAAGCATCTGGTTGATCAATAGTCCTCCAAGCTAACCTACGTAACAAAGATTAATTCATAATGTCAGTCTTTTTTTTTTCTTTTTTGTTTGATATTCAGACTTCCATACTTTTTAGGTAAAGCCACGGTGTCCCATCTCTTAAGGTATAAACCCTTAGAGTATTGTTTTTTATTTCACTAAAATTTCATTTGGATATAACATATTTTCTAAGTAAGTTTTTTAGGTATTGGAAAAACTGTCATATCATGAGATGTGATGCAGCGGAAGTAGCATGAGCGAGAATTACACATTCTCCTCTCTAATTTTATTGGAAACTTTTACTACATTGTTCATTCTTTTTCGTATGAACCATGTATGTAAATTGTCAGTGACAATTCTGTTAAGATATAACTTTTGATACTTAGGTTGTCAATTTTCAAATTATTGTGACCGAATGGCTTTTGGTTGAAATCCAGAATGAATAAATGTTGATATTCAACAATGAGAATGTATGAATTCCAGAATGCAAATGAACATGTAAATGAATTGCCAAAATTACTGAATGAATCTTTGTCTCTCGTATGAAAGTTGTTCCTAATTTGATTTTCTGTTTCATTATTTGCAGAAGTATCACATCTGAGCCAAAATGCGACATTAATCAACATAACGGCAATTTCTTTTAGAGAGGTATATATCTTACTAAAATTCATTACTTTCCATATGCCGCGATTTTGATTGTTACTTTTCACTAGTGGAAAATGGGCTATCTGAGACACAATGGAAAGACACAAAACAAATATCGACTTATAACATCATATGGAATGTGTCGCTGACTAAATTCAAGATATCGTTGTGTCGGGACTTTAATTAACTTATACAACAACGTATGAATAGTATGGTTTCTATAATAGGTATATTTGATTGTATGGTTAGGATTATCTCTTCTAAATCTACTAAAAGGTTTGTTCTTACTACCATCCTTGTTGTTTGTCAGGATACTGGAATTGGCCAAGAGCTAGTTAGGCTACTCTGATGCCAATGAACGACTTTTTTTGGGCCAAGGTATAATGCAGAACAACACTTGCTTATATTAGAAATTGATGAACCTTGTCATTTTCTTATAACATAGGGAACCATGTATATTTTTTTGCCTTAAACAATTCTTTCAATGTAAAAACTACACTAATATATACTTAGGTATGTGAATGAATGAGGAAATAAATTTTGGTTCTATTGGTTGTTGTATGGATTCCAGAATTAATGAATGAATTACTTGTGTTGCTAGAATGAGAATGTACGTATTGCAGAATGGGAATGTATGTATTGCAGAATGAGAATGAATTATGGGTTTTAGATTCAACATTGCAGGTTTAGAAATGAATTGCATTGTAGGTTCAGAAATGAAATGCAATACATGTTCAGAAGTGAGTTGCATTGCAGGGTCTAAATATGGGAGCTTAGTTGTAACAAATAATAACGTTATTTAAATAAAAAAAAAAAAAAAAAACAATTTCCTCCGTCCCAGATCAGTTGAAGGTTTTGGTATTTTCATGCAGATTAAGAAAAATGAGAGAGGCTAAATCTTCTCCAATATACCCCTTAATGTTAATTCTTAAAATATTTAAATTTTCTAGTTTTTTGTTTCTTGTTTCTAGTGTCTGATTTCACTGCAAGGACAAATCAGGAAAAACTTGGGAAAAATATGTAAACCTTCATCTCTTTTGGGACTAAAAATAAACCCTAAACCTTCAACTAAACCTTGATGGAGGAAGTAAAATTTTTTATCAACATCGAATCAACATTATAAAATTTGTTAGTAATTATCGATACCTGGCAAATTCCTTACTGTTACAATAAATCCTCAATGTTATAAGGCACTACATCACATGTTACAACCGATTCACATGTGGAAAAATACAATTGTTACATGTCGGTTGTTACGAATTATATCGTATTAATAGTTGTTACAGTCAAACTGTTACAATCAACTTAATAACTTAAGTTAGTCGTTGCTAAAACCATTACAAAGAAGGACAGCTAGCAGAAGTCAACCGTTACGCACAAAGTCGTCGTTACATCAACTGTTACGCAGAATTGTTACATCCAAACTATCACAATCAACTGAACAACATTTATTAATCGTTGATAAAGCGGTTACAAAGAAGAACAGGTGGCAGGAATTCAACCGTTACAGAAAAATCGACGTTACATTAACTGTTACGCCAAACCGTTACAGACTCACTGCTACGCTATGAGGGAGTAACGATTATCCGTTACAACAACATGTCAGCACATTAATGTTGTACTGACTGGATAATCGTTGGATTCATTTTCTTAAACGGATGCAACCGTTGATTAATAATTCTTCATTTTAACGGTCTTAACCATTGATGAATTATTGTAACACTAATTAGAACGCCCCATTTCTAACAATTTTTTGCTGTATGCAATAATTACATTGTAGCATTAATATCATGTTACAAAATTGCTGATTTTGTGTAGTGCCCATTACCTGTACAATCATTTTCATGCGCAACTATGTTGCTTAAAACGAAATTTAAAATGAATACTATATAATTTAGTTTAATACAAGATTTTTTCTTTTTTTTTTTGAAAAAGGCAGGTCACAAAATAAATAAAAAATGCGTTAAGATAGCACCGTTAAGGTCAAGTCTTATGCATCTCTCAAAATACTAAATTTGAAAGAACGCATCCACTATGCACCTAAAAAATTATCAAATTGACCTCTTAAACACTTTTGTTTGAGCAGATGCACAGCGCGTCAAAGTGTTGGTCGAGCGACAAAGACTTGGTCGCTAGACAAAGAGTAAGTCGCTAGTTTGATCATTGAATTCAGAGATTTCACTATGGACACCTCATTAATGAATGAGGATCAAAAAAAAATTATGGCAGCTAGAATGTAACAAGTTGAAAAGGAAGGCATTAGAAGAACAATTGCAACCTCCAATCCCAGTTGATGAAGAAAATGATAATGAATCTTCTTCACAAGTGAACTTAGCTTGAGTCATATGTCAGAAAATTAGAGTGAGATTAGAGAAGACGAGATTAAGAGTGAGTGAGAGAGAAAGAGTATGTATCAAAGTTTTCTGGGTGGTGTGATTTATTTTGGGGAGGTTTATATAGGCGAGGAGATGAGTGGAGAGCAACGACTATATTTTTCCAACGGTTACAAAAATAGTCGTTGGACTCCATATCGTCCATACTGCTTATGATTAAAAAAAAGAACCAGTGCACTCTAGCCACGTCATTGAAGAAAATATTACTCAGAAAATTAACATTTGTAATAAATTACTTGAAAATAAAAATTACCACATAAAAATTAATACATAACATAAAAATTTAAAATAACAAATGAAACTTATAAATAAACTACTACTTGAAACTACTACACACGGTCTCCCGCTCTGTCATACGCGGCCCAAAGATTCGCAGGAAGATCTCGTTTTAATCTGTCGTAAAAATTTGCGTCTTGAATATGATTTTCCATTTCATTATAGTTCCTTGCAGGTACCCCACGCATTTGTATAACCTCAGGCGTCAAATATTAATCAGGGTGGTTAGTCCAACTCGTATTCCGGTGGGTTTCTTGGATGACCATGTTATGCAGAATGATGCAGGTAAGCATAGTCTTATACATTTCACGAGCACTTAAACCATGGTAGGGTCCACAAACTATAGCGAACTTCCGCTTAAGAATTCTAAAAGCCCGTTCCACATCCTTTCTCAAAGCAATTTGCTTCGTGTTTAAATACCTAATTGAGCAACCAGCATTGCCTGGGGGGGGATGACGGTACGCTTGAACTAAGGTTGACCATTTCGAATAGATTCCATCCGCTAGATAATACCCGTGAGTGTATTGGTGCCCATTGATATTGAACCTTACATCGGGGCAAATTCCATACTTGAGGTCTTCAAACAGAGGCGACTTGTGCAGAACATTTATGTCATTTAGTGAACCCGGCAGACCAAAAAAACATGTCATATCCAGCAATCATAAGAAGCGGCAGCTTCTAAAATAAAAGTTGGTTTTGGGTAATAACCTTTATATTGACCTTGCTAACACATAGGACATCCCTGCCCAATGCATGCATTCAAGAATCCCTAGCATTCCTGGAAAGCCCCTATCTTGGTTTAGTTTTAATATTTGAAGAACATCTGCATATGTTGGTTTTCGTAAATACATTGGACCAAAATGATTAATAATCACTTCGTAAAACAATGAAAGATACTTGAATAAATTTTTTTTGCCATATGAATATAATCATCGTTAGCATCCGTTGGACGACCGTAACCTAGAATCCTTAGGGACGAGGTAACTTTTTGTTCCCGACTATGACCTCCAATATTCAATGCATCAAATTGATAATTAAATTCAGGGCATACTCGACAAATTTCTTTAATAATCTTTACCGTCAAGTGTCGGGGCATGCTGAATCGACGTTGGAAATCTTCATTAGAGAACACACAACCAATATTGAAATAATCATGCATCAGCTTCAGGTGACATTCTTCCCGATCACAATGCGCATATTCTCCTTGAATACTTCTTTGGCTCAGGAGCTCTTGGTATCTGCCCTGATGATTTTACTACGAACATAAGGTTGGTAAGTTCTTTGTCTTCATCAGACTCAGCTTCCATTTTTTGCAACATTCGAACATAAGTTTCTTGCTGTGTTTTAAACCGATACATAATAATTTGAACTTCATCATCAGAACAATCCATCGACTCTGAGTTAAAAGTTAGATATTTTAAGAAATCTGTAAATTGATTGTAGAAATAGGTAAAGAATGGTGTGAGTTGAAAATAATTATTAGGGTATACATATAGAAGAAGGAAATTTGGTCGTTTTTCCTGAATCCGATTGTTGTCTGAAAGTAGCCTTAGCAGCTGGTTCTTTGTCGAACGACAAGGTGTTGGCTGCCAGCGATCAACGCTATATCGCCCTACAAAAACCAGCCGCTCAAATTCCCATAGTAACACACCCTATTTATCTAACCAGTTGGCTAGACAAACTAACTTATTTAAAAGGATGCATAAAAGATACAAAAAAGAAAAAATAAACAAAGAATTCAAAGAGCTTACATCATTATAATAGATACTTATAATGGGTATAAGTTAGAATAATACAGTTTTATTCTTTCATAGGGATTAATCTTCTTTAGCATCAACGTATTTTAAAACATGCTACCTCTGTTTCAGGAAAAAAATTACCATCACTTTTTTAAACTGACCTATTTTTAGGCTAAAATGAAAAAGTGATAGTAACACTTTTCCAGAAACGAAGGGATTAATGAAACATTAATTGTTTCCACTTTATACAACTGAATTTAATATGACATCTCCATCTGCATCTCCATCCCAATCTGCAATAGAGAACGGTTTGTCTGGAATCTGTAATTGTCCTAACTCTCCTTCCAACATTTCTACAACTTTGGTCATAGAAGGACGATCGACAGGTTTCAGTTGTATACACCATAAAACAACTATGATTATTTTCTTTGCTATCTCATTTTCTTCGTGGGTAGCATCTTCCATTTCGATGTCGTCACCTTGTTTCAATTGTCTGTAAATCCACGTCGGAAAATATATTTCACTTGCGTTTGCTAACGTGTTCAAATTTTTTTTTCTCCCGGCCATTTCGATTAACAACATTCCAAACTGTACACATCCGACTTGTAAGAGACACCTCCGATGTTGCTGAAGACTAATTCTGGAGCCATGTATCCTAAAGTCCCTTTAATCCCCGGTGTAACCGAAATGATACTGGCATCCGTCGAGTAGGACCCCACGATGGCATATATGTTGAGAAAGCCTTACTAACACCAGGTGAAGTTTTCAAGTAACGTGGAGAGACGTCGCAAATATTCGTTGAACAATTCATGTATACTACCGCCTTGGGCCTGGGATGATTACTGAAGGATATTGTACTCATATCCTTAGGATCTACTGAATGTTGAGGCATCAAAGAAGGATTATCTTTCTCAAGACCTGGATCAATTAATCGAAGATGTATGGTTTCATAAACAAAATTGATCCCACCAATAATAGGCTTTTCATTACTTATTTCGATATCCGTGCCGATGGTGTAAAAATAATTCGAAGAAATATTCCTAACAGTTCTATTGTTTTTGCAAGAGAGTTGTCCATCCGTCCAGTTGTACATATTATTCTAGCAGTTGATTGATGGACGACCCTCTAAGGTGAAAGGGCACCGGGTGCTGATCAAATCTCCACAAGATGAAACTGAAGATGAATTTGAATAACTTCGGTCGCCAATTTTAGTGGTTTTACTAAAAGACGAACTAATGCCATTGCAAGGAATAAGAAAAGATAATAACAAAATACAGAAGAAAATGGGTGATAGAGTTAGTACTCATTTTCGTGGATGTTGATTTGAATAAATGATATTGGTTATTTATGCTATTGCGTGATTTCTTCTTGTATTAGAACATGTATATCCTTTATGTTATCCACTATTTTTTGACGAAAATAGCCAAAGTCTATTTTATAGTAATGTCATACTAGGTTCCATAAGGCTTTATCTGGTAAAACTCGTTGTCGAACGACAAAACAAGACTGTTGGGTGACCCTAGTGGGTTTCTATATACAAAAGCTATAGAGACAGATACCTGGTATCCGTATGGTCAAGTCAGCCGGTTGACTTAGACGGATACCAGGTATCCGTCCTGTACTATTCTAATGGATACCAGGTATCCGTCTCATCTAGCCAAGACATAGCCAAGCATTATAATGGTGTTTTTTTGAGCTCTCTGTCACTTGGCTATAATAAGCTCTAGCCAAATAAAAATAACTCACCATAGTGCTTGGCCTAAGCAATCTTGGTATCCAACGATTAGAAAAAAAATTAACCCTTAATTTTTGATACCTCATTTTACTCGGCGCGTACCTTTTGCATTTGTTTATTTTTTAGATGGGTTAAATCAAAATAACCCATTCTTTAATGGTTGAAAAAAATTATACTAACACATATCACACTAACATACCTATAACAAATAAATTGTTGTATGCTTTAAAAAAAAAGTGCTTAAGAAAAATATATAAATCGTTGTCTGATACGAAACTAAGATTTGGGTTGAATAACATAGATTCATATTTTCTCCTTAAAGTAAGTAAATAAAGTATAAATTTCATTTTGAATCTTTTTTTAAATGAAATTATAATAAAAAAAGAAAAGTATTTAAAACTGAGATTATAAAATAGGAAGAGTAGAACTCGAATCTGATAAGAAAGGCACGAAAAACTCTCAGCAACTACGATGTCCCTCATCCATACTAAAAATATATTTGTACTTCCTTAGAAAGATCTCAATCTTGAGTTTTCTTATATTCCTATCAAATTTCACAAGTCCAACCCCAATTGCTAAACAAATCTCCATCATATTACTAATGGAAATCATAACTTTTATTTCAATTGGTTGTTATTTTCGCTCCTCTTAAGTAATTTTTTTCAATTTCCTCTAATATGTCAACAATTTTGCAGCTAAATATAATTTTCAAGTGAGAATTGAACATGGCAATATTTTAATGGTGTACACTTTAAGTAGAACATATAACCATATACAAGGGGTTAGTTGTTCCTCTTAATTTGTTTCTCCCAGTTTCTTTTTACAGGGTTATAACTTATGCCTATGAAATTTCCTTCATAATGAGGAACTCATAGTAATTGGACATGTCATATTAAACATGTTTACTTTAAATTAGTTAGTTTGTAAACTTGTTGTTTCCAAAGACTCGTTTCATTTGTCGTATATAATACATTGCTACTTTATTAGACATTAACTTCTTTAACCCTTAAATAACATATAAATATTTAGGGGTTCCTCTTTTTCTAAATAGGTCAAAAGTGGAATGATTTAGACCCTTAATTGAGCAAATGCAGTCTAAATTGAATGGATGGAACGAAAAAATCATACGTCAAGTTGGTAGAGCCATTCAAATCCAGTTTGTCTTAAACTATTGCTTTTTATCATATGTCATGCTTCCCTTTGCCAGATGAGATTATCAGACAACTTAATTCTTTGCAAAGAAGGTATCGGTGGGGGTTGTGGGGCCATCAACCACGCAAAAAAAGTTTGATCCGATAGCTTGGAAAACTTTAAGCTTGCATAAATGGCATGGAGGTATGGGTTTTAAGAATTTATTTAAGTTTAATCTTGCAATGCTTGCTAAGATGGCATGGAGATTGATTAATTCTCCAGATGACCTGTGGGTAAAAGTAATGAAGTCTAAATACTTTGCCAAAAAATCTCTTATGCATTATGTACGTAAAAAACAAGTATCATGAATTTGGAAAGGCATCACAAAAGGAATAGAAATTGTGAAAAAACACCATATATAGGAAATTGGAGATGGCCATAATGTCAGTATATGGTCTGACAATTGGATTGAACCTAGTTCTCCAACTCTAGTTAGACCTACTATTACCATCTACAGGATTACACTCTTGTTTCTCAACTCATAAATTAATTCTCTCATGAGTGGGATCTTTCGGCTCATGCTGAACTATTCACTCAAGATCAGATTGCTAGCATTATCAAAATTAGACTTCCTGACAAGACTGTCTTAGATGGACATTAAAAAATTCTGGTAACTTTACTACCAAATATGTTTGTAAAGCACTATTAGTTAACCAATATAATTGTTCTAAACAGGAACAACAACAATGGCTGAGATTATGGCATATGGACAATTTGCCTAAATTTAGGCTCTTTGTCTGGAAATGTTTACACAATATGTTGCCACAAAAACCATATCTGCATAGATTTGGTATTATGTCATATGCTTTATGTTCTCTATGCAATACAGATCTGGAATCTTTTGATCATTTATTTTTTTCTTGTAATATTGCAAGATTTATTTGGTTTAGTTTATGACTTGAAATGTTAGTTGTTATAGCTTCTTTCCCTTCTTTAATAGAATGGATCAGAAGCTGGTTCTTATTTAAACCTTCTAGTGATTCTGCTCTTGCTCAAGATTCGGAAAACTAGGTGTGAAGTTTGTTTTGATCACAATAGCCCTGATCCCATTGTAGTTATCCATCAAATAATATACCATTTGGAATCTCTAAATCAAACTCAGTCCTTGTACAAAAAGCCAAATGTTAATTTATCTTTTCAATCTTCAGGGTCTGGAAAACACACTCTTACTCCTGACCTGCTATCTTCACATCAAGTTTGCATTCTAATGTTTGTTGATGCCTTTGTTCGAAAAAATCCAATATTACAGGATGTGGAATTGCCTACTATGAACCCAGTGGGTCCTTTGCAGCTGCAAGATGCTGGACCACCACCACAAGATCAGTGATAGAAGCAGAAGGACAGGCTTTGTTTTTAGCTATAGACTGAGCCAATGCATTACATAAGGACAAGGTCACTTTCATCACAAATAATCTCACTTTAGCTAAAACAGTCAATAGGATCCAGGACTGTAAAGATGGACTTTTGGCTTTCTCTTTTTCTGTTTGTAAATATGTTTATCGTACTCTTAATGGAGCCGTTGATGCGTTAGCAAAAATATCCACGAAAACAAATGTACAACAACAATGGTTAAATCAGCTTCCTTCTTGTATAGTTTGGAAACACTTTCCTTTTTGTAAATTTCAATTAGTGTGAATAAAGTTTTAATTTTCACAAAAAAATAAATAAAAATAAAAACATTGCTAACCCCACTAAGAAAAACTCTGATGGTCCCTTTGGCATGCCAATATTAGTAATGCAAGACATTGCTAATTACATGTAATTATAATATCATGCACAAAAACCACATGTAGTTCAATGTTTAGTGTTTGCCATGAAAATAGTACGGATGTAATACAGAGATGGATTCTAACATTAAAACCTAATTACAAGAAAAATTAAAGTTATATATAAATAAAATAGAAGAATATATAAATAAAAAAAGAAAAAAAATTATAAAAAGAAAAAAATAATAAGAAGAAAAAGAAGTTTTTCTGAAAATAATAACAAAACTAAAAACAAAAATAAATTGAAATATAGAAAAAAATTAAAAAAAGAAAAAGAAAAAAAGAAAAAAATAATAATAATAAGAAAAAGAAAAAAAAGAACTAAAAATGAAAATATGTCTTATTATGTAATAATAAAAACTAAAAAGAGAAAAAAGTTATATAAGAAAACAATAACAATAGTAATAATAATAATAGTACATTGAAAATAATTTAAAAAACATCTAAGAAGTAATATTGGAAGAAACCAAAAAAGAAAAAAGGAAAAATTTAATACTGAATAATTAAAAAAATTGTTTAAAAAGAATAAATAAAACTATATCTGATTATATAAATAAAAGAAACAGTCAATATTTGTCAATGGTGTAATTTAGAGGGTGTAATACAGGACCATATTCAATATAGCCATTTGGAGATAGTAGGAATTATATATAATTACTATGTTGTGTAATTGGGTTCGTGCCAAACACCAACATTTAAATGCACCCCTTGACTACTCCCTTTGACTGCATTACACCCTTTAGTTACCTCTGATTTAAGCATGCCAATGGACCCTGAGAGAAATCTAAGTTTTTGGAAAACTGGTATTTATCTCATAAGAAAACTATGATGTTGTAGACTCCAGTTTTTAGTTTTCGACCCAAAAGTGCACTATATAAACCAAACTCCGGTAAAATTGTTGTCGAACGGTTTTAGTTTACATCCATTACCAATTTTATATGATTGTTCGTAGTCTCCCACAATTAGGGTTGCACATGGTACAGTTCGGTTCGGTTATTTAGCTAACCAGAACCGAAACCGAATACTTCGGTTTACTAATTTCAAAAACCGAATGTTACCATTAGCAAATTCGGTTCGGTTCGGTTTTATACCAACTCGGTTTCAGTTTTAAAACGACGGTTTTTGTAAACCTGAATTGTTAAAAAACTGTTATTCTCAAATAAGTTACTTGTGAAGAGAGCAATTTGTGAGCGAAATTGTGAGCGAAATTGTGAGCGAGACCCAATAGCAAAGGCCTGGTATTCGAAGTAGTTTCCACTTGGGAAATTGTAGTAGAGGTGTGCTCCTGATTCATCTAATCCTGCAACTAGCAGACTAACACCATATGGACGTTTTCATGACCTCTGAGTGCAAACCTGCAAGAAAGAGAATTAATAATACACTTGGAGCATGGAGAACCCTGTTATACAACACATTTACAAGCATAGTTTGTACTCATTTCATTGTCCTTCGTGTAGTAGATCAAGGAATCAAGCTAATCATATTAAATGATCGAACAAATATGACTAATATTTCCAGATGACAACACAAAGATTAAATAAAATGCAGCTCAACAAAGAGATCTGAAAGTATGAAATAATAGATGGTCATAAAATGGAGGTTCACTACCATGCCAAGGGAATGAAGAAAGTGTGTGTATTAGCAAACAAACAAGTGATCCTATCGAACTAAAAAGAGATAGAATACAAATTATTAGGAAATTTAATTTCACTTAGCAATGGTCGACAAGTTAACCTCTTGGAAAATTAAAATTTAACATCTGCAAAAGAAGATAAGCCTTTAAACAACAATATCACTGATACCCATTTCACGAGAAAGGTTTAATTGAGTAATAGTTGTATAACAAAGCTAATTATTCATAATAGGTTATTCCTTATAACAAAAACTTCATAAGTCAGTATCTATGAATGTAATATGTATGCCTTTAGTGCATGTGAGTTTACTACTAATTGTGATCTTTGGGCATGTACGAGACACTAATAGACGCTGAGATATACTTCTTTTTTATAAGGTCACTAAACTTAAAAATCATCAACAAGATTATCTAACTCAAAATAATCGGTTAGGACCAGCTACCTCAGTTTCTTCCTAGTAATCATAAATAAACCCGAATTCATGAAAATACAAAGTAAAAACTAGGATTTTGAAATAAAAGGAGGAGATTACAGAAAGAATGAAAGAAAGAAAAGGTACCTGAGCTTTGTCAGCTAACTGAACGACTAATCTCCCAACAACAAGAGGAGACTCATAAGTGAAGTTATAGTTAATACATTCAGATCTAAAATATTTAGATAAAACCCTACCATCAACAGTAAGACCAGCAATAGCAACACCAATATTATTATCGATTTTGAATACCTTCTTTTGATATGAAGATAATTCAGAATTAGATTTGTTAACACTTACTAATACAACATGTGTTTTAGATCTAAGTCCAATAGCTGATGAACCTTGTTAGAACTTAGAACTCGTTAAACGTGATAGGAAAGAAGAAGAAGAAGAAGAAGAAGAAGAAAATTATGATGGACTATGGACCTATGGTCCTCTGCTCTGCTTCTGCCTCTGCTGCACCTGCGCTGCACACAGAGAAAAACGAAAAAGAAATGAAGAATAGAAGATGGGAACCGAGAAAGAGTCGAAGACATTAGGTTAAAAAACTTAAGTTAGATCAACAACCTGTATTACTCAAATCCTATATCCTACGGTCCTTAATAATCGGTTTAAACCGATGGTTTCGGTTCGGTTTTAGAAGTGAACCGAAACCGAACCGGGATCAACCGGTTTTCTTTAATCTAAAACCGTTGTTTACCATTAGATTTTCGATTCAGCTTGGTTCGGTCTATTAATGGTACGGTTTATCCGTTTATCGGTTTTCTGTGCAGCCCTACCCACAATATGAGACTGCCGGCAGTGTTGTCAGATTCATGAAATTTTCCTTTATGACGCATTTGTTTTCACATAATTATGTGTTTCCAACTTTTTCCCTCCTTTCATCTCCACAAGAACATGGATTCATGGTCCACAAAGATTACAGACTAAATGAGTTGATTGGGTTTTACAAATATTCAAGTGACCTTTAGAGATTTTCGTAGAAGTGCATATCATTTCTTATGGAGCATTTTGGATGTTGAAAGGTCAATGCAAAGCCACAAGAAAAACACTATAATTGTTTTAAGGATCATCTACAGAATGGTCACCCACCCCTAATTGGTTTTACAAAATCATCACATCTTTAATTAGTGTTTATAAAAAGGTATTTTTCCATCCGATTTAACTGTTTAAAAAAAAACAATTTAAATTTTTTCCTAAATATCCCTCCTCGTTGTTGAGGTGATGGTGATGAAGTGGTGATGATGGTGGCAGTTATACCCAAGAGAGGAACCGGTGAACCCTTTGAGAGAATGTAATGTAACGATTTGAAAGTGGGTTGAAGTTCTGGTGCCATGTAGTGATCCTGAAATTGGGCTAAAGTTCTGGTGCCATGTAACGATCCTGAACACATTTTATTTCACTAGTAATAGCAGCAACAGCAGCACCAGCACCACACTTCATTACAAACAACAGCACCACCACCACCACCACCCTTTAAGTGACTTTTTTGAGGGACAATTAGGTAATTCCACGGCCTGACTTAACTCTGAACGGTGACATGACTCTTCAGTTAGTGGTCTAGTAACTATATTGCAAATAGTTTGTAACACTATGACCTTTTTGTGAACCGGTTGCTAATTGTGTGAATGTTTTTTATAATACCCAAATGGTAACGCCAGAGAGGGAACATTTTGTAAGGACAAGCTTCTTTGTCTATATACAAATACCAACGGTCACACGCATATTGTACCACAACTGGGGTGAGCATAGTTGGTCTAACCCGACCCAATCCATCAACAATTTGGCGTGTGGGCATCCAAAGGTTTCAACTCATTCATCAATGGATTGGACATGGATGCATTCATAAAAATTCACTAAATGTTGGATTGGATACATGAGCAAGTCTAGAAATTCAGTGGACACGATCCTAGTAGAGACGCGGGGAAGATTTAGCTAAACAAGTAAGGAATTTTCTCAAAGAATGATTTAGGATGTTATATACCTAAAAAACTGTAATTTTTCTTTTTTGAAGCATTAAATTTATTTTTGCAAATATTAATTTGGCAGTTGAATTTTCATCATTGCCGTGATATTAATTGGTTTTTAGATATTAAAGGATGATTTAGTTGTTGAATTTTCATTTTTCTTATACAGAAACTTTAATACAAATTTGAGAATCCACCCGCTTTCCCATGGATGTTAAAAACGCGGGTGATAGACTGGATGTGGATAGAAATCTAGCATCCAACTAAAAATTGTAAATACTAATTTGGCTGTTAAATCCGCGGATGATTTAGTTGTTGAATTTTTATTTTTCATATATAAAAGCTTTCATACAAATCTGCGGATCCACTCAAATCTTGTCCATTCATCTGCCTTCTCATGGATGTTAAATCCGCAGGTGATGAGCTGGATGTGAATGAAAATTTAACATCCACGATTTAAATAAACTGGACATGGATGACACGAAATCCATATATTTCACCCACTACTCACCCCTAATAACAACTATCATAAATCCCTCCTCAAACTCCAAACTAACCCAACCCATTTTCCTAAAACGGTAATCCCTGACAAGTTTGATAATGTTTTAGGTATCTTAACTCATATTGGTGTACGCCATAACATTGTGACCAAATTTTTAAATGGTAACAAAATATATATGTGAACAAATGATCGTCAATTCATCGTGGTTTATAGGAGCATAGATTATCTACGATGCATATACAACTGCATAACTATTAAATATAATTGGTTATTAGTATCACGGCATATTATCTACCTAAAAAATTGTAAGTATTAATTTATAAAAGTTTGTTCCCCGTAATAAACAGATACATTAAGAACAGTCATGTTTCAAAAAAGCAAATCAGTTGATGTATATCTCTCGGACTTCATTAGAATGCTTTGATCTCTTTTCTGATAAATATCACATTACATGTTTCCATTTTTAATTATGGATGAATGCTTTAATAGGTCATGGGTTATAAGTCTAAAGGTGTCACTACCCAACTAAATAAAACCCAACAAAACAAATTTGACACAAAAAATCCATTATAAACCAACTGTCCATATTACCCTTGCTTATTAGTCATCCCAACTTCAGAACATATTCACGCCCATCACGCCCATCATGCCCACTACGCACGCCCACCTTCATTTAACGCCATTAACGCCATATTTTCCCTCTTAACTTCTATCATCTACCAAAAACAAAATTCACACCTGAACACCTGAAGCAACATCATCAGAGAAAAAACCCTGATCCAACATCATCGTCATCAAAAATCATATCAGAAATCATCACATTAATCTCCCTGAAACAAAAGTTATCACTTAAATCATCATCAACAGTAGAACTTGAGTCGTAATCAACCTAAATTTCTGATTCTAAAACGATTGTTGATCATCAACAGTAGAATTGAGTCTTCTACTTTTAACTCATCATAATCTACTTGAAGTTTATATTCAATTATGTCACAGTTTAAACCTAAGAAAAATCACTGAAGATCATTAAACATGGTGAAGAAACAAGACAACAAGATGAAGAAAAAACTAAATACACCAGTTAAGAAACAAGAATCTACGAAAGGTAAATTAAAGTTTATAGTTTCATCATATTCTGTGATTGTTTATGGTTGAAAATCAAAATGCATTTGGTAAATAAGGTTTCATCATATTCTGCATGTTTATGATTTTTAGTTTCCTGATTTTGGTTTCGTCGATGTATTTGGTTAATAAGGTTTCATCTCTTTCGAAATTACAGGTTTCATAGTTAGGTTTCAGTTACATTTTTCTGAAACTAGGTTTCATTGATTTTCATCTGTTTCAACGTTTAGATTTCATCTGTTTTAACCTAAATTATTATGTTGGAACCGAAATAGGTTTCATCCTATTCTGTGTGTGGTTGTGACCAACAATGTTGGAGGTTTTTTACTTAATTGGTATTATGATGGAACCCAAAAAGGTTTCAT
>JAJJMC010020432.1:63092-76236 GCA_023531435.1 Papaver californicum
TTATGATGGAACCCAAAAAGGTTTCATCCTAATCTGTGTATGTTTGTTACCAACAATGTTGGTATTTTTTAGAAAATGCATGTTTTGATGGAACCCAAAAAGGTTTCATCCTATTCTGTGTATGTTTGTGACCAACAATGTTGGTGTTTTTTACTTAATGCATGTTTTGATGGAACCCAAAAAGTTTTCATCCTATTTTGTGTATGGTTATGACTAAAAAATGTTGGTGTGTTTTTACTTAATGAATGTTTTGATGGAACCCAAAAAGGTTTCATCCTATTCTGTTCTGTTTGTGCTAATGGTTTACTTATTCTGTAACAGGAAAAAAAAATATTCGAGATCCATACAGATGCTCATTACAACATTTGTATGCAGAGGCACCAAAAATAAAAGCATTGATACACACTAAAGAAAAACACATGAAGGCACTTGTTGCAAGTCCATTCTGGCGTTTCTTCAAACCGTTCTTCGATGGTACCCTTCAAACAGAAAAATTAAAGAAAACAACAAGAGCAGTTCAGATGATCTTAGGGTCATTTTATAGAAGTGTAAAGGGTGATAAACCGGATTGTTTCAAATTGATGAGAGCAAGGAATATGATACTACGGACAACACCTGAATAGTTCGCTGTCATCTTTGGTCTACAAATGTTGAAGAATGTAGATATACACCAAGATGTTGAGCTGAAGAAAAAGGTGAACATGTTTCAAGTTGAGTATTTTAAAGGAGCTAAGAAGATGAGGAAAACTGATATTTTCAGAGCTATGATGGAAACAACAGCTGATGAAACCAAAGCTGAAGACTTCGTCAAGCTATTCATACTCTATCTCTTGGTTTCGATATTTGTCCCAAACAAAGGTGGGCAGAATCTGACATCAAAATACTTGTACCAAGTATTTTAGATGAATAAAGTGTGTTGGCCTGATGTTTTGCATGAAAATCTAATTGAGTCTATAATTAAAGATGAAGAAGTTGATGATGTATCAGGTTGCGTCATTTACCCACTGGTAAGTTAATTTTTGTTTCTTTTGTTTCATAAAATGTTTGTTTTTTATTTTTCCCAAGTTTGATTACTAATTTAAATGTTGAATTTTGTATTGATTTTTTACAGTATTGGTTTGCTGAGATGACAAACATCACTTTGAGAGAAGATGAGAGTGAAAGGTACGCCAGGTTCGCTAGATGAAACCTTGATGAAATAAGCAAGCAAGTGGTGAATAATTTTGATGCTCTCTCCAACAAACCAGAAATTTTCTCCAAGGTAAAAGTAACAACAGTTCTTGTTTGTTTATAATTTTTAATTTCTGCACCTTATTCAAGATGAAAAAGCAAAACTATGGAACCATAAAAGGTTTCATAGTTTATTTAGTACTAACTTATTAATCATAACTTTACTTGTATTCCACAGATGAATGTGGGTTACCGTCAGGGATCCTTCATGTTAGAATATAATGAACAAGAAATACGCTTGGTCCATCGTATAGAGGAAGAGGAAATTCAGTTTGAAGAGTACATAGATGGTGAAGGAAATGAAGAGGAAAATGCAGATGTTGGTGGTGAAAGAAATGAAGAGGATAATGAGATGGTTGTTGAAAGAAATGAAGATATTGGTTCTGAAAGAAATAAAGAGTTGGTTGGTGAAAGAAATGAAGTGAGTGTTAAAACTGGAAATGAAGATACCACATACAAGGAAAAATATAAGTGGGCAAGAATTTTGATTGAACAGCTTACAAGCGTCGGTAACAATGGGCTTTCGGAAGAAGATAAATCAATTGTCGCAAAATATGATGCTGAAGATAAGTTAGAACTAGAACCATTGAGGAAGACTTACATGAGAAAGAAACGTAAGCGAGATGAAGCAGAAACAGTTTCATACTGAACAAGATATGGAGGAATTGATAACCAATACTATAAAATTATGGATGCAATGGTAGAACAAGATGATGTGAATGTTGAGGTTGAAGAAGATAGAGAACAAAAGTCTGACAATGATGAGGTGATAATTTACTATACTTTGTTTTGTTTTGATTTGATTTGATTTGATTTGATTTACTATACTTTGTTTTCTGAAATCAATAAATATTACAGGTAATGAATATATTTGAAGAAACAGAACAACATGATGCAATGGAACCTGAAAAGGTTTCAGCTCATGAAGAAATTCAGGATCAACATGATGCAGTGGAACCTGAAGAGGTTTCAGCTCATGTTGAAGTCCAGGAGCAGAATGATGCAGTAGAACCTGAAAAGGTTTCATCTAATGAAGAAGATCAGATCCAACATGATACAGTGGAACCTAAAAAGGTTTGTAGATGCAGTGGTTGTCTATTCAACGAAGAGAGGTTTCAGTTCATGAAGGTTTCAGCTCATGAAGAAGTTCATGATCAACATGACGCAGTGGAACCTGAAGAGGTTTCAGCTCATGAAGAAGTCCAGGAGCAGAATGACGCAGTGAAACCTGAAAAGGTTTCAGCTAATGAAGAAGCTCAGATCCAACATGATGCAGTGGAACCTTAAAAGGTTTCAGCTCATGAAGATGTTCAGGAGCAACATGACGCAGTGGAACCTGAAAAGGTTTCAGCTCATAAAGTTCAGACTGAAGAGATTTCGGAGTTAACTCTGAACACAATTGAAGATTTGGAGGTGGCTGAGAAGGTAGAATCTGAAATCAAAGCCAAGGACAGTATAATGGAAGAAGTTTCAGAGTTAACTCCGAACACAATTGAAGATATAAAAGTGGCTGAACAAATTGAATATTCTTTAACGAAAAGTAACTTGAGGAGTACAATAGAAGAAATTTCTGAATTGACTCCAGACACTATAGAAGATATCAGAGTCGCTGAGAAAGTAGAACTGAAGCGAAGAAAAGTTCTTCATCAAAGCCAGAGATACAGATTGAAGTGTCAACTCAAAGCCAAGGTTCAATTGATGAAACTATTCTTCAGCAAATGGAAGGCGAGTATGCAACCAAGACTTCTACATCAAATCCAAGTAGTAAAGGCATATGCTACTACTCTGTTATAAACATGGCAAATGATTTAAGAAGATGATGTGCCTCATTTCAAGCTGGGATTGACGGAAACTGACAGTGAGAAAGAAGATGGTGAAGACATCAGTCCCAACAAAAAATTGAGTAACATAATCTCAAGGATGAGAGAAAACAAAAGGAAAATGCAAGCACCTGTCAAGATGCAGGATTATACACCTGGGGATGCTAATAATAAGAAAAGAAAAAAGACTCGATGTGTGAGCAGAAATCAAAAGAAAAAGTTGGAGAAAAAATAAAAAGAGAAAAGGGAAGACAAGTTGAAAGCAGTGGACAACTTAAAAATTATGTGACTGCTGGATTCAAATGAAAAACAGATTGTGTGCAGATATTTTAAAATGCACAATGAAACGTAAGTGGCATGCATACCATTAAGTTTGTTGGTTAAATAATTTAAGTGTTTTAGTTTCTTTTATTCTTCTTAAATATTAAATTTGTTTATCAACAATATAACAATAGTGACATGGCTTGGGAGAAGGACGATATGGGCCTGTACATTACAGGAAAAAATATGAACGCCTTGATAAGAAAAGGTGACATAGAAGGAGATATGATTGAGTTCTACATGCTCAAATTGCAAAAAAACATAGCAAAGAACATCAAGAAATCAAATGGCACTCCTAAGTACAAAAGGGCTGTTTTCCTAAGCACATATGTCTATATAAGTTCCATCTAACTTATCTTATACAAGTGTCTTTTTGAAACAATGAAACTAATTTTGGTTTCATCAAAATAAGGTTTCATCTATTTCAATTACATTTTTCTGTAAAAAAAAGGTTTCACTGATTTTCAACAATGCACTCATTTTTATTTTTTATTGAATTTCAGACATTGCACTCAATCGGTAAAAGTTGCCACACTGCGATTGAAGCTTTCATAGATAAAATGGACTACACTCCAGAATATGTCTTCGTTCCAATCATAACAAAACTAAGTGAAAAGACATATCACTAGACATTGTTAGTCTTTGATAATGAGACTGGAGAATTCTCTCATTACAACTCAATGGCCTCCACTGAAGATGAATGCAAAAAAAGTGCTGAAAGCATGAAGGAAAGAATGGTGTCAGCATTCAGAAAACATGTATCAAAGCTCTGCCTGGACCCATCAAGTCAAACAAAAGAATTTATTTTGAACACCCCTTTCTGCTGTCAACAAGATGTGTAAGTACTTTAATAAGAAATTGTGATATCTTCATTTTAATCCTTTTTTTTTATTTTTTTATTTAAAGATATTGTTTTGTTAATTTCAGGAATGATTGCGGACTTCATGTTTGCTATTACATGAAGAGCCTTTTGAAAGGAAATTTTTCATCCGAAGAGCACATAAAACAAAAGGTGCAAAATATGAGGCCAAAGTTGGCATGCAAGATACTCCTTGACAAAGTTGAAGACTAATACTCCTTGACAAAGTTGCAACTTAAAGTGGAAGAGAAAAGAAGACTGATGGTCAAACCTCATGGTGTTTGTATGCTCATGAAAGAGAGGTTGAAACTTAGGTTGCAACAATGTTAATCAATTAGTTTATGATACAATACAAATGGTTCTCCGTAAAAAAAATCTTATTCAATATTAATCAGTCTTTTGATCAATCAATACTCTTAAGGATGAAAATATTTTGAATGATTTGTTTCATCTTATTACAGTATGATTTATGAGAAATGTTAATCAATATTTTCTGTTTCAGCTTATTACATGTGAAAAAAACAATGAAACCGAAAAAAGTTTCATCATTTATTTTTGTTTTCATCTTACTACAGATGAAAAAAAACTATGAAACCGAAAAAGGTTCCATAGTCTTTTTAAATTTTATCTTACTCCAGAAGAAAACAAACTATGAAACCGAAAAAGGTTTCATCATTTATTTTTGTTTTCATCTTATTCCAGAAAGAAAAACACTATGAAACCGAAAAAGGTTTCATAGTCTTTTTAAATTTCATCTTACTCCAGAAGAAAACAAACTATGAAACCGAAAAAGGTTTCATCATTTATTTTTGTTTTCATCTTATTCCAGAAAGAAAAACATTATGAAAGCGAAAAAGTTTTCATAGTCTTTTTAAATTTCATCTTACTCCAGAAGAAAACAAACTATGAAACCGAAAAAAGTTTCATCATTTATAGATAAAAAACATACGCTACAGGCCTGTAACTTATAAAAAGCCTGTAACTCTGAAAAACAAAAAAAACATGAAAGACCTGAAGCAAAAATGAAATTTTAACTGTAAACAATATGAAGATTGAAACATATAGTAGTGCAAACAAAAAATGAAAATGAAAAAGTCAATGAATTGTTGTCAAAATAAATTCACATCTGCCGCGCAGGGCATGTCCTTCGGTTATGGGTACTCAAAACATGGTAGCTACCACAAGTTCTCATCTTCTTATTAGAAACTGAACCTGTATTAGGAATTCTCTTCTTCTTCCTTGGACGACCAGGTTGTGGTAGAGCATCAGGACCAAGAACAAGAGATTTTGGAGACACAACCGTAGGCTTTTCAACTGTGGGAACAAGATTGATTGGTCTTGCATAGGATTCACAGGAGAACTTTACTCTAAAATAGAATTCAACATACTTATACGGGTCTTCTTCATTTAGCATGATACAAACGATAGCATGGGAACAAGGAAAACCGTTGATGCGCCAGCGGTTGCAAGAACATGTTCTTCTTTTCAAATCGACTTTTTGTGTTAATGTAGAATGAACTTCAAACACATATTGCGATGACTTGGTGACATGATAGACACATTTTAGTGTCTAATTTGCACCTTAATTTCTAATGAGATAGTATTCGATTTTGCGTCTATTACGTGTTTTTATGCTTTTGTAGGTACATTAGAAGAATAAAGATTTGTGGAAAAATTGGCTCAAAAAGTGTTAAAGGCACCCGGAAAAATGGATTAAGGCACCCACACTTTGGATTGGGGGCACCCCAGGATCGGAGCGAGTCAACCCAGCGAGTCAACTCGGCGAGTCACCGATCCAACTCATCGGGAGAGGTTACTGTGTTCAACTGTGACTTCATGTTACGAGATTTTCAAGTTGTTTTCGATTCCAATTTATTCCAAAAGCTACAAGAGTTCAACACAAGATTAAACACATCGATTTGGAGTGATTTACGCTGGAAAATATTGTGCAATCGTGAATTTGGACGGAAAAATGGATTCCGGCTTGGAATCGGATTTGTGAAGATTTGGATAGATTTTAAAGAGTTCTATTAGGTTTAGAACTCTCCCTAGGGTTTGTAGAGCCTATATATATGAAGAGAAGCCAATAGAAATCGACACAAAAACCTAGAGAAGAAATCAGAGCAATTCCGGCCACTTCCGGTCGCTGCCGGTCACCTGCTGCTGGTCCGGCAGGCGTGTTCTTCATCAGCCACCATCGGAGAAGACGACTCAGCAACATTTATATCTGTTGCTGATTCAAACTGCTCCTGTTGCCTATTCTTTCAACCATTTATTGCTTAGAAACACTTCTGTAACGGCTGAACCCTGTTCTCTGACATTTATAAACGTATCTGTTCAGCTGTTGCACTATTATTTCACCTTGTAATCAACTTTTTGAGCAATGAAAAGATCTTTTGAGCAAGTTTTCTTCACCATGGGCTAAGTTTATTTACTGGGATGATGGATAAGGTAATTTTCTCAATTTTATGTGATTTAATTATTTTCTAATAATTATTTATAATTCTTTTGTTATTAGAATTGCATAGTTTTAAATAGTAAAAACGGTTTTCTTTCAACAGTTGTGCTTTTGCTTGATGGATTATGCTTGGTTAATTAATTTTGATAGTCCATGCTTGTGATTTACCTCTGTTTGTTAGCATAACAAAACCAATTTTGGCAATTACTTGTGCTTCAATTAATTTAAAAAGAATTATCTGATTAATCACATAGGTTGTTAGAATTACCAGATTCCTGATTCCTGGTCCTTTTAAAATTATTCAAAAATCATCTTTAGGTTATTTAGTTTTTTTCTTACTCTTGGAATTTTCTAGAGTTAATTAGAATCATTATTTTCTAAAATCATTACCTTCACAAGTTCGAGAATCGAACCTTTATTTACCACTTTCAAAATTACATCATGACACTGTATTCACGGACATGCATCTTGTTGTTGTACAACTCAGTTTCAAACTCTGGACACAAAGTTTCTCGTCACTTCAATAATGTTGCACATTCCTCACGACGTACACACATTTGATTCATAAGCTTCACTCTAATCTCATCAACCATAATGGCTATAAGCTTCTCTCGCTCTTCAACGATCCAACTATTGAAACTCTCAGCAATATTCGAACACAACCTACCATAACGACGACCCGGGAAATAAAAACTTTCCCATTTATCATCGGAGCTCTACTCAGATAATCTTGTAACTTCTGATTTTTGACCTGCAATAAATTCTCCCAGTTCTCTGAAAATTTTATATGTGTAATAGCATACGCACATTTTTCAAACAACCCAAGCACATAATTGTTATAAACCTTACTGGACTTCGGCAAGTATGTATTGATATTGTTCTTCATATGCCAATAACACCAACCATGAGCAGCATTAGGGAATACATCAGGGATTTGATTCACCAAACCAGTAACTCGATCACTAACAAAAGTAAGCTTTTTGCGCATAGGAGAAAGTACTTGCTTCAAATTCTCTAAAAACCATTTCCAGTTGGCGTCATTCTCCGAAGAAACAACAGCATAAGCAAAATGATAGATTTCTGAAAAAACAGAACAGAAAAAAAAATGTCTCAGCATATAAGAAAACAATGAAACCGAAAAAGGTTTCATCCGTTTAAACTACATTTTTCTGTAGAAAAAATGTCTCATCATATAAAAATAAATAAAACCGAATAAGGTTTCATCCGTTTAAACTACATTTTTCTGTAGAAAAAATGTCTCAGCATATAAAAAACAAGGAAACCGAATAAGGTTTCATCCATTTAAACTACATTTTTCTGTAGAAAAAATGTCTCAGCATATAAAAAACAATGAAACCGAATAAGGTTTCATACTATCAATTACATTTTTCTGTAAAGAAAAATAGGTTTCGCTGATGTGAAACAAAATAGAATGTTTAAGAAAATTACCGTCATTCCCGGTTAGACCTGTTGCTGCCATGATATAACCAAGGTATTTTATCTTCAAATGGGATGCATCAAGGAATAACAAAGGACGATAGTAATTGAATCCACGAATGCATGCTCCGAAACATATAAACAATCTCTGAAATTTTTGAGTCCCATTTTCAACTTCCAAAACAACACGAGATCCAGGATTGGTTTCAGTCAATTTGTTGGTATACCATTTCAAGTACATAAATGATTTATCGTTCTCTCCCCATGTAATATTCAATGCATGCCTCTTCCCTGCATATGCATAATAACGACTAATTTCAAAGCCGTACTCTCTTGTAAACTGATTCATAATATCCTTTGTCTTCTTCTTTGGATTCTGTTTAATCTCTTCAAGAATCAAGCTACTAATAAGTTTCTTCGACAAATGTGGTCTGTTTACAACTCCACCACAACAAGTATGCTTCTTATTTAACTCCTTGATAATAAAAGGACTACCTTCAACACCATCAATAGAAACAGCATATATATGCCATTCACATTTATATTCTTCCTTCTTAGAACAACATGCACCAATCCTCAACTTCTCATTCCTTGTCATCTTAAATGAATACCCAGATACTGCATGATATTTCAATAAATCAGAACTAATTTGTTGAACACCTCCATTAAACACCTGATTGACACCCTGAAAAGGGACAAACCAATGCGCAGACTTCAACGGTTCTTTAACTTTATTACAGACATCATAATCAACTAAACTTCGTGGTTGCTCATATGGTATGATTGCTGAAATTTCTGAACTACAACTAGAGGACTCATCTCTATGCCTTATATGTAACTCAACAGATGGAAGCTTATTAAACAAAGTAAATAAAGCAACCGATTGGAGATCAAAATCAGAATTGATAACCTTTTGCTGATCACAAACTATGTGGAAAATTTCAATAGAAAGAGAAGAGAATTGACACCAACTTGAACATATATTACCCTTCAAATCACAAACAGATGCTTGTAGACCAATACGAAAAGATAATGTATCATCTTTGTGAAATATAACAGCGAGAACAAATTCCATAACCTACAGAAAAAAGTATGAAACCGAAATAAGTTTCACTGTATGCGAATATAAACAACAACAAACAACAAAATTTGAATATTAACATCAACAAAATAGCAAAAATATGATTCCATAACAATAGCAAAAAGTATGAAACCAAAATAAGTTTTACTGTATGTGTATATAAAACAACAACACCAACAAAAATTGAAAATTAACATCAACAACATAACAAAAATGTGATTTCATAACCTACAGACAAAAGTATGAAACCAAAATAAGTTTCACTGTATGTGTATATAAACAACAACACCAACAAAAATTGAAAATTAACATGAACAACATACAAAAATGTGATTCCAATAATATACATAAAAAAAGAATGAAACCAAAAACGGTTTCACTGAGTATAAACAACAACACCAACAACAACATTTGAAAATTAACATCAAAAACATAACAAACTCTGATTACAATTATATACAGGAAAAAGTATGAAACCAAAAACGGTTTCACTTGTTTGTGAATGTAAACAACAACACCAACAACAACATTTGAAAGTTGGATTTCAGTTTCAGAGGAATGATTGAACTAATACAAAAGCTTGAACCGAATGAGAATATGATCAAAATTGAAAGAAAAAACTGAAAATACAGTAGGAATCTTCAAAAAACAAACAATTTGAAGTTACAGTTCTTGATCTTCACTTGAACAGAAACGAATACAATTTTGAGTTTGGTTCTTCAGAAGTATGATAATCAAATAAAAACCAAAATCAATAAAACAAACAATTTGAAGTTACAGTTCCTGATCTTCACTTGAACAGAAACGAATACAATTTTGAGTTTGGTTCTTCAAAAGTATGATAATCGAAAATTAAACTTACCTGATGAAATACAACTGAAGCTGAGTTTCTGTTCTTCACTTAAACAAATACGAACTCGGTTCTTTAAATAATCAATGGATTTGAAACTGTTTGAGATGAATCGAAGCTAGAATTTATGTTCTTCAATTAAACAGCACCAAAAACGAACTCAAAGCTTCACTTACACAGCAGAATTTGATTTGAAGAAGATATCTTCAATTAAACAACACCAAAAACGAACACAATTCTTCAATTAAATTTCAGGAATCAGATTTGTAGAAGATATAGTTTAATGAAACCCTAGCCGAATTTGGAGAAGATATGTGAATTCTCCCATCTGAATTTTAGAGAAGATCTGGTTTTAAGATTTGTTTCCATTTAAAACTTATAGATTATATAGGAAGGGCAATTCGGGTATATTGAAAATAATTAAAGTCTAAATTTAATTAGTATTAAGTGAAATGGGGTTTTTGTCTCATTTTAATGAAAATGGTTTTTCTTTATTAAAGATAATATGGGAGGGTTTTATGCATGTTAAGTTTGTTCACCTTGGTTTTTTATACCAAGTTTTGATGTTTTAATCTCTTTTCTGATAAATATCACATTACATGTTTCCATTTTTAATTATGGTTGGGACTGATAGGCTATTCCATCACTGATGGTTAATATTTTTGATCCTCATAATAAAAATATTTTTTTTCAATTTCCTCTAACATTTTTTTCTTTTTTTAATAAAGAAGAAGTGACTTAATTAAAGATTAAAAACTACTTATCATTTTTATCTTGTTGTATCAAGACTTGTACCCATTCAGGAACATTATTAACCCAACTAAAATCGTAAATTTGCGACCTAGCTAATTTTGCTAAAGAGTCAGCAACGTGATTTACATCTCTATGTACATAAGTGCACATCCAAATATTCATTATATTTAAAACTAAAATTGCATCAAAGATATAGTTGTAAGTAGTCCACTTCACAGCTGTTTGTTCCCATTGACAGCAACTATCACATTCAAGCAGTCTCCTTCCAAATAAATCATTTCCCATCCATTATTTTTTTCCCATTGAAAAGCCTCCAAGAATGCTTGAGCCTCAGCTTGCTCTGGGTCTATGGCAAGCGCTGCATCTCCTTGTACTCCATTACAATCACCTATAAAATTACTAGAGATTAGACCCCATCCAAATACATTACAACTATCAATATGTGATGAATCAAAATTAATCTTAAGCAAATTGTTAACAGGAATAGTCCAAGTAGGATTGGGTTGCCTATTAGTAATTTTCACTGAAGTTTGTGAGACTTTTACCCTTTCCTATTCTCTAACCTGCAAAACAATTGAATTAGATATGGCAGCAACATTATAGGAGTATTACTAAACACCTTGGCACATCTTGATTTCCAGATAAACCAGGCAGTAAAGCAAGCAGTTTCATACAGTTTAAAATCTTTGTGCACCACAATATTGCCTATCATGAAGAAGCTACATAACCATTCATAAATGTCCACATTTTATAACTGCACAGCAAGCCTGGTATCAATAGAATTCCAGACATATTTAATACTGTTGCATTCCATGAATAAGTGTTGTGGTCTCTCAACACCAGTATTGCACAAGCGGCAAGTGATATCATTGTGCCCTGAGAATCTGGCCAATATAGATTAAGTGGGTAAGCATTTATGGAGGAATTTATAAATGAAATGTTGGATTCTATGTGGTACTTTATGTCTCCAAAATGATCTCCAATAGATGGAGAGATTATTTTTAGTTGGTTTAAAAGCTAGAATTTCCTGCAAAATAACATTGTAAGCAGTTTTAACTGAAAAGAATCCATTTCTAGTTGGTGATAGGTGTATTATTTGCACTATTTGTATACTCTAATTCATTTATATCTTGTTAGTTTTCATATCATTATGCTTTGATTTTGTTTGTTTATGAGTTTCTTAGGAGTTTTGAAGTATATTCAACCAAAGAAGAGGAAAAGAGTTCATTTAGACATAAAAAAAGAGGTTAAAGGATGGAAACACAACTTTAAAACAAGAGTTCCAAGAAGATTTACGGTTGGGAAAGTACCCCAAAACCCAACCGTAAAAGAAGTTGATTTTGAAGGCAAATTCCAGAAAGATTTACGGTTGGGTCTAGACTCTCAAACCCAACCGTAAAAATTTGTTGAAAAATCATGAAGATTTTGTCACTTCAATCTTGTAGAGAATTGAAATACGAAGGCAACCCAAAAAGAATAAGGTCAATCGGACACCGGATGAGGGAGATATGATCAAAATAGTGAAGTACGAAAAAGTATCCAGGAGGAATTACGGTTGGGTTTCTTGGCTCGAACCCAACCGTAAACCTGGAGAAGTTTGGAGCGAATTTTTGTGACACAGTTACGGTTGGGTTTTTTGGCTCGAACCCAACCGTAAAACTGGGTGTTTTGGGGTGATATTTTTGTGCCAGAGTTACGGTTGAGTTATTGGCTCGAACCCAACCGTAAAATGGGGAGTTTTGTCACGTGTGTGGGCTTCTAAAACATGGAAAACATGGTCCCGGAAGCATTAAAAACCTAGATTTCGTGGATACTATATAAAGAGACATCCAAGACATTAAGATGACATTTTTTACACTTGAAGAACACAAGGAGAACGGCTTGGAGAGCAATTGATCATCGCAATACCGAGGGTTTGCTTTACTTGCTTTCTTGCTTATTTTCCATGGATTTTGAGAAATCCATGATGAACTAAACCTTTCGTATTGGTTAGGGATGTAGTCCTAAGTTGGAAAACATGTTTATCAATTGAATGGATCATTCTCATATGTTCATAATCTCTTCAATATCGTTCATGTTCTACCGTTTATAACGCCTTGTATGATGGATTGCTTGTTTGTTTAAGTCGCGAATTAGATGAGCATGCATTGACATCTATAGATAAACTAGGTTTAAGATCCGGAATTGTCAAAAGAACCTTGTTACAAGTAGTATAACATAGTTGTTAACGACGGGATGTTGCCATGCAATTATGTGTAGAAACGTGACCTAGGTTAAATCCGAGTGGCTCTTGCGCCGGGTTGCTTAGAATAACCTCAACTCATAAAGACCATTG
>JAJJMC010020432.1:76246-109762 GCA_023531435.1 Papaver californicum
ACACTTGAATAACACAAGGAGAACGGCTTGGAGAGCAATTGATCATCACAATACCGAGGGTTTGCTTTACTTGCTTTCTTGTTTATTTTCGATGGATTTTGAGAAATCCATGATGAACTAAACCTTTCTTATTGGTTAGGGATGTAGTCCTAAGTTGGAAAACATGTTTATCAATTAAATGGCTCATTCTCATATGATCATAATCTCTTCAATATCGCTCATGTTCTACCATTTATAACGCCTTGTATGATGGATTGCTTGTTTGTTTAAGTCGCGAATTAGATGAGCATGCATTGACATCTATAGATAAACTAGGGTTTGTGATCCGGAATTGTCAAAAGAACCTTGTTACAAGTAGTATAACATAGTTGTTAACGACGGGATGTTGCCATGCAATTATGTGTAGAAGCGTGACCTAGGTTAAATCCGAGTGGCTCTTGCGCCGGGTTGCTTAGAATAACCTCAACTCACAAATACCATTGCTTTCATTGGGTTAAACTTGAGTGTCTCTTGCGCCAAGTTATTCGGTCAAAAGGATTCAAAGAATGGCTCTTGCGCCTTTGATGATAATAGGAGTTTTGCCGGAGTAAGCCTGCGATATGAGGCTTTAGGGTTATTGATATTGAGAGTGTATCAATGTTGAGTATGATTTGGTTGATAACATGTTGGAAGATGGAAGATGAATTCTCTAACCAATGTTCTTTATTTTTATATTCGTTTTAATTTTTTTGTTTTAGTATAATTTAGTTATAATCACAACCAAAACCCCCCCGTTTACGTAAGTATTCGAAAGTAATTAACAATCACCTGCCTCTCTGTGGGAACGAACTTGTTCTTATTACTATACTCTAATCTATATTAGTGAAGTAAGAACTTGAATTAATTTTGCTCGGCTGACAACCGGCCAGCTGGTTGCCACCTTAGTTTATCTTTCCCTGCAATAGAAATTCTGATTTGTGTGATTTCCTTCACATTATCTTTATCAAACAAAGCATTAAGAGTATCAACATCCCATTCTTTGCTATCATGGTTAATAAATTGATTGGCAGTAATCATATCAGAGGAAACAAATTGATTGGAAGGAGGACTATGCATATTTATAATCCATTTACTTTTCCATATATGCACAAAAGTACCATCACCAATCTCCCACACATAATTTTTTTTAATAATTTCCAAACCTGTACAAATGCCATTCCAAATCCAGGATCTATGTTCATTCAGATTATCATTAAGAGGGTTAGCATTAGAAAAATATTTCTCCCTAAGAATAGTGGCCCATTGATCTTCTGGATTATCAATCATCCTCCAAGTCAACTTAGCTAACAAAGCCAAGTTAAGAATGTCATTTCTTTAGACATTGGGAAAAATTCCATATGATGGCTAGCAAGGATGCCAAGAACAGACTGGTTCATAACAGTTTTGCCAGTGGAAGCAAGGAAAATATACTTCCTAATTTACCTTTAAAGTTGTCCAACAGATTTTCAAATGAGTCAAATTTACTTTTTTGAGGAAGAAGAGGGACTCCAAGATACTTTTCATTCAAATATATTTTCTTAATTCTAAGAATATCAGAGATTTCATTTTTCAAAGGATTAGGAACTTTACTACTAAAAGCTAAAACAAATTTATCAAAGTTAACAGCTTGTCCAAAGAATTTTCCAAATTGTTCATTGATAGTAGCTAAGTTCCTAACATCATTAGTTCTAGCTTTGACGAAAATGAGGCAGTCATCAGTAAAAAATATGTGAGAAACACTAGGGAAATTCCTAGTAGCCTTAAACCCATGAATTAGATTGTTTTGTTCAGCTTGTATTAAGCTCCTAGAGATTCCATACATAGAATAAACAAGTAGGGGAAAAGGGGATCACCCTGCCTAAGACCTCTTTGAGGAGAGTAGACCTTACTTGGAGATCCAATTAGTAAAATGGATGTAGTGACAGTGGTAATGCATTGTTTAATCATGCTACAGAAATCTATGAAGAACTTTTTTAAGATTGGAAATAAGAAAGCTCCACTCGACTCTGTCAAATGCTTTTGACATGTCCAGTTTTATAACAGCACAACCATTTTTTGGTTTAGTCTTCTTCATAGAATGTATTAGTTCATGAGAAATAACAATGTTATCATGGATCAATCTACCAGAAAGAAAAACAATTTGAGCATGAGATATAATTTTATGCATCACACATTTCAATCTAGATGCAAACAATTTAGAAATCACTTTGTATGAGACATTACACAGGCTTATAGGTCTGAATTCAACAAAACCTTTAGGACAATTTCTTTTGGTAATGAGGGTTGTGAAATTATGGTTCAACTGCTTGAGAAGATGGTGAGAGTGAAAGAAAGCCCGCACCACAACATCAGGACCCACTGTTTCCCACATTAGTTGGTAGAAACCAGGTGGGAAACCATCAGGTCCTTGAGTGTTCCAATGTTTCATTTCAAATACAATTTTTTAATTTCCTCAGCACCTTGCATAACTACAATCATAGCATTATCAAAGTCACATATGCTAGCATTAACATTATTTAAGTAAGCATCAGAATTAGGAGGATAGGTATACCTGCTCATAGTACTAAAATGTCTAAGAAGTTCACATCTAATATCATCTTTTTCATTTAACCAACTTCCTATACTACTCTAGAGGGACTCAATTTGGTTTTTTTGCCTTCTAAAATTGGCTTTTTGATGAAAGTATGTTGTGTTCCTATCATCTAAAAGAAAGGAATCATCTTTACCTCTCTGTCTCCAGTAGTCTTCCTCAATATCATACCAATATTGCAGTTTTAGAGTAAGATCACTGACTCTGCTACTATTATGATTATTGTTGTTTCTAGTAAGGGCAGTTAATTGAGTTTCAATATTTGCAATATGGGTACTAATGTTACCAAAGTGATGATAGTTCCAGTTCTTTAAGATATGCTTAGTATTATTCAAACATTTAGCAAGTCTAAAAGTAGCAGAGCCAGGAAAGTGACATCTCCATTCATAAGAAATGAGATCAGAGCATCTTGAATCTCTAAACCAGGCTTTATTGACTCTAAAAGGTCTCTTGGTGTTGCTATCCCGTTTGTTGGTTAACAACATAATTAGACAATGATCACTATCCACATCAGATAAATGATAAAGAACAACATTATGATAAATATCATTCCAATCAAAAGAGATGAGAGTTCTATCCAATCTTTCTAAAATAAGCTCATTCCCCTCTCTCGTGTTAGTCCAGGTAAAGGGATTTCCTATATATGGCATGCTAATAAGATCATTATTATGCAATATTTGAATATTAGCATCAAGCTCATTTTGAACAGGTTGATTACCACCTTCCTTTTCATTCCTATCAAGAATAAAATTTATGGCTCCTATCACAATCCAAGGATTTTTATGAGATTACCTGATATTGCTAAGATGATTCCATTGCCTAGTTCTATCAGTATCATTGAGAGCACCACAAAAAACAAGTAAGCATAGAATAATCATTTTGGTTGTCAAGTTTCACCAAGCAGTTTATCATGTTCAATTGAGCATCTATCACATGAAGATCAATTTTGTCTTTCAAGAGAAGAAAAGACCACCAGACAAACTAATAGGGTTGAGATATATAACATTTGGATACTTCGATCTAGCTAGCAAGAACTGCATTCTTTTTTGTTGGTTTTTTATTTCTGAGAGAAATATGATATCAGGATTTTGAGATTTTATTAGCATATGCAAATGGTTTCTAGTATATTTATTACCAAACCCACAAACATTCCATAATATAATTTTCATGATGCAATAAAGGGAAGAATGATTAAGATTCAGATTCAACGCAAGGATATGATTGTTATAAAGTTGACAATTATGCAAATTCTTGAAATCAGGTAAAAGATTATATGCACATATTGAGAGAAAGCTTGAGTAAGTATAAAATTTAAGCAAGATTACCTTATTCTCCCCCTTAGTGTTGCCAGATTGTTTCTCCTTTATTATGATTATGGATGTTGCTTGTGTTTCCAGTTGGTTACCATTCGAAGAAATGTATGTTGCATCATTGAGATTATTGGTATTGTTTTGGTTTAGATGTTCAGTGTTTCTTTGATATTTTCCTAGTCTAGCAGTCATGTTGTTATCTTCCTCTTTATCTGATTTATCAGAGCTTGGGAATATGACTACACCATCTTTAGGGGGCACAAAAGGTGCATGCTTGATCTGTTTCTTAGTGTTGAAACTTGGTACATGAGTTGTAGTTTTTCCTTCTATAAGTTTCTTCTTTCCTCCAGCGTTGCTTACACCAAAGTAGCTTGGCTTACTGTGATCTTTGAAAAGGAATTCTGCAGCTGCAGAGCATTGCCTATTTAGAGTGATTGGGGATGAAGCATTCAGGATAGATGTTATGAGGTTGCTTCTCATAGAAAAATTTGATCCATCTTGTATACCCTGCATTAGTCATTGCCATGACTCCTCTTCTTAAGGGATCATTTATATCTATGTTAACACACACTTTTACACCTTCATTGTCCACTGGAATTGCATCTTTTGGCTCAATACATATTACTTCTCCCATAATCTTTCCCATTTTTTCAACTGCAGCTACATTCATGTGCTCATGTAAAAGCTTCTTTAATTGAATCCAAAACCAATGGTGCATCCAATCTAGCTCTTGACACATTACTTCTGAGTTATATTCATGCAGAATTAACAAATTCCCATTGATACTCCAGGGTCTTGTAGCATACACTTTCTTTAGGGTATCCCAGTCTTGAAATTTGAATATCATAACATTGGTATCTATTTCAACCACTTTAACACCATCTTCTTGGAGGAAAGGCCATGTAACTTTGATATGTTTCTCCACTGCTTTAAGCCTCATTTTTCATTCCATAATGATTTTCCCAACCAAGCAAACCTCCCGTTCTCCTTCTTCATCACAATATTCCTCATTTGAACTGTGAACTACCGTTTCTGAGATATTCCCTAAGTCTATGGTAGCTTTCTTGAATTTTGCATCCAAGTCATTCACCTTATTTGCACTTGTACTTGAACTTTCTATGACTTTTCCTTTGTTTAGGTTGTTGTTTCTCTTCCAGATTTGATGTTTATGGAGATGAAGGGTATAAGGGTTTTGAATGCCTTTACCAAAAATAAATATTTCAACGCGGGTATTTTGGGATTGATATATGTTGTGATAATCTTCACAACAACCATATATATAAATTTTCCAATTTTCTATTAACCAGCAGAGAAAAAGGGTGAATTTGTTTTTATAACAGTAACGACTTTTTTAAAATTTGAAATGGCTAATTTTCCACGTTTTTTTAATTTGAATTTCAAACTGACCAAGTTGGATCGGTACTGAGTAAGCTAGCAACATATATTCTTCAGGTTCAATGGAAACACTTTTGCTTCAACAAGCATCGTAGCAAACATAGCAAACGTTGAAATCACAATATCAAACATAGCAAACTCCATAAGGAGAAGGACAATCTGTAAACACAACAGGGGAAAGAGCAGGATATTAGTTCTTCATATTTTCAAACTTATAAAAACTGGTTTCAAACAATGTAAATATGAAGATATAGATCAAATACCAGATTTTAGCAGAACTACAATCAAGAATGATAAGTTGAGATCATGGAAATAATCATAAGCAAGAAAGACGAGATTTTATGCTTAAAAAATCATGGAGATATGGTGATAATCAGATGCTGAGTCAACCGATTTACAATTGCCCGATTTGCAGAGAGATGGTAACGCTTCATGTCCTCTTTCCAAATGTCAAATCATCGACTCATCGTACCTATGGCTCTCCTCTAACATATCAACTACATATAAATTTGAAGTGACAATTCCAACATGAACAAATTTAATAGAGTACAGTTTAAGTAGAAGATAGTAATATCCGCAAGGGCTTCTTTGTTCTTCTCTTCTCAATCACCCTTTATAGGGTGGTCACTTATGCTATATTTAGGCGTAGATTCATGAAATTGTCCTCCTAGTTAGGAACTCACACAATAAACACGTCTGTTTCAATTTAGATAATTTTGTCAACTTGATATCACCCGAGACTCATTTCATTCATCATATAAAACAAATTATTAGGCAATAACTCTCTTTTAACCACCACCTAAACTACCTATGTGACAGGAAAAATACATTCTGGCCTATCCCATGTCTAACCGTCATCACTCATTCACTGAATCATTGCCCATCTAGTGGTCGATGCCCAACAACTTACAAATGCACTACATAATACAACAAAGCCCATTTCAGAAGTTGCCGAATGATTGTTTGTAGTGTCCCACAACATGAGAATGTTGGCAGTGTTGTCATAAATCATAATCTAATGTGCTCCCTTTATGGACGCATTTGTTTATCTCCCACTTTTGCATTCCTCTCATCTCCACAAGTAGTTCTCAATCCTCCCTCATGAGAAGTGATAGATAAATGGTTTTTAGTTTCATATCTAGGTATCAGTATCACTATACAAACTAAATAACAAGAAAATAAAAATAAATAAAATAACAAGAAATAAAACCTTTTATACAAACTAATTTAGTTTGATTGGCTTTTAATTTGATTTTTAGGGACTTTTTTTTCGTAGAAATCCTGAAATCCATATTCTTTGTTGATGGAGCATTTGAAACTCTACAAATCCATATTGAAACTTTACAAATACCATCCCCACCACATGCATAATTCATCACAACCATGTTATATTTTGAGGGACTTCTTTCTTATCAAGTTTTTGAGATGATTTCTGGTATTAGGATTGTTAAAACCCTGAACATTCCAGCTTAAAACTTTCATTATGCCTAAAATGATAATTTTATATAAAAACCTAATATTGTTTGAGTAATAAGCTTGAAAATAACAAATAAAGAAAGATTTCAAGTTGCAAGAAAAGAAACAAATGTTAAGAAAAATAAACAAATTGTTGTGAGCAAAAGAAACCAAAAGCTTCAAAGATTCAAAGATTTAAAGTGAGAGTGTACCTGATTTGCAGCTATTTGTGCATTTCTGACCAATGTAGCTTCTAAATTGGGAGCTTTGCCTCTTATGTTCCGTGGCTCATTTTCTCCCCCTTCCTCGTTTGATTCAAACAGGCATTATTGAAGAGTTCAGTGTGGCTACTAGAGGTGGAATAAGTTTGGTTCAGGTTGTCTTGGGTATTGAAAGTTGTTAAGGTATAACTAGCAGGTTCAATGTCATTCCTGGATCTTTTGTTCTTCCTTGGATCTATAGAGCTCATTTCCTCCACATCCATAAAAAATCATCTTGTTTACTGAGAAAGCCTTCAACCTCTTGTTCCAGCTTATCATGATATGCATCAAATTCTTCCTAGTCATTTTTTCCATTTTTAATTCATGCACAATATCCTTACAAGTCCTCAATATGATCAATAACAAAGCATTCATTGCATATGTTCTTTGATTGTTTTTCAAAATGGTATTGAATCCAAACATCTTTACTTACAATATTAGGTATCCAAGTACCCTTTCTCATAGGTTTGTTGAGAGGAACCTCAATATAAGCTTTGATATGCTACTTGAGAAGTTGCTTTTTAATATATTGAACGTGAAAATCAGACAACTAAAATTGAAGAGGATAAAGAATCTCTAATAGTCTGTTTGGATATCACTTAAGAAGTTTTTTTTTGACTTTAAAAGATAAAAAATTAGAAGTTAGTTTGGATATACAATTTCACAATAACTTCTAGACATAAAAAAATAATTTTTTATGAAGAAATTTTTTTTTTCTTATGACTACTGGATTAATTTCTACTCCTAGTGCTTCTGATATCTAAATATGGTATAAGGTATTGTTGTATGCCATAGCTTCATAACCAAGTTCTTAGATGGTTCAAAAAAAATTATAAGAATATAGTTCGTTCTATGAGATTATAATAAAAGAGACAAATAATGAAATAAAGCTGTTCTAAAATCCGTCAGATAACAAAGCTCAAAAATTCTACATTAATTATGACATTAAACTACCCAATATCATTACCTCACATAAGGTGGGACCCAACTCACCCACAAATGCCCCCATACTAACTATGATGAGGCATGTCCCACTATATATGAGTGAGTACGCTTTTTAAATAGTTTAAAGCACGGTCCGTCTAGAACTACATTAACAAAGATCCATATTTTGTCCACAAGGTAACAAAAGCACAACTCTCAAAACATCTTTTCAAATGATCTTAATAAAAGAGACAACTAAAACTGTAATCTTAGAAAAGTAAGAAGAGGTGAACTATAATCTGATAAGAAAGGCAGAACTCTCTACTACAATATTGTAACTCTTAATTGAATAGAAGTTTTGTCCCTCTTTTGAATGTATTGATCACATATACTAGGATAGTTTCGAATGCATCAGGTTACCATTTGGTATTGTGTCTAATATTTCAACATATTTTCGTTCTTCTGAAGTAGGTTTTTTCAATTTCCTCTAACATATCAACAACTCTACAACAAAATATAACTTTGAAGTGAGAATCGAACATGATGTATTTTAATGGAGTACACTTTTAAGTAGAATATATAGCCACATACAAGGGGTCTTTTGTTCCTCTTTGCTTTTTCCAGTTTCTTTTTACAGGGTTATAACTTCTGTCATGAAATTTCCTTCGTAACTGCAGCTCAAGTAAATAGACACGCCATATTAAACATGCCTATTTCAGTTTAATTAATTTGTAAATTTGTTGCCACCAAAGACTCGTTTTATTTTTCATATGAAACACATTATCACTTCATGCATTAGGAGATAACTCTCTTAACAACAATTATTATTAATTTATTTAAAAAGGGCAAAATATATTGAAAATACCAGAACCTTACCAAGAAAGTAAGAAAACTGGTGTAAAAAGAAAACAACACAGCACAATTGTAGTAGAGTTGTCAAAATAAAAACTAGTAAGAAAGAATTGAATCTAGTGCATAATAGCCTCCCAACTGTTCAAAACGGAACTCAAAGAAATTCCCTCAAAGATATTAGTTCCCAAACACCAATTAAAGATCAAATCTTCATTCCCTCCTTAATCTTCTCCAGAGTTTTATAAGTTGCATTGAAAATCCTAGCATTTCTCTCTAACTACACTTCCCACAAAATAGCAAAAGGAATTATATCCTAAATTCTTCTTCTGATATTAAATTTTGAACTTTTCTTCCTCCTTCATTCTCATATTGTATCTCTTACAGTCTCTTGAAATACCCACTGAAGGTTATAACTTCTTAAAAACTAATTCCAGATCTCTCTTGTTACCTCACATTGCATGAAAATATGATTTTTGACTCAGCCATTTTTTTGCACAACAAACAACCATCTACAAGAATGGTGTTTCTGTAAGTGTCCATTGCAGGAGCAGCATTATAACATAAAGTCCAAACAAAAAAAGACTACCTTCTGTGGGATTTTTGGATTCCATACGCACCTATGAGGAAATAAAAGCAATCCATCATCTTCCAAATGCTTATAACAATCTCCCACAGAAAAAAATTAGCTTTATTCTACCAAAATCTATGATCATTACCAATCCCATAGTTAAAATTTGAAAGCATATTCAGCAAATGAGCTATATATTCTAACTCTCCATCTTTCGAAGCCCTGTAAAAAGAAAAATTCCAGTTGTTCCTTGAATTGTTAACAAACATCTCCTGTATGGTAGCTTCCTGCAATCTACTCAGCTTAAAAAGAGTCGGAAACAAAGACATAGGAGAATGACCACTCAACCAAGCATCTTTCCAAAAGAGACACTTATCACCATTATTCACCTGTAAAGTAGAATTCTGCTCCACTATACTTCTGCATTTCAAGATACATGCCCATAAACTTCTACCTACTGGTTTATTACAAGTGTTTAGAAGAAAAGCCTTTATGTTTCCACCAAATTTATGATGAATAACTCTCATCCGCTTAACTTTTTCTTCCTTGCCATACCTCCAAATCCATTTAGCATATGTATAGACTTATTCATAAGTCTTAGTTTTTTATGCCCACACCTCCACCTTCTTTTGGCAAACAAATTATTTTCCAACCAACTCATCCTTTCTTAGCTTTTTGATTACAGTACCCCATAATAATTGTCTCATTATCATTTCCATTTGTTTCTCAACTGAAGCCGGAATTTGAGATAAGGACAAATAGTAGATAGGTAGACTTGAAAGTATATTCTTTATTAACATTCGTCTTCCTCCCTTGGATAAGTATCTCCTCTGCCACATACGAAGCTCTTCTGGAACTTTTGTAAAACCACATCCCACACACCTGCAGCCTTGGACTTACTCTCCAAAAGAATTCCCAGATATTTCATTTGAAAAGAAGTTATAGGACAACCAAAAATTTCAGCACTCTCCCTAGCATTTACTGCATCACCGACTGGCACCAATGCACTCTTTTTGAAGTAACCTTCAAACCAGAAACCAACTCAAAAGACAGCATTATATTCTGGAGGTTTCTAACTTGCTCAACATTATCATCTAAGAATACAATGAGATCATCTGCAAATTGGATATATATAGTCTCCTCAACATTACAAGATGGCTTGAATCCAGAGATTAAGTTCAAGGATGCAACTTTCTTGATCATGATATAAAGAACTTCCATAATCAAAACAAAAAGAAAAGGAGATAAGGGATCCCCCTGCTTTATACCTTTACTACTTCTAAACAAGCTAGAAGCAGTACCATTAATGGCCATAGAAAACCTTGTACTTGTTAACACCAATTTAACCAGCTCCTCCAAATATTTCCAAACACATATATTACCAAAATGTAATCAAGGAAACTCCAGCTAACACTATTAAATGTTTTTTCTAGATCCACTTTAACAACCAAACCAGAAATACCCTCAATTTCTCTAGAATCTATTAGCTCTGATGCAGTAAGGATGCCATCATTAATTTATCTAATATACACAAGAGGCACTTGAAACTATGAAATGATAGAAGGAAGTACTTGATTGAGCCTGTCTGCCATTACTTTTGATATAATCTTGTAAATCCCACCAATTAAACTTATTGGTCTAAAAGTGTGCATAGAAGAAGCACCATCAAATTTAGGAATCAAGATTATATTTGTGCAATTTAATCTCAAATTAATCTTACCAGTTTGCTCAAACTCCTTCATTACTGCCATCAAATCAAATTTGATAATATCCCACACAGCCTTGAAAAACTCCATAGTATAACCATCAGGACCTGGTGACTTGTTTTTGCCAAAACCTCATATCATATTTTTAACTTCATCCTCTTCTATGGGTTTCTCTAGCCCAACACTTTGTTTAACAGTCAAACTTGGTAACTCCATCTCATCAAAAGTTGGTCTTAAGTTTACATTAGAAAATAACTCCACATAAAACTTCTTTGTTTCCTCATTAATTCTATCAGTATCATGACACAGTTCTTCATTAATCAATAAAGAATTGATAGCATTGACTCTCTGCTTAAAAGAAGCAATTTTGTGAAAAATTTTAGAGATTCTTTCACCATTTGCCAACCATTGCCCTTTAGCTTTACAGAACAATTTTCTAGCTAGGGTTAAAGAAGATTTCTTATGATTTATCCTAGCTAGTTCCTTATCAGCATAATTTTCCTCATTTAGATTTTCAATTTCCTCCAAACTATCATACACATCTATAAGAGTTTCTAACTTATCAACCTCAGCTTGCAAAGATACAAATGTTTCCCTCCCCCATTTGTTTATAAAGAATTTGAGTCCTTGAAGTTTTTTAGCAAGAATAAAACTAGGACTACCATAAAAAGTCAAGCTTTCCTACCAAATTCTCATATTATCTAAAAATTCAGGATGTTCCAAATAGTAATTTTCAAATTTGAAAGAAGACTTAGTAGAATTACCTGCCTTATAATTCAACAGAATTGGTGCATGATCAGAAATTGGCCTCTTTAATCTATACTGAACCGAGGAAAGACATTTTTCTTCCCAATATGAAGTGAATACAAACCTGTCTAACCTTACAAGAATATGAGGATTCTGTGAATTAGTCCATGTATAACAACCACCAGCACCAGACATTGGGATATCCATTAAACTATTTGCATTGATAAACCTCCTGAAATTCATTTTATTCCTGGTCCAACCCCCACTTCTATTTATGTCAGATTGAAAAAGAACAATATTCCAATCAACACCAAGCACCCATGGTTCAGTAAATAGCAATCTAATGTCCTGAACTTCCTGCCAAAACTGATTGTAATCTTTTGGATCAGTAGCTCCATACACTGAGGTGAACAACCAAGTGAAATTGTCTGCCACATTTCTAAATTTCAAAGAAACTGAAAAAGCACCTAAAAGACTATCCTCTTTAATAACCACAGATGGATTCCACATAACTAAAATACCTCCCGAATTACCTTCAGATGGAAGGAAACAAAAATTACAACCATTATTGCCCCAAAGAACTCGAATTAAATTAACGTCAATGGATTCCTTTTTAGTTGGGTTAATTGATGTTTGGTACTTGGGTTTTGTCCAATTTTAGTCTTTGGTCTAACATTTGTCCAACGTTAGGGCTTGGTACCTGGACTGGACATTGACTTATATTGACCCAGTTAACTTATATTGACTCAGTTAAGTATAATTATAAATAAATTTATAATATAAATATTTATACATTTACTATTGTACCCTTCACTAGGAAGGAATTACCCTAGTATTGACTCTAACCTAACCCAACGATCTCCATCCTTCTTCTCTGCCATTTTATGCACCAACAACAGTTCTTCCCTGTAAATTATTCATCCATTCACTGTAAACCCAGTTCAAATCTTCCCTATAATTCAATTTCATTCCTTGAACCAAAGTCTAACAGTTCAACCCTACACTGAATCCTCATCTAATTCGATCAACTCAGTTCAACAATCTCAATTGTAGCTACTTACAATTCATATCAATATTAGTTATAGAACTCAATTCTTAGCATCATTAACAATCAAATAATTCAGTAAAATGCTTCAAAAAAAAACAGTAAAGAAATTGAATATCATCAACGATGCTTTATTCTATGCTTTGATTCAATTCAGGAATCACTTTAATATCCTCAACGATTTAATTTCCATAATCTCAATTTGAATTCCAGAATTCAATTTCTAGAACCCTAACCCTAATTCACTGATTACTCAAACCCCCAAATTTTCTCTTCGATTCATACCTAATTCATTTCATTAACTTAAGCCCATCTCAAATCCTTATCCTAGAAGATTAATTTCATCTTCCAAATCTTCTCTGAGGATTTTCACGAAACCCTAACTTTTCACTCTTCATCTGAGAAACCTTAGTTCTTCTGAAATCAAGTCTTCAGATTAACATAACCATCTTCTTCTTCATATTATGATCTTAAAACCCATCCTTAATCACTCACTTTCATCTTCAATCCTCAATTTACAGAACCCTAATTTATCTTCTCTAAATTACTTCTCCTTTTTGATTCAGAATCAATTTCTCGACTCAACAACAGCTGCAATTTCCCTAATTGAGCCACCACCAACATCTAAACCTTCAAATCAACTAGAAAGGAACCCAAGCTCATACTTCATTCAGTTGCATAAGAAGTGAATGAAGTTGTATAAGAAGATTAGAGAGTTAGGGTTAATGATATTTGATCTATTACGTAGGTTAATGATGTTTTGTTTTTGTCTCTGGTTTTTTTTTCTTGTTTGGGAGAAGATGAAGAAAAGAAAAGAAGAGAAGAGAAGATGATATAACGTGTTAAGAGAAGATGAGGAGAAGATTGAATCATTACCGTAGATTTCATGTTACATCGTAGCCGTTAGATGCTAAGCCCAAAGCAGGGTTATATTTCTAAACTCATATAATTTATTTTATAAAATTAATTAAAACCTAGTCAACGTGGTTCAATGTGGATCAACGTCCAGTCAAGGTACCAAGCCCTAACATCGGACAAATGTTAGATCAAAAAGTAAATCTGATCAAAACCTGAGCATCAAACATCAATTAGCCGTTTTTAGTTTCTTGAATTGAAGCAATAGTAACTCTATTTCTACGAATAGCATTTCGAATAGCAGTTACTTTAACCACAAAGTACCTGAATGACGAAACTAAGCTTCTACGTCCATAGACAAAATTTCAAGAGAATTCCCGTGATTTTTTTTTTTGTACAGGTGGCATTATACAATGTAGAGGCCGAGAAGTAGAACCAAAACGTGCAGGCCAGTTTAGAAATGCACTGCATAAATGAAATCCCAGTAAAATTGTTGCCGAGCGGTAGTAGTTTACATCTAGTACTCTGGGTAAATATGATTGTTTGTAGAGAGGTCTCCCACCATATGAGAATGCCGGCACGGCAGTGTTGTCATAATCCAAGGTGCTTCCTTTATGGACGCATTTGTTTTCGAATAATCAAGTGCCTCCCACTTTTGCATTCCTCTCATCTCCACAAGAACATGGATTCATGGTCCACAAATTTTACAGTCTTAAATGAGTTGATTGGCCTTTATATATGTTCAAGGGATTTTTAGAGATTCTGGTATTATTTATACGAAGCATTTTGGATCAAGCCACGAGAGAAAAACAATAAGTGAATTTAGGATGGTAAGGTTATTGAGGGAACATGTTCAAGCTTCTTTGTCTCTCTACAAGTACCATCCCCACATGCATCATTTATCACAACCATCATAAATCCCTCCTCAAACTCCAATCTAACCCATTTTCATAAAACAGTAATCCCCTGATAAATATGATAATGTTTTAGGTTTCTTAACTAATACGTGTGCATGCGATAGTTTTGTGACCTAATTCCTCGATGGTACAATTTTTTTAACATAAGTAGAACTTCGATTAATTATTCCGCGATAATTTAGTAACTTCACTAAATTAATAAAATTTTAGAATCCTAACTAAGTTCGCATAAGTTAAATTTTAATTGGATAAATTAATAATTTTATTAAAATAATAATTTTTTTGATTCCAATGTTATTAATTTATTAAAATTTTACTAATATAAATCGATCAATAATGTTTATCTTTTTTCTTTTACAATAAAAAATTTGATGCTGACGAATTTCGAACTCAAATTGTTGGTATCATCACGCGACGACTTTATCATCTTTTTTTTCCGGCGATAAACAATGTTTATCAACATGATATAGTTCGTTTTATGATAATATATGATTTAGATTTGAGCTGTTCAGGAATCTGTCCGGTCACATGGATTAACATTTTGTCCCATAAGGCCAACAACTAAAATTCAATCTCCAATTTGGGTCCTTTTCCATTCATATCCACCAAATGAAGTACATATCTTAAGCTAAAATCCAATTCTATCAATCTATTAGTGAGACTTATGTAAACCTTGTTGTTACTCTTTGTGTTTTTTTTAAAGCATTGTTATTTGTTAGTTGATTTTTGCTTCAAGTACTATCAAATTTTCTAGGGGTTTTTTGTGTTACCCCTATGGTTAATAAGATAATTTGTATTACCTCCCCTAATAATTCAAAAATAGATAAAACCTCCTTTTTATTAGTTTTACGGTGACTAGCCAATTAAGTGACCACGTGCAGTTCTCGTGTGTACAATAATAAAATAATAAATTTTTAAAATCCTAAAATACTATTTAGGATAAAATATAAAAAAAAGACGCGGTCGACCAACATCCATTGATTTGTGTTGTAATAAAGATAATTACATGTTGGAACTACACCAGTCGATTTGCTTAAACGAAAATATATATAAAATATGAGAAAGAAACTTCTTCTTATCTTCGTCTTCTTCGTTCTCGTTAAAGAATAGAAAGAAAAAAAATTAGCGAGTATTTTTTTCTCCTTTGTAATTAGGGATTTAGGTTAAGAACTAATTTTAACTTTGACGTTACTTTGATGATTCAAGAGAATGGTTTGGGAGGGGATACCGAATTGAGTTTTGTGATTTCTGCCACTTTTTTCTCTTCTTCCATTTTCAACTCTTTCGAAACTTCAATCAAATTCAGACGTGTTATTCTCAAACTCTTTGAAAAAACCCTGCAGACCCATGGATTAGCCGCTAGTGTACTAGGCTGAATAAGTGGTCATTCAGGCCTTTTCTCAACTACGTTAAGGGTATTTTTGTTGGTGACTTAAGCATAGTTTTGTTGGTGATTTCAACACCAAACTCTTCTTCCCTGCAATTTCTAGTTCATTAACAAACAATCCCATCCTCACACAATCAATCAAACCCATTTCAATTCATTTAACAGTATCAGCTTCATCTCCATAGCTGACACAGACTCACAACTCCCATATATCTTCTTTTATTTCAGGCCATACAAATCCAAAACAAATTCAATCTACTAAATATGTTGTTGTCAACTGATATCTGACCTAGCCTTTGGAAAACCACCACATAACCCATCGAACCCTAGTTTTCTGGCAAGAAGAAGACGTGGTGGACTGGTTCCTCTCTTGGTTCAGCGAGCTCGGTCTGAAGTGAAGTTTAGTCTTGGTCGTGATGATAATTATTCTTTATCTAATAAAACTTATTTGAATAACACGTGTGTAGTTTTCATTTTAGGCAAAGGGTATTTTTGGTTTTTTAATATTTATTATTTTTATAATGGCATACATGTAAACTGCACGTGGTAACATAAGTGACTAGTCATGATAGAGTTAACAGAAAGGAGGTTTCACCTATTTTGAATTATTAGGAGAGATAATATAAATTAGTTTATTAACCAGGAGGTAACGCAAAAAAACTCCAATTTTCTAATGGAAATTGTGAATAGTGAAAGGTCCCCCCACTTTGGGCTTATTATGAATAAAAAACTTCCTTAGTGGACCATCAACTAAAATCCCAATAGCTTTGGTAGCTATATACAACAACTCCACAAAAACACTACTTTTTTTTTACTTTAAACAGGGAATAGAAATGGGTCCCGACAAAAATATCTCGTTATTTGTGGGACCTATTTTATATTTGTCAGTTATAATTACAGTTGTACTCACGTGAAATGGCGGGTGAAACTGGAGGGTGCAATAAAAAAAAGGAGTAGCTCGTGGTGGTTAATAAAGACACCCCACGCCTTTGTGCAGTTTTTTCTTTTGCCAAGAACAGCTTTTAAGCCAAGTTTGTAAAAAGATCCCTGCCAATAATAGAAGAAGAAGCTCAAGGGAGCAGTTATGTCGTGTGCATGAGCTCCACACCCAAGACTTATCGAAAGATGATACACACTGTGAATAGGAAATTATGAATCAACTTGAAATGTTCTAGTTGTGTTTAAGAATCTAACTTCGTGAGAGACTAGGATTTATGGAGACTCCAAAGTGATGCCACCTTGGAGCCTGCCAGGTCTTTATATATTCTAAACTGATTGTGTTCACTGACGTCCCTCATTCTGGACCAGATTTCATTGATGAAACAAACTTTTACTCTGTTATGATTTGGGTGCTTATCAAAAGGGTCCAAGGCATATAATCCCTGATATGAAGAATTTCTTAAGGCCTGCTGGAATTTTCCAAGAAGCTAAAAAACCCACGGGAGGGATAGTGAAGAAAAAATGTGGTAGTTTTACTGAATATTGATATTACCAGAGCTCTGAAGTATGGAATAAATGTGTATGCGACACCAACTATCACACATTAGCTGGAGTTTACTTTTTCTCTGAATGGGTTGCAGCTATGCAAAGTTTGTAGGATTCTTGATCATCCTGGTCCTCCATGTGAAGATAAAACTGATTCTTCTAGTAAAATGGTCATTCCACCCATCAGCTTATCTCCACAAACTTCAAAATCTCACAATATGGCTATCATAGCCAAAGCTCGAAAAAGGGGATTTTCTGACAAAGGCATTGCGACAGAATTTGCTATCAAATTAAGAAATGCTCAAAGAAAAATAATCCTGGCCAACAGCACAAACGAATTAGATGGAACTGACGAAAAAATTATCTTCAAAGCTGGTTTGGAAGACCCCATCTAAGGTACCACTCAGTCTCATAATCCATATGTCCTAGCCTGCCAAAAGAAACACAAGAAAATTATCTCTGGAAACAAGAGCAAAACCTCTACCCCAAAGAAAAAGTCCTTTAACATTAAGGGAGCTGCCAGACAGCATGGCAAAATTCAAAGTACCCCTATTGTTAATCCTCTTCAAGAGTATTAGTTTCCTCAGATACCTCATATTCTTCCAACCACCTTTCCAGAAGCTCCTACCCTTGCGGAAATCAAAACTAGAATGATTGAAAATCATAAAATTGTCAAGAAAAAAGCTTGAGCTAAAAGGAAACTTGATACGGATCTTGGCAAAGATGACTCTCCTAAACTAAAGTCACATTCTGAGGTCAAAAGGAAGATTGACTATATGGAAATAATTGTTACCAACTTTAAGAAGGTCAAAGACTCGGCCCACTCCGATATCTTGCATGGTCTCTCTCCCCATCAGGTAGATTCTGCTGATGTTGCTCCAGACCTAGTTATTGGAAAAAAGTGGACATCTTGAGCAAATCTCCTATGAGGTAATATCTCTAACTTTTCTTTACTGGAACTTTAAGGTTAGCTCTTTCAATTTAAATTTTTCCGTCATGACTCTTATTCTTCATGTGCATGATAACCTGCTTAATCATAACACTATTTACTTCCTAGGATACATCATAACCATCTATATATACCCTGTCGTTTCTTATTTCTAGCAATTCTTTACTTATTTAGCTTGGAACTTCCAAGGGCTTGGTAGGAAAATCACTAGTAATTACCTCAATGATAACTTGAATAAGCATAACCCATATATTTTCCTTTTAGCTGAAGCTAAACAAAAATTTCATAACCTTAGCTCCATATTGGGAAACATAGGGGTTACTAATTTTTGTTCTGTAGATATTAGGAGTAATGTTGGCACAACTGGTGGTATTAGTCTATCTTGGAAATCTTCCCTCCAGGTTACCATTCTATATTACTCCCAAATCATATTAATGCCATCATCTCCTCTTCAAATACTACTCCTTGACTTTTCACTAGCTATTATGGTAGTCCCTATACTATTAAAGATAAACTAAAATCCTGGCAAAAATTAGAGGAAACTAAAAGGCTATCTCCCACCCCTGGTTGATTATGGGAGATTTTAATTTTGGTCTGCATGAACATGAGAAATTTGTTAGTCATCACATTGACCTTGTGGAAGCTAATATCTTTAGTAACAAAATAGAAGAGCTTGATCTTATGGATTTGGGGTATACCGTTTGCGCTTTCACCTAGACCAATAAAAGGGATGGTAATATGCTAACTGAACAGAGGCTTGATAGAGGTTTGACTTCTGAAAATTATTTAGAAATATTTCCAAACTCTACCATTTACATACTCTCTGCCATTGGTTCTGACCATAACACCATCTTTCTGAATTCTAATCCTAACTAGAATTCAGGAAGAATCCCCTTCAAATTCTTTGGTCCTTGGCTTGATAATCAGGACTGCAAAGATATTATAGCTCAATGCTGGTATATGGATCTTTCTAGTTCCTCGGCTTTTATCATTGCTAGAAAGCTAAGGAGATTAAAATCAAAGTCAGTGTGTGGAACAAAGTGGTTTATGGTAATATCAAAACCAATATGGAGGAAAACATTAAGTATTTGGATTGAATTACCAAAAACAAATTTAATTCTCAAAGAGGCGATGCCTTGAGGGAAGCAAATAATATTGTTAAACATTGGTAGAACATTCAAGAGAGGTTCTGGAAAATAAAAAGTAGAGATCAAACTATAAAACTTGGGGACAAGAATACTCATTTTTTCCATACTTCTGCCCAAAAGAGAATGAGAAGAAATAAGATTGAAGCCACTCAAGATGGAAATAGTAATTGGATAACTGATGGAAACCTGGTTTCAGATTGTTTCACCAACCACTTTGAGCAAATGGCTACTGCAGAACCAGTCATTCTTGATAATTCTATCCTTGATCTTATTCCTAGTTTTATATCTAATTCTTAGAATGATCATCTTTTGGTTGTCCCGGATGTCTCTGAAATCAAGAATGTCATTGTCAGCATGGAAGGAGACAAAACTCTTGGTCCTAATGGTTTTCCCCCAAACTTTTTCCAAGCCAGTTGAGACATTGTGGGGCAATAGATATTGTCAACATGGTTCAATATTTCTTCACCTCTGGATTTATGCTCAAAGAAATGAACTCAACTTTTATATCCCGTATACCCAAAGTTGATGCTCATTCATCTTCTTCTCATTTCAGGCATATATCTCTCTGCAACACTACTTATAAAATTATCTCTAAAATCTTTGCTCAGAGATTAAACCCTTATTACCAAATCTCATACCCTCTTTTCAATCTGCCTTTGTGCATGGAGGGTAAAATATCTGATAATATTACCATTGCCCATGAACTTATCCACAACATGAACACAAAGGAGGAAAAAAGGTGAAAATGGTACTATGGGGATTAAAATTGACATGGAAAAGGCTTTTGACATAGTGGATTGGAAATTTCTTCTTGCCATTATGTCCAGGATAGGTTTCAGTGATAGATGTTGTAACCTTATTAGTCAATGTATCTCTACCACTAATTTTGTTGTCTTGGTTTAATGTTGTTCTTGGTAAGTTCTTCAAACCTTCTAGAGGCCTGAGACAAGGAGACCCTCTATCCCCCTATCTCTTTCTTCTTTGCATGGAAGCCCTGTCCATAAAACTCCTTCATGCTGAAAGTATGGGTCTTATTAATGGCTTAAATATCTTCCCTACTGCCCCCTCTATTTGCCATCTTTTTTTTGCTGATGATTGCATGGTCTTCTGTAAATCTAATCTGGAAGAGAGTAGGAATCTGGTGAAAATCTTCAGAAAATTCAGTTCTACTTCTGGTCAAATGATTAATTTTTCTAAATCTGGTATTTTTTTCAGCAAAAACACCTATCCTTCTTTAGCTGTTAATATAAGTTATGACATGGGTTTTCAGATGATCAATATTCAAGACAAGTACCTTGGTTCCCCCCTCTTTACTAAGAAAAGCAAAATCCAAGCGTTTCAACCTTGTATTGATAGTCTTAAATTCAGATTAATTAACTACGCCATTTTGGCCCATTTGTGGACGTTTATTCCGTCCCCCAAGATTTTAAGCAACTTTAATGCCTGTTGCGAACAGTGTTGCAATGAAGCAACATCTTACGCAACATATATAAAAGTTGCTTAAATTAATTAAAGCAACATTTATATGCGTTGCTTCCATCGGAATTATTGCAACTTTTTAATGAATTTAAGCAACATTTATTTCCGTTGCTAACCAAAAGTTGGATTAGGAAAAAAATATATCCGTTTTACGAATTTCCAAAATTAAAAAAACTAAAATTAAAATCCAATATTTAAATTTTGTATACATAAGTGCATAACCATTTCTATCGGAGATCTACATTTCTGGTCACCAACATCAAAGCATAGGTCAACAGCACACTAAGCTAATAAATAAAGAGCATATTTTACAAGGCCACCAGACTATGGAGATGGCTTGGCACTTGAAAGAAGAGATTCTAGTAAAGCATCGATGCTAGTATTTGTTGAATGGACCCCAAGGCAGCGAATCCAGGATAAACTTACATCTCAATGTTAAGGGAACTACCTGCAGCGCATTCTCTTGCAACAATGAACTGCTAATTAAATTTAGGGCTCATGGAAGAACTTTGTCCCTAATCGCTACACCATTTTGATAAGAAGAAAAGGGTTTAAGAACCCAATGCATCCAAAGTATATATGTCAAAACACAATATTATCAGAGTTTTTCCCGACCACTATTTTCACATCCCTATCATTATGCATGGACTCATGTATGTAAGATAATTTGAAGAAGAAACTTTACAAGTTATTACCCAAAAATAAGTGTGAAAACTTATCTGGCACCGGATCAGATTTGTAGAAACCCGGAAGTTTGCCTTCAAGGAAATCCTTCCCAAATGCCTGATTAAGGACAATAAAGATACAAATAACAGAACATCAAAGCAGATGACGTCTAATTTACAAAAATTTAGTTCATTCAAGATATAGATTGAAATAAAGAAGAAAGGAACCCAACCTTAATATTGTCAAGAGTCACTTCGCCTAAAAACATGTACTTCTTTGCATCTTCAGTTCTAGTGTACGCAGTAACCTAATGTAAATGGTCCCAACCAGTACCCTAAATTAAGATGTTGATTGTTTTGAAAAATTTCACAAAACATGAAATTGATTAGGAAAGAGATGAATAGATAATAATACTATAAGACCACGTCCATTTAAGCCGAAGAATGCTGAAAACGCTACTCCAACATCTTCGCAGTCTAATTCCACATAAATAAAGATGATCTGCAATAAATAAATACATTTCGGATCAACATTAAAGATCGCCTCATGAATAAAATTATGCTCAACTCATATCATGTTATTTTAAACTTCTGGTAATTATTCATTTCATGAAATCTAGAAATGAAAAGCATCTGTCACTTCAAACCCTGGAATGAACTTCACTGAATCACTTGAAGTTGCAAAAAGAAAAATTTGAAACATTTACACAGCAAAACCATAAACAAGCTAAACTTATCCAACAGACCAAATACTCAAAAAGATCAAAATCGTTTTTTTCTTCTATTCAATCATTAACAAAGTTACAACACTGATAGAATAGAAGCCCATTACATGTTTCTTAATCAGATTCTCAAAAACCGTGTCACTAGAGAAGTTTATTCTCCGGCACAAACTTTGCTATTGCAAGCTTTAACACGCACAAGGAAAGATAAAAGCTTGTTGAAGTCATAAAGCCAATCGCATAAGCCGTTGGTTAACTGAATGAAACATAAAATATATTAAGGAAGTCATTACTTACTAATAGTCACCTAAGTACTGTATAACACAAACTGACACTCTATTTACACCCTGTGCATTTTAGCCAAAGTAGTTAGTCATGTGTACGTTAGCTAGAGTGAGCTGGCTAATGTGTATGTTAGTTAATGTGTACGTTAGCATTTATTGTACTCATGTGTACGTTAATGTTAGAGTGTCTGATACAAATAGCAAACTAGTGTTGTGTAAAATGTAAGAATTCTTCTTATTAATCAAGAGTAATTGTTCTCTGATTCTTCATCAAGAACAAATCAAGATATCAAGTTCTTGATCTTTATTTCTCATTTACTGATTCTATCATCAATCTATCATGGTATCAGAGCTTAAGGATTTTCAATCTTTCTTTGTTCTTCTATTTTGAATCAGATCTAAGTTTGTTTTTCGGTTTTTATGATTCGTGATTTTTCTTCTACAATGGAGAATTCAACCTCAAATTCCATAGCAAAGGTTCCTTTGAATCAGTTAACAAACTTCATTTCTCTCAAAATCAAGGATGATAACTTTCTCACTTGGAAGAATCTAATGTTTCCTGTAATCAGAAAATTCAAGATTAAGAAATATCTTGATGGCACCTATTCATGTCCAGAACAATACACCAATCCAAGAAACCATACTAATGGTGTTGAAAATCCTCTCTATCTAGATTGGATAGATGAGGACTCTACAATCACCATGTGGATAAACAACACCATATCAGACTCAGTTATAGCCTACTTTGCTGCTGCACCAACCTCACATCACCTATGGACCAGTATTGAAGACAGATTTTCTCGTTCTTCATCAACATATTCAATTCAATTACGCACCAAGCTATTAACTATCAAACAAGGTAACAAACCAATCTCATCTTTAATTGATAAAATTAAATCCTTTTCAGATCAACTTGATGCAGCTGGTGAACTTGTTTTAGATAAGGAATTAGTAGTAATTACACTATCTGCCTTAAACTCTGACTACATCCCTTTTTTCACTTCTATGAGGCATAGATACCCACCAATCTCTTGTATTGAACTTCACAACAATCTTCTCAGTGAAGAAGCAGTAATTAGCCAAAGAAATACTGATCTCCTTACTCATACTACAACTCAAGCATTCACTGCACACTTCAATTCAGCAAGAACACCTTTTAGAGATTCTAACTCTAGATTTAGGGATCATTCATATTCATTCAACAGAGGGAATCTTACTCATCCAGATAATGGCATTAGATCTGGCAATCCACAATTTAACAGAAGAAACTCTTACTCAACTAGCAGAGGTTATGGATATAAACCTCTTCATACTCAACCAAGATTCACAATGGATTCAAGACAATCAACAAGTTCCTCTCTAGTCTGCCAAATCTGTGGAAGACCAGGGCATGGTGCTTTGGGATGCAAGAACAGACTAAATTTTTCTTATCACAATGCTCACACACCAACTAACTTGTCTGTTATGTTGGCATCTGCAAATATAATGGGAGAAAATCCCTGGTATGCTGATAGTGGTGCAACCAACCATATCACTCCAAACAAGTCTGAGTTGCAAGCATCCACAACTTATGAAGGTCCTGATAAAATACAAGCTGCCAATGGTGAAGGTATGTCCATCACTCACTCTGGTTACTCTCTAAAATCTACACCAAGTCATTTATTTAACTTGAACAAAATTCTTTTAGTACCAAAAGTTGTTCAAAATTTACTTTCTGTTCACAAGTTCACCTCAGACAACAATTGCTCTATAACATTTACTTCATCTGGATATTCTGTGAAGGACTTGACAACTGGGAAGACAATTTGCAAGGCCCTCACAGTGATGGACTTTATCCCATTCACTTTCTGCATCAATCCCAGCACACAGCTCATCCATCCCTCATTTAAAACCATGCAATGTATTTCTAAGCATCTTTCTTTACCATCAGTTGCTAGTAGTCCCATTACATGCACTGCATGTTCCTTAGGTAGATCACACAAATTACCATTTCAAATGTCAACTAGTTTTAGTTCCACTCCTTTGGAATTACTATACATGGATCTATGGGGTCCAAGTCCTGTAATGTCATTGTATGGTTACAAAAATTAAGGGCGTTCTTGGCATGCAAAAATTAAATCCTAACAAGCAATTAATCAAATCAAACCTAAATCTAGCAAACAACAAGCATGATGGTTCCACTTAGATTGTTTCTAGACCAGCTTCTATTCTTTCAGAAGGCAACTGGTTACAATTTTAGCGAATCTCTCCGAACAATCCGAGTTAAATCAAGTTGAAGAGAAACAGGAGAAGCTCAATGGAGCTTTGATACCCCTGTCTCTTTGGCAACGCTTCCCTGGGTTACAGGGCGGCTCTAATCAACTTTAATCTAATCTTCCTGCTTTTTGAGTTAGGCTAATAAGGTAACCAATACAGTCCTTCCAACCGATTTTCGTATAAGCTCGTTACCTTATCGGTCTCTTTCTAGTCAAGATTTTAGGCTTAGGTTCGCGTAGGTTTCGTTTTCCTACGGCGGGCAAGAAGGAGACGGTGATGAAATCCGAAACCTTATCTTGTATGGCCAGGCCTTGCCCTTTACTATGCAAAAATTAAGTTCCGCATTCAGTCCTCAACATATATGCATACAAAGGCGTCCAGAAAACCCACTGACAGGAGATCGTGGGTTGGTCGAAATTTACCTCCCGTACCAGACGGGCGATGAACCGTTGAAGTCGACTCGGGCCACTAATATCCTTTTTAATAGTGTGCGAACCCGAGGTGCCGAGACAATATCGTAATTGTCGTCCGTCCCTGCACACAGTTTGATATTTAAAATTACCCTTCCGTAGGGTTTAAAAATAATAAAAAGTCCAAAAATGTCCAAAAATGTCCAAAAAATAAAAGAAAAATTACAGAAATAATTAAAACCCTAATACAATTTTCTAAATTAATTAAAACTAATTAAAATAAACTAAAAATCTAATTAAGAAAAATAAATTAAAATCTTCGATCTTCTTTTTCGTTCTTTAAGCTTTTCCCTTTTTAATTCCAAGTCTTTAGCTTTGATTCCAAAACTTTGGCTTACTTCTTTTTTCGATCAAAAATTCAACCTGTAGCAAAAAGGAGAAATACCAAAAGAAACGTAAAATAGAACAAAGTAAAATAATAAAACTAAAAATAAAAACCTAAAAATAAATCTAAACCCTAAACCTAAAAACAAGTCCGCGTCGGCGGCGCCAAAAATTGATGTAATTTTGAAAGTGGTAAATAAGGTGATCGTTTCTCGAACTTGTAAAGGTAATGATCTTAGAAAATAATGATTTAAATTAACTCTAGAAAATTCCAGGAGTGTGAAAAAGACTAAATAACCTAAAGATGATTTTCGAATAATTTTAAAAGGACCAGGAATCAGGAATCAGGTAATTCTAACAACCTATGTGATTAATTAGATAATTCTTTTTAAATTAATTGAAGCGCAAGTAATTGCCAAAATTGGTTTCGTTATGCTAACAAACAGAGGTAAATCACAAGCATGGACTATCAAAATTAATTAACCAAGCATAATCCATCAAGCAAAAGCACAACTGTTGAAAGAAAACCGTTTTCACTATTTAAAACTATGCAATTCTAATAACAAAAGAATTATAAATAATTATTAGAAAATAATTAAATCACATAAAATTGAGAAAAGTACTTTATCCCTCATCCCAGTAAATAGACTTAGCTCATGGTGGAGAAAACTTGCTCAAAAGACCTTTTCATTGCTCAAAAAGTTGATTACAAGGTTAAAGAATAGTGCAACAGCTGAACAGATACGTTTATAAGTGTTGAAGAACAGGGTTCAGCCGTTACAGAAGTGTTTCTAAGCAATAAATGGTTGAAGGAATAGGCAACAGGAGCAGTTTGAATCAGCAACAGATATAAATATTACTGAGTCGTCTTCTCCGATGGTGGCTGATGAAGAACACGCCGGCCGGACCAGCAGCAGGTGACCGGCGGCGACCGGAAGTGGCCGGAATTGCTCTGATTTCTTCTCTAGGTTTTCGTTCCCCTTTTTCTTGGCTTCTCTTGGTTTATATAGGTATTAGAAACCCTAGAGAGAGTTCTAAACCTAATAGAATACTCTAAAACAACCCACAAATCTCAATCTTAATCGAATCATGATTCCGGCCAAATACATGATTTCCGAGATGATTTCACGGGATCTTTTGATGTTTATGACTTGCGTGAGATAACTATTAACATTTGGAACAATCTAGAAGCAAAAGAAACTTGTTTCTCACGTGAATTCAAAGTGTGCAGTTGATTCAGTTGAATCCCGATGAGTTGGATCGGCCGATCCTGGGTTGACTCGCCTGGTTCGCTGGGTTGACCCGCTGGGTTGACCCGATCCAGCTCAGCCCGATCCAAGGGTGCCCCAATCCAAAGTGTGGGTGCCTTGATCCATTTTCTCGGGTGCCTTTAACACTTTTTGAGCCAATTTTTCCACAAATCTTTATTCTTCCAATGTACCTACAAAAGCATAAAAACACGTAATAGACACAAAATCGAATACTAACTCACTAGAAATTAAGGTGCAATTTAGACACTAAAATGTGTCTATCAAAACACATGGAATAAGGTACCCTTTCATCCCTCTATGAATATTGTGGGTTCCAAATGGGTGTTCAGACTCAAATAAAACCCAGATGCTCAATAGCAAGATACAAAGCCAGAATTGTTGCTAAAGGCTTTCACCAGCAGGAGGGGTTGGATTACTCTGAGACATTCAGTCATGTTGCTAAATCCACCACGATTAGAATACTTCTCTCAATTGAAGTTAACTTTGATTGGTCTATTTCTCAACTTGATGTTAGAAATTCCTTTCTCCATGGTAAAATATCTGAGGATATTTACATGTCTCAGCCACCAGGATTTGTGGATTCAGACAATCCTTCCTATGTGTGTAAGCTCAAAAAGTCTTTATATGGTCTAAAGCAAGCTCCAAGAGCATGGTATGCTAAATTACAACAAGTATTACTCTCTTATGGATTTACTTTCTCTTCAACAAATACTTCTTTGTTTATTCAAAAAAAGGGTACTAGGATCACATTTATTCTTGTATATGTGGATGATATTCTGATCACATGAAGCTCTTCTTCCTACTGCTTTGAGTTCATATTTCAACTACATGAACACTTCCCTGTCAAGAATCTTGGAGCTTTGCACTACTTTCTTGGGTTTGAAATCAAAAGAAACTCTACCTCTCTTTTTCTATTATAGACTAAGTATGCACTAGATTTGTTGGAAAAGCATGATATGTCAGGAGCTAAACCTTGCTCCTCACCATTACCTGCTCATTTCAAGCTACAAGATTCTTCTGGTGCACCATTGTCTGATCCTACTTCTTACAGATCTCTAGTTGGGGCTCTGCAATATCTCACTTGGTCCAGGCCAGAAATATCATATGATGTTAACCAATTCTGTCAGCACATGCACCAGCCTACCACCACTCACTTGATTGCAGCAAAAAGAATCCTCATGTACATCAAAGGTACAATTGGTTTTGGCATTCTCTTTAAAAATGGCTTAGCAACATTGGATGGACACAGTGATGCTGATTGGGCAGGAGACCCTGTTACTATGAGAAGTACTGGAGGATATTGCAAATTTTTTGGCTCCAATCCCATCTCATGGTCCAGTAAAAGACAATTAACTGTTTCCAGATCTTCAACTGAAGCATAATTCAGAAGTCTGGCAAACTCAGCTGCAGAGGTAATTTGGGTTTTCAAATTACTAACTGAGATGCATATCTTCTTGCCATGTTCTCCTTCTATTTTGTGTGACAATATTAGTGCTATTTCATTCTCTTCAAATCCATTTCTTCACACAAGAATGAAGCATCTCTCAGTTGATTACAACTTTGTCAGAGAATTGATTCAATCCAATACTTTGAAGGTCTCTTATGTATCAACCATTGATCAAGTAGCAGAATTTTTTTATAAAGGTTTCTCTGGTCCAAGGTTTGCCTTACTTAGGGACAAACTATGTGTACATCCTCTGCCAGCCATACTCAGTTCGAGGGGGGCTAATAGTCACCTAAGTACTGTATAACACAAACTGACACTCTATTTACACTCTGTGCATTTTATCCAAAGTAGTTAGTCCTGTGTACGTTATCTAGAGTGAGCTGGCTAATGTGTATGTTAGCTAATGTGTACCTTAGCATTTATTGTACTCATGTGTATGTTAGTGTTAGAGTGTCTGATACAAATAACAAACTAGTACTATGTAAAAATGTAAGAATATTTCTCATTAATAAAGAGTAATTGTTCTCTGATTCTTCATCAAGAAAAGATCAAGATATTAAGTTCTTGATCTTTATTTCTCAGTTACTGATCTATCATCAATCTATCACTTACCACCAGCAGTACCACTGTAAGAATAGAGCAGATCAATGCCATAGGAATTACAATAACCGTCAGTTAATGCCAATATAGCAACAACATATAAGCCTCGACAGGAGACCACTTATGTGAAGTATTTTTACATTTATTCTGCAGCAACAATTTCAACAGAAGTAATTCCATCTTCAACTTCTCCATCTTGAAGCTCAGCCAACTCTACAATTACATATAGCTCAGAAAGGAGAGAGTGTAAACATAGAAAAACAGAAACAAACCCAAAAAATAAAGAACCAAATGTATTTATCTTACCTTAGCAGCTGGATGTTCAACTTCTAACATCTTCAGTTCAGTAGCACCATCGTTGGTAATTATCACATCACTGATACCATAGAATATGATTTCTTTAAGGACTATGTCAATTGATACAGGACTGTGTCGTAGAGCTAACTGTTTCCATCTGCAATACATCCACAGAAACTTAGTGGTCTAGACTAAGCAAGCCATTGAAGAAACCAAATAACAGATAAGATTAGATAATATATGAGATAGACATACCACAAACCTCACCATCTCTTTTGTGCAAGTTTTCTTAGGATTAGCTATTTTTGGGCAGTAACTTCGACCGTTCAAAATTAAGAAATATGGCATCAGATTCTAAATGAAGTAAATATGCTATGAAATTTCATTCGTACACATAATAAGTATTTATCCATAAATGCATCATGCTAGTGAGATATTTAAACAAGTGGGAACTCAAAATACAAGTATCTATAACAGCTCATTCTGAACATAAGACAGACTAACTCAATACCCATCAAGACGGAGAAACAGGGTATGCCAAGATTCACATAGATATCATTCTAGCAAGATAACTATATCATAATTCTTTTAAGATAATGCCCGATACTTGGATAACTACAGGTGAGGGAAAACGTATATACAAACAGAATTGTTTACATTGGCAATGCTCAAAAGAGCAACCCTTTAAAAAATAGAGTAAGAGAGTGAACCTTCTTGAGGGTACGGCAAACTTAACTAATATCACCAGTAGCAATCCTTTTTGTTGAAGCAAGCTTGGTTAGCTCTGCCACAACCTCTTTCCTTCTGACCACATGGTAGTGATAGACACATTTTTGTATCTGTTTTGTCTCAATTCTATTTATTTTTAATGCTCATTCTGTATTACTATTGTTATTTTATGATATTTGTAAGAATAAATAATTATGGGAAAAAAAAACCCTGAAAATTGATAAAGGCACCCTAAAATTAATAAAGGCACCTTATGTAGTGTTAAAGGCACCCACCTTTCACTTCAAGTTCAAACGATGATTTTTGGCGGGAAACTTCAAATTGCTTCTGCTGAACTTTATTAGCAAGATTCGTAGATATTCTAGCTTTATATATGGAATTGTTTACGACTTGAGGACTTCAAATAAAAAGGAAATCTTTATATCTTCTGCAACAACGAGAAGATCATCAATGAATAAAATCAAGTTTTGCTACAAAAAAAGGAAGAAAAATTCTTGCGTTGATTCTCGAGTCTGGATAAAGAAAGAAGATAGCGGCAGTTTGATTTGTTGTATTTTATAAAGCTTTGAAAAGGCAAGAACATCACAATTTATTCTCGAGTTAAACACAAGGAGGGAAGAAATAATTTTCGAGTTAAACACAAGGAAGGAAGAAATAATTTTTGAGTTAATTGAGGAGATTCTCAAAAATCTGAGGGAGTTATTTTGAAGATTTTGGAGTTGTTTGGTGTTTAGTATAAATAGGGATAAGCTAGGAAGCAAAGGGGGGGGGGGGGGTGGCTCTGCCCGAGAAGCATGAAAAATAACTAGAGAAAATTTTGCTGTTGTCAGGGAGAAGAAGGAAGAAGATGAAGAAATCGTTTTAATAAGTTTCTGTAACAGTCTCTTTGCAACGATTATCTTCATCTTTGCAACGTTTATCTTCAGCTTGTAACAGTCAGTCTATAACATCTATACACAGTTGCAAACTCGTTATTTTTTTTTCATCTTTGTAAACACTTTGTAAGCCACGAATCAATATTTTAAGAGTGTTCTGACCATGATGAGCTAAACCCCATCACTGAGACAATGGAAGAAGCCATATTTCATGAATGAATGGTAATCATTTTCTATTCCTTTTTACTTTTGCATTGATTTTAATTGATTTAAGATTTTTACTAATTAGTTGTTATTTTGTTTGATGGTGTATGCTTAGTCTAAGAACTTTTGATGTGTCATGCTTATGATTTACATCTAATGTTTTAGAAATCTACTTTTGGCAAACAAAAAGAGTCCATAAAAGAGCTTAATGGTTAAGAATCAATATATGCATCACTTGATTATGTTTATGGTGGAGTCTTATGTCTCAGTTATCCTTAATATTTCTACCATCTTTTGTATATATTTGTTAGATTAAATTAGAATTAGGTATAAAATCAATCTTCACAAGTCTGAGTGAACGATCTTTTCTTACCACTAACACAATCACATCAATTTTTTCCGCCGTCGACGCGGACTTGTTTTTAGGTTAGGGTTTTAGATTTTTTTAGGTTTAGTTTTTAATTAGTTTAGGATTTACCCGCAAATGCAATGTAGGCATTAGGCTCGGCAATAATGATATCTCCCAACATACCAAAACTTGCAGTCACCCCTTCTGCCAATTGAGAATGATCCATTAATATAAAAATAAAATTAAAAATCTTTTTTTGAGATGGAAGCCATTACTAAGAGTTACAATGCGGGAAGCCCACTCCGGGGCTTCTCGCTAGAGTAACAAAGTGAGAAATTCAAACAGTTTTAGAATAAAAGGAGTAGGTTTTTCTTATTTTTTAGATTTCACTTGGGTTTTTTTTTTTGTGTGCAGGTTTTACTTGGAACAAAAGTTGGACTTGCCTACAAAAGCGTAGAAAATCCAAGATTTTATTTATTTTTATTAGTTTTTCTTTTTCTTATTTCCTTTTTGGACTTCTATATTTTGTTTGCTTGCTTGTTTATTTTTAGTATATTATTTTGTATATAAACACACACACACACAAGTGCACACACCAATTCTATTTTTCGGCACCGACTTTAAGAAAACACGTGAGATAGTAAGTTGAACCCATCTGGGCGTTATTAGCCGAACCACCACGAGTCTTAGCCTAGTACCTTTGACCAGACTTTGACTGTAGGTATATTTTGCTAAAGTAACTAAGTCTACCTATTTTATTTGAACCTGCATTTGCACATGCACTATTAAAAAAAATATTGAACTGGTATTAAGATAGCCAATACAATGAATATCCGACTGATTTTCAAAATGGACATTGCATGTACTATGACCATAGTGTGAATAGTGGTTGGGACCATCACCAACCTTTCGAAGGTCATGGGTCATACCATGGTGATCCCAATTTTACACGCTCAGCAGTCATATGAACGGAAAAACAAGCAAAATTCGAGTTCTTTGTCTTTGAAGGATGCCCTCGAGAAGTTGCAATTGAGTACTATTTTTTTCCATGAAGCGGATCGGATATACTATTCCTTATAGTGACCCAAATACTATTCTAGAAAGATCACTAAAGTTGTTGCGACCTAGTACTCCTTATGAACCTATTATGCCTCTAGAATAATCACTCAAGATGTTGATTGAGAATACAAATAGGTTTGTGTTAAAGACGAAAGAAAAGATAGCTCAAAATAATCTTAATTTCCAAAACAGTGTTGCCAATTTTACCCTTGATAATAATGATGAATATTTACCTAATTTAGAGAACGAGGTTAGAATTGAACACATTACTTATTTAGATAAGGTTCAATCATCTTCATATTATTATGATGATGAGGATACTGTTGATGAGGAAATTGAAATCCGTAGTCATAATAGTGAGGAAATTTTGACAACAATTGAGCTTCACGAGAATAATGATGTTTCTAGTTTCAATCCCAATAATGTTGATTATTTTCCTATTAGAGAGGAAAAGGATTTAACTAGAGATACCATTATTATAGACGGTGAAATATTTCCTTGTAATTATGAAGACGATGACGGTTTAGAGGAACAAATTTATCCCGAGACTAGTGTTTTAGAGTCCAACGATTCGGGAACAATACTCTCAAACAAAAAAGATAGAATCGTAGAGATCTTAAATGTGAGTGAGGATGCACCACCTGATTATAACTTAGAAGAAGCAATTGACCATTTTCAGGAATCTGATGACCTAGAAATTAAGGATATTGTGACTAGTCTTTCTAGAACACCCAAAATTCTAAGTTTGGGGATGATTATCACTCTCCCTGTGTTTTACCTTTAACTATTATAAAGGTCCCTCACTTGGGACTTGATGTTTGTGCCTCTTGATGTAATTTTAGAAAGTGGTAAATAAAGAGGTTCGATTCTCGAA
>JAJJMC010020432.1:114762-213901 GCA_023531435.1 Papaver californicum
CTTAATAGAAACTAAGGTGCAAATTAGACACTAAAATGTGTCTATCACCTCTACCATATTAAGAGATTATCTTCAAGAACTGTTTCCCGAACCTAAACATGTCCAAAAAAAAAAATTCAGTCGTCAGAAACCCATCCTATGGTTGATGTGGTTTACCCGGTCCATGATACCATGATTGATTTTATTTTTCCACCAATATTTTATTTACCAAATATGGGAATGTTTCAACTTAAAATATTTAATTTTTGAAACTAAACATGAATATTTTTAGAAGTTTAAATCGACACATTTGTATGAGAATAACCACCAATTTCATACATTCCATGGTGGTCAGCTATATAAGTCAAATATGATTGACTTCAAGAATCCATAATTAATCAGATTAATATTGTATGATTCGTAAATTGTGACTAATCTTTTCTTGGTCTGGATGAAGACTTTAAACTTAGCGCTCTATGGGAGGAAACTCATATGCTTTTGGTACGCGATGCTAGTAATATCCTTCCATATTTCTTTTACTTTGTTCATTTTTTCTCATTGATCATGTTTTCATTTATCTTTAGAACATCGAGGAATATGTTCATTTTAGGTTTGGAGGTAAGAGAGAAAAATTTAAAATTTTAGTTGTACCAAAAACTCCAAAATTTAGAAATTTATGAACAATTCAGGATGACACTGACCATTCTAAGTAGATGGAAACAAATTTCTTGGTTGTAGGAGTTGAGGGACCCAGCTAATGGTATATTCATAAAAGACAAAGCTCAGGTGTTAGAAATAACATGATAGTCGTCACCATATCTCGGAGTCTACCTCGACCATATCACCTTCTGTTTTTATTTTTATAAATTTTTTGTGTATTTCTAAGTGATTTGGTGGGGCACCAGTATCGCCTTGTTATCGTTGTTGAGATGAAGTAGAGTGATTGAGATCAAGCCCCGTTATTGTATTTTATTTAGACAAAAAAATAAAAAAAAAAAATGATGAAAATAATAAGTGAATAATTATTTTATTTTTAATAAACCGACCGCTGGACCCTTGTATATACCATCTGAGTCAACATTAGTATAAGGATAAAGACCAGTGGGAGCATATCTCAATCCATCAGGATTCATCATGGCGATGACCTTCAGACAGATATTGGAAATACCGTTCACCTTAGTCAACATGTGCAAACTTCATCATCTTTATATCCATCTTCTTGATCTATTCATGTGATTGTTTTTGTTAGATTCCGAGTGTCGTGGTCCATTGTACGACTTTCTGAGTATTGCTTTGTTTTATATGTATATGAATTTTAGTATGCTTGAGTGCAAACTCGTGTACATCAATTGGATTCAAATCAGGGTAATTCCTCCTATAGCCAAAGAATTTTGTAGACAACTAAACAGCATGTTTAGTGTCTACCCTCAATCGTTCACAAGTAGCTAGAGTTTGGAGTAAAGGTTTTGTGGGTATATCTCTTGTAAACCCTCACGAGACTAAAACTCGTCCACTAGGGCCACCTAGGGGTTTAAAGGCTTGTTGCACACGCTAATTGCAATCGTGATGCCTGCGACAGTGAGTTATGACTTTTATTTTCTAGATTAGACTTGCTCGAGGACTAGCAAATAATAAGTTTGGGGGTATTTGTTAGACACAATTTTGTGTTTGTTTTGTCTCAATTCTATTTATTGTTAGTGCTCATTTTTGTATTAATATTGTTATTTTGTGATGTTTGTAGGTATTTTTGGAAGAATAAATAATTATGGGCAGAAAAACCCTCAAAATTGATAAACGCACCCTAAAAATTGATAGAGCCACCCTATGCAGTTTTAAAAGCACCCACCTTTCATTTCAAGTTCAAACGATGATTTTTGGCGAGAAACTTCAAATTGCTTCTGCGTGAATTTTATTAGCAAGATTAGAAGATAAACTAGCTTTATATATGGAATGTTTACGACTTGAGGACTTCAAATAAAAAGGAAATCTCGATATCTTCTGCAATAACGAGAAGATCGTCGATGGATAAAATCAAATTTTGCTACAAAAGAAAGGAAGAAAAATTCTCTTGTTGATTCTCGAGTCTGAATAAAGAAAGAAGATGGCGGTAGTTTGATTTGTTGTATCTTATAAAAGTTCGAAAAGTCAACAACATCACAATTTATTCTCGAGTTAAACACAATGAAGGAAGAAATAATTCCCGAGTTTATTGAGAAAATTCTCAAAAATCTGAAGGAGTTATTTCGAAGATTTTTGGAGCTATTTGGTGTTTATTATAAATAGGGAGAAGCTAAGAAGCGAAGGGGGGGGGGGGGGGATGGCTCTTCCCGAGAAGCATAAAAAATAACTTAGAAAAATTTCTGTTGCTGCCAGGGTGAAGAAGGAAGAAGATGAAGAAACCATTGAAATAAGTTTCTGTACCAGTCTTTTTGCAACAATTATCTTCATCTTTGTAACATTTATCTTCAGCTTTGCAACGTTTATCTTCAGCTTGTAACAATGAGTCTATAACATCTATACACCGTTGCGAACTTGTTGTTTTATTATTTTCTCTTTTTCATCTTTGTAAACACTTTTTAAGCCATGAATCAATATTTTGAGAGTGTTCTGAGCATGATAAGCTAAACCACATCACTAGGACAATGGAGGAAGCCATATTTCATGAATGAATGGTAATTATTTTTTATTCCTTTTTACTTTAGCATTGATTTTAATTGATTTAAGATTTTTACTAATTAGTTGTTATTTTGTTTGATGGTGTATGCTTAGTCTAAGAAATTTTTATGTGTCATGTTTATGAATTACATCTAATGTCTTAGAAATCTACTTTTGGCAAACAAAAAGAGTCCATAAAAGAGCTTAATGGTTAAGAATCAATATATGTATCACTTGATTATGTTTATGGTGGAGTCATATGTCTCAGTTATCCTTAATATTGTTACCATTTTTTATATATATTTGCTAGATTAAATTAGAATTACATCTAAAATCAATCTTCACAAGTCCAAGTGAAAAATCTTTTCTTACCACTATCACAATCACATCATGTAGTTTTTTGAAATCAAACTGAAAAGGGTCAAACATATAATAAAGAGCAAAAAAGCTTAAGGAAATTCAATAACCTATATTAAATGTAAAGAGAGAACACTAACCACTCTATCCCAGAAGAAACACTGCTTGTGACTTCTCCACTGTTTTAGGATGACCGGTGAGGCATTTTTCCACAATTGAATCACACACTTCTTTGCATACATGTAACAGTATCAAAAGAGCATAAGAAATCAACTTAAAACCTAAATGCATGCAAAACAAAAACAGAAGTTATCAATATCAAAAAAAATAATATTCATTGTATTATTAGTACCTCCCAAGTACCCAGTACAAAACCCCAAAAGTAAGAATAAACCCTTTGCAGGACTTTACTCAAACAGGTTAAGCACAATCTGGAAGACCAATGGAAACAACCAAATAAGCACATACAAATTTTAATTTTGTTTAAAAATAATATTAAAAAAAAGAACTCGTACCATAGATAAACCAACCTAGCATTTTCTGTGAAACACAAAAAATAAAAACCAATATTGAAAGTAAAAACAAGAATAATCACTTAGTGATAACTCCCCCACTTTCCATCACTTCATCTTGTTCATAATCCCCAATAATATCACCACCAACTGATTTATAATGCTTCACATGAAAAATCCCAAAGAGGAAAAGAAGATTAAGATTTAAATACACAGAAGATAAAAAACTATAGATTGAATTTCTAGGGATGCAAGAAAGATAAAAGCTAATCATATCTATACGAACCTTAAATGTTTTTTCCTTCATATGAACTTGATTGATATCAACCTCAAACCCACATACCCAAATCATTACCAGAAACCCAACTCATTACTAATGAAGAAAATCAATTTTCTAGGGTTTTGAAAAGATTTCAGGTTAATATAGGATAGATCTAGATTTCTGGTACATGGTTAAAGTAAAATAGGTTTTGATTTCTGTTTTTTCAGCTGAAATCATAGCATATATTTTCTTCTCCATCGGTTTCAAAGGAGGGGTGTTGGAAATAAACTTATGAAATAAACAAAAAAAAAAGTAATCCTTTATTTTCAAAAGAGGGGTTTTGGAAATAGACTTATGAAAGAGACAGAAAAACGAGTTGAATGAAATAGAAATAGAGGTTTTCTTGAAGCATATAAAAGAAATAGAAACAAAGATATACTCTTGTTAAATGAAAGAGAACAAAGATCTTGTTTAATGAAGTACATCATCTAAAAAATTTGGGGGGGGAATAAATTCACGATTCAAGTTTAGGGGGAAGGGATTGGTAGTGAAAAAATAAGAGGGAGAAATTTGGGGGAAAAGATTTTCCAAAATATCTATAAAAAAATTGAGTTAAAATAAAATCAGGAAAATATAAATGATTATCATTACTAAAAACCCTTTAGAAAAATTAATTTACACTAATACTACACTTTACAATGTATAATTACGTTGCAAGTACGTTGCTTCATTACTGTAAGTTAATTCCGAATTAAAGCAGCGTATTTGTATTACGCGCAACGTATAGACGTTGCTTAATATGTAACGGAAATATACGTTGCAAATCCAAAACAACAAATATGGTAAATTTCCTAATATGGCGTAAAGGGTTGGAAAAGTATAACTCTCACTCCTACTGGAAGAGCTACCATGATAGCTAATGTCACTTCTACTTCTTGTACTTACCACATGAATTGCTTCAAGCTTCCTAAACAAACCTGCAAGGAGTTGAACAAAATCCAGATAGACTTTTTCTGGAACAAATATCTTGAAAATCCAAAAGGGCTATACTACATTGCCTAGGACTCTGTATGCAAGCCAAAGGAGATGGGTGGCCTTGGCTTCAAAAATCTTGAAATATTTAATGAGGCGGTGATAACTAAAATTGGCTGGAGATTGATTCAGGAACCAGATTCTCTCCTTTCTTCCATTATGAGGGCAAAACATATTGACAACCAGGAAATAAGTAGAATGGATACTACCCCAAAAAATCTGATTGTTGGATATAAAAAGGTATTCTGGAAGGGGTCAAAAATATCCAAAAGTACCACATTTGGAAAGTGGGAAATGGTCAGACTATCTTGATTTTGTCTGATAAATGGGTCACAGGTAAAGAAAATCTTCGAGAGAAACCTCAAAATTGCCCTTCTCAGCTAACTCATGCTAGTCATCTCATAAACCCTCAAGATAACTGGGAATCTCAGGTTATATCCCTTTGGATCTCCCCTGAAGATCAAATTGTTATTCTTAATACTTCTTTAAATGCTTCAGCTAAAGATTGTATCTCTTGGAGCTTAAGTGACAAAGGTGACTTTACTGTTAAATTTCTATACAACAAGAAGATTGAAGAGAAATATAAGAATGATACTATCAATTCTGTTTGGAAGGCCATTTGGGAAATTGATCCTTCCCCTTCTATTAACTTTTTTGTTTTGAAACGTGCTAAAGGTATCTTGCATACTAATGCTAGAACTGCTAGTATATTGCATTACATTGATATTATTTGCAGTAGGTGTAAAACTGCTCATGAAGATATTTCTCACTGTCTAAATGCGAGGCTCCTTTGAATACCAGGTCTTACGACAGAGTGATACACAACCAGAATCACATCAAAAATAATCTCTACTACCAGGCTTCTGATGAGGAAACTAGAAGCAGTGTTAAATCACCACAGACAATTTATTAGAGAAAATCTATTTTGTGCAGTGTTAAATCACCACAGATTTTGTTTAAGCTATCATCAAATGATTGGAGGAAGTTTTGAGAAAATCTATTTTGTGTTGGGTAATCTCAACAAAATTTAGCGTAGTGAAAACATCTTTGCTTTTAAATTAGTCATTAGAAACAATATTACGGAAAACATGTATTGCGATAACAATGTTTTGATTAGCTATCTTCAGTCTCCTCTCTTCGGACATCTTATTAATGAAAACGGAGAGCTCACTGATGATACTAAGGCTTTGCAGGAGGCCATTCTTGCAACTGCAAACAAACTATCTGTAACTCGAGCTTGTTAAGGAAACTCTTTTTCTTATATAAAAAAAGAAGTAGATAATGAGTACCAAATATCTAGAGAGACGGAATAATATGCTATTAAATATGATTTATTTTTATTTTTATTTTATTTTTATTTTATTTTTTATTTTATTTTTGTGAAAGTCTGATATTTTGTTTCTAAGCTAGCTTTTGACTTTTTGATTGATTAAGTTGAAAAGTCACTTCTTAAATGATATCCAAATATTCAACTAAAAAAGAGAAAACTATGTTGGAGCCTCGTAATGGATTCTCTATAATTTTGGAAAGGACTTTGGAAGTTGGTGATTTGATTACGGTTTTAGTATCTTTTGAATGAACTTTGATGACCTTAACTAACCACTATGGTCCTACACTTTAAGATTCAACTTAAAAAAAGTGTGGTTAAATCCTTTGATTCAAGCTGGTGTTCAAGGGATTGCTTGAACGTGAACTTAAATCAAGTTTGATGCGCCTAATGGTTGGTGCAGATAGTTTTACTTTTTGTGCTTAATGGTTGGGCACCTCAAATCTAAACCATCAAAAAATTTATATAAATTAAAATTTAACAGCTCTACTATTTGTGCCTAATCATTGGATGCATCAAATTTGAGTCATCAGATTTCTTTTATTATCTGATATCCGACGGTTCCACCATTTACATCCGATTGTTGGCATAATGCGGCTAACTACTGGTAAGTTGACGGCCAATTTAACAAGATAAGAGAGTTGACTTTCACAAAACTTAAGGTTCCGTAAATTTTTAGTTTACTTGGCGTTATGATTACCGTAGCCGACGACCAATTTAACATTGTCAGTGACATCTACTGATTTAACTTTAAATATAAAGATTAAAGACATAAATAAATTATAATTAATTGGTTGAATGATTCTTGAATTTGTTTTTTTGGGTCTAGAAGACGAGAAAAATTAGGTACTCTTTTAATACTCATATGCACAAAAGATACTTTCCTAATATCCTTTAATAGATATTTCACCTAAATTCTTGCTACTGATACTTATACATCTTACCAATATAGCCTTTAAGTTATCTTTTGATTGTGTTGGAGATGAATTACAGTCAATCAATCAACATACTATTATTTTCATAACTGGAACCTTGTAATTAAATCACATCCTTCTATATTTCTGAAATTTCCTATTTATCTTTGGCAATTACCTATTATTGAAACATAAAATACAAAGATAGAGAAATTAGCCCTAGCCAAATCTTAATCTAGCGATAAATTAAGAAAATTGAAGCCTGAGAAATTAATTATTTAAGAAGAAGAAAAATGGTGATATTAGGCAGAGAAGGGGATGCTTTGAGAGAGTACTTTGAAGATGATGATAGTGTTGGGTTTGCTGGTTGAAAGAGAAAGAAGAAGAAGATCTTATTATATTACTAAAGACTTGATTAAGATCAGAAATTTTGTATTTCTCTGGAGTCTGAAGCATTAGCCTAAATGATGGAGGTAGTGTTTGTTCGAACACTCAGCATAACCTACCTTTTTGGCCAAAGGAATATAGGGTTTTGAAGCTTTACAATGATACATGTCGTTTTGTTTATAAATTGAGTGATTTTGATTGATACAAAGGTCTTAATCATGTTTTGGGGAGATCTTTATTTCCATGTTGTATGATTTGATGCTTCACTCAATTAATTAGTTGAAGATAATCTAGTATGGATGAAACCAGTTTCATTCTGCACATACTAGTAAAATAATTATTTTTATAGGATATATCTGGTTTCATCCTGTATATTTAGATAATTATTTATTTTTATGTTTGAGGTGATTGTGGTGTTTGTTGTATTTTGTTATTATTGAAGGTGGTGGTGACATTAATGTGGTATTTGTTGCGGTTGAAACTGTTGGTAATGTTGGTGGTTGTGCTAGATCTTTATATATATATATGCAACGGATGGTAGAAACACCGGTTTTACCTATATTCATTATTGTTCATCCAAAAATAACACTAGATGCAACTAGTTTCATATTAGCTATTTTTTAAATAATTTATTTTTATTAGTTTAAGTCATGATGCATCCAGTTTTATCCTAACTATTTTTCGAATAATTTTTTCTACTTTAGTTTAAGCCAGGATACAAACAGTTTCACCCTAGCTATTTTCGATTAATTTGTTTTGTTTTAGTTTAAACCAGGATGCAACTAGTTTGAAAAAAAAACTTTCGAATTTACTATCAACAATGGATCTTATTTTGTAGACCATCGAAAATCCTTTCTGAAAATATAAGTTTTATTAAAATCGGATATATATTTTGATCTTACTTGTCCAGTAAAATTTTATTTCATATGTTTTTAGACAATAAAACTATTTTCTCAATAAATTATATATTGTTTGTGGTGCTGTGACAAGTAGTTATTTTATGATTAGAGAAATGTGAAAGTACACCAAGTTTGGTTATTTTATGATCAGAAGGATGCCTTGTAGACAAAGCTGTTTCATCTCATTTGGAATATTGAACATGCAAATATGCAATTGTACGTTTGTCTTTTGTGTTTTTGTTTTCCACGTCTTTCGTTGGAAACTAGCTAACTTTTATATATATTTTTAATCAAATCGGTTATATCTAACACTTATCAATACAAGTATGCTTTAAAAAAATCCAACATACAAGAATCTTAGGCTTTATACGACCGTACCTTTATGTATATATATACACCAAACGTAACGTAAAGATATGTATATTTGTTCATCATTCGACCAAAAACCAAAATATAGATACAAATTTTAAATTACATTTTATTATCCTAACTTACTATTGAACCTTTTGTGCATGTTACTATTTGAGTGTGAGAGAGAAAGAGTTTCATTTTTACTGGTGAAAATATTCGCCAATTCTCACAGCCCCATTGGAAGTTGAAGTTGAGACAAGAATTATATTGCTTTTTATTTTTCTTATTGCTTTAACCGTGAGCCAAGACTCCCTTATATAACCGAGAGTATTTTATATAAGGTAGGAAATCTAAATAAATTCTAAACAGAATAGAAAATCTAATCGAATCCTAAAACAGAATATATTGTTAACAAATCCTAAAGACTATGAGTTGGCATAGTTATCAGAATTGGTTTTCTGACTGGATTCAGAATTGGTCTTCTGGCTGCATGGTTCAACACTTCCCCTCAAGTTGAAGGGTAGCTGACGAATATTCAACTTGCTTCCTAAGTATTGAAACCTCTGAGATGGCAGTCCTTTAGTGAAAATATCAGCTACTTGATCCTTCGATGATATGAATCTGACTTGAAGTTCCTTCGCAGCAACTCTTTCACGTACAAAGTGATAGTCTATTTCAATGTGCTTAGTCCGAGCATGGAAGACTGGATTAGCAGTTAAGTATGTGGCACCCAGATTGTCACACCATAGAACAGATGGAGCGGTAGGTATGCAAAGCTCTTTTAGCAAGGACTGAATCCAAATAATTTCTGAAGTGGCGATAGTCAACCCTCTATACTCCGCCTCTTTACTGGATTCAGAGAAAGCCTTTCGTTTTCTTGCACTCTAGGAAATAAGATTTCCTCCAAAATAGATATAGTAGCCACTGGTAGAGCGCCGATCATCTAGATTACCTGCCAAATCATCATCTGAGTATGCCTGAATATTGAAGCCTGATGAAGGTCTAATATGTAAACCATAGCCGACAGTGTGCTTCAGATATCGTAAAATTCTCTTGAGTAGTTCCCAATGTTCAAGAATTGAGAGCTCTGATACCAAGTTGAGACAAGAATTGTATTGCTTCTTATTTTTCTTATTGCTTTAACCGTGAGCCAAGATTCCCTTATATAACCGAGAGTATTTTACATAAGGTAGGAAATCTAAACAAATCCTAAACATAATAGGAAATCTAATCAAATCCTAAAACATAATATATTGTTAACAAATCCTAAAGACTATGAGTTGGTATAGTTATCAGAATTGGTTTTCTGACTGGATTCAGAATTGGTCTTTTGGTTGTATGGTTTAACAATTGAACCTTAATTTGTTTGTTGTTTTTGATAGGTAAAGAGTTTAATACTGGTGAGTTTCTAATTTAAATCATTCATATTATCATCCAATAATTTTACCGTTATATAATTTATATTGTACAGTGACACCGGTATATTAAACCTTTATTGACAAGATAAAATTTGAATTTTGACCAAAAATGTTCATATAGGGCAAGCATAGGTAGCAGCTAGTAGTTTTGGTCAGTTTAAGAGCATCCACAGTCATGGGCAGATTAAAGAGTAGACCATAGACTAAAAATTAAAAAAAATTGGGTATAGTCCACGGAGAAACGCAATGGGAGAAGAGTAGAGTATAGTTGGGCGTTCATGTATACTCACGCCTGTCTCATTTTCTTCTTAGATTTAGTTAGACGTGGATTTAGGATTCTGCCTCATTTTTTGTTAGACGTACATCTATACTCACGCCTATATCAGACGTACGCTACTTTTACACTTGTTGAGAGACGTACGCTATGTGAACGCCCCACTACATCAGACGTGAGGTTCAATCTGCGCTTGATTTAAGCTAATACACGGGCGGTACTCTAAATATTCGCTTGATTTCTAGATGGTACACGGGCGGTACTCTAAATTTACGCCTGCCATCAAATTTTTCCTATAACATCAAACGTTGGTTTACACTTACGCTCCATTAAATTTGAATTTGGTCCAGATTTTAGACCAAATTTGGTCCCAAATCTTAAAAATTTGGACAATAACTATATTTACTCACTCAACTGTAATTTGTTTTGGACGGACCAAAAACTAATATGGATTTAATCTGTCTTTTGATCGTGTAACCGTGGATGCTTTAAGGATCATACCTATCTGATAGACACATTTTAGTGTCTAAATTGCACCTTAATTTCTAGTGAGTTAGTATTCGATTTTGTGTCTATTACGTGTTTTTATGCTTTTGTAGGTACATTAGAAGAATAAAGATTTGTGGAAAAATTGGCTCAAAAAGTGTTCAAGGCACCCGGGAAAATGGATCCAAGGCACCCACACTTTGGATTGGGGCACCCTTGGATCGGGATAAACTGGATCGGGCCAACTCAGCGGGTCAACTCATCCCATTCAACTCGGTCAAAGCCAGTTGACCGAGTCAAACCCAGTTGACCGGGTCAAAGCTTCATCGGCAAACAGGAACTTATCTGACTCAAATCAAATCGCAAAATTCATGGGATTTCAGCCAAATTGATAGCTACCCAAGTTAATTAAAGGTCCGTATAACCTATTAGAAGCATCAGAGCCGAGTAATTTGGGCCATAGAATCATGTATCTGGCCAAAAAATAGTTGTTGTTCCTTTTTGGATAAAAACAGGATTTACACGGTGATTAAACGAATTATACTGGGATTGGGATGTTCCAGAGAGTTCCTAAGTACTATATAAAGCAGTCGCAAGCCTCAGATTTATGGGACGCAGCTCCAGAATCACTTTTCCCTCTTTCCGTTCAAGTTCCGACGCCGACCGGTATCTGCTGCTGTTCCCGGTGATCGGCTGTTCTTCACCCACCATCGCTGAAGAAGACGACTAAGCATCGTCTGTATCTGTTGCATATCCACTGTTACAGCTCTGCTCCTGTTGCCTTAGATTTTGAACATTTCTGTTGCTTAAAGCTCTCTGTAACAGCTGAACCCTGTTCTGTGACACTTATATACGTATCTGTTCAGCTGTTGCACTATTCTTTAACCTTGTAATCAATATTTTGAGCAATGAAATCAATTTTTGAGCAAGTTTTCTTCACCATGAGCTAAGTCTAATTACTGGGATGATGGATAAGGTAATTTTCTCAATTTTATGTGATTTAATTATTTTCTAATAATTATTTATAATTCTTTTATTATTAGAATTGCATAGTTTTGAATAGTAAAAACGGTTTTCTTTCAACATTTGTGCTTTTGCTTGATGGATTATGCTTAGTTAATTAATTTTGATAGTCCATGCTTGTGATTTACCTCTGTTTGTTAGCATAACAAAACCAACTTTGGCAATTATTTGTGCTTTAATTAATTTAAAAAGAATTATCTGATTAATCACATAGGTTGTTAGAATTACCTGATTCCTGATTCCTGGTCCTTTTAAAATTATTTAAAAATCACCTTTAGGTTATTTAGTCTTTTTCATACTCCTGGAATTTTCTAGAGTTAATTAGAATCATTATTTTCTAAAATCATTACCTTCACAAGTTCGAGAATCGAACCTCTTTTTACCACTATATAAAATCACATCACTATCTAGTATCAAAAAATTATATATAAAAAAGGTTTTACTTTTTGCAGCTCATGAATCACTAATTGATGGAGAAGAATTCAATTAAAAAAATAAATCCAAGTTGCATACGGTGGAGCCAATAATAAAAAGATGCTCCGTCGAGGAGAAAACTTTTGAAACAAAATCTTGAATTAATCATTTATTAATTCTTCATTAGAGATGTCACTGTTTAGCCGACATTGTTTGAAAATTACAGCTTAATTTAATTAATTAGGTCAAATATATCTTTAGAATTTCCTTGACTTGATTGAAAGAAAATAAGAGATCGAATGTAAACATCAGCACTAATTATTGATTGATTAATACATAAACCTAAAATTCTAGTGTGTGTGTGTTTTTTTTGATTGATTAATACATAAACCTAAAATTCTAGTGTGTTTTTTTTTTGTATCTTGGATTCTTGTTGAGAACAGGACTTTTAGGTCTTAAACAGTGTTATAGGATTATGACATTTTAATGACTATTCACTGTTATATATATTTTTTAAAGCATTCACTAATATATTGATCGATGAAGCTGCTACATCCTACGTAAGAGAACAAAAAGTACCAAAAAAAGAAAGAAAAAGAAGTAAATTATTGTCTGAGCCCAGGTTCGAACTGGGGACCTCTAGTGTGTGAGACTAGCGTGATAACCGACTACACCACCCAGACAGGCTGTTATGTTATTTCAGCGAATCTAATTAATCAAATGTTTAGCTAATCGCCTATTACTACACTTGAAACATGTTTAGCTAGAGGGAATGAAATCATTTTTATGGAAAAGCAATTCCATTCTGTTTGGTAAATACGAATCTTTTTTTGTTTTCTTTGAAAAACAAAATTTATATATTCATAGGGGAGAGCCAAATAAATTCAGCTCCTATCTTGTAGGAGCTACATTCTAATAAGATTCGGAGGAGATACAGATCATAGTGTACATATTTTCACGCGTAAACTTTGCTAACCTGTTATCGGGTTTATTACATTCACAACTAATATACATGACTTTCCTAGACGAGACGAAGGAAATAAGATGTCTGATGTAGACAATCGGTGAGATATCCTCGCGTCTGTTGGCAGATAATGCGACTTGGTAGCAAACCACCACCACAAGACCAGGATCACTTCCCAGTCAGAGTCTATCTGAACTCTGTTATACATTCCTCAAGAATAGGCTCTACTCTTGTAACTAACCATGTTTTAAGGAGTTTGTTACTACATCTCCTGTATATAAAGTTGGCATTCTTTGTAACCATAAATCAATATATGAGAAACATTTAACATGGTATCAGAGCCAAACCCGTACGAGAGTAAGCCCAACGGCTACCCGTACATATAATGTTCACGTGTTAGAGGCCCACAGAGAGTGCCCTACACGTGAGGGGGCGTGTGAAGGATAATAGTCCCACATTGCTAATATCCCTATAATAAACTTAAAATATAATATGGAAGGGCCACTCCACTCATTGCCAATTGGTATTGAGTTGGATGCCCACAAACTTTAAAATGGTATCAGAGCCCTGATCCTAAATTCCATTTTTTTTCTCCCAACTAATATGGCTGAAAACAGCACAAATCAAATCCTAAACACCAACAGCTCCACTCAAACACTAGTTAGCATCAATGTTGCTGCCCAGGCTCCATTAAAGCTAACTTCATCCAACTACAACTCATGGAAACTGCAATTCAGAACCCTTTTTGTAGGATATGACCTCATTGGATATGTTGATGGATCCACTCCATGTCCATCTAAGACCATCACACAAGATGACCAAACAATCAACAACCCAGCCTATCATCTCTGGAACAGGCAAGACCAACTCATTCTAAATGCAATTTTGGGCTCTCTTTCACCTCCTGTCATACCCTTCATTGCACAAGCTAAGACAGCTGAAGAAGCCTGGACTATCCTGGCCAATACATATGCAAAGCCATCAAGAGGGAGAATCAAGCAACTCAAACACCAATTCAAAAATACTGAAAAGGGTTCCCTAGCAGTCAGTGAGTTCATGCAGCTAGTTAAAACTAAAGCTGATGATTTAGCACTTCTTGGAGCACCACTGGATGCAGAAGAGATAACAGACAAGGTTCTAGATGGGTTAAATGAAGACTACAGGGAACTAGTGAGAGCAGTCCAGGCAAGGGACACCAACATCAACTTTGAAGAATTACATGAAAAGCTTCTCAATTTTGAAGCCTCTCTAACTATCAAAAATCCTGAACAAAACCACTTTCCAGCATCTGTCAATGTTACATCCAGGAACAACACTTCATTGCATACAAACCAATCACAGCAACCTATCTGGCGCAACAACACCATTCAGTCATCTCAATCTCATACCCAATACAGACATTCTAAACCCAACTCAGGAAGTTCAAACACAACAGCATATCCAAGACAGAACAGGCCATATCTTGGTCTGTGTCAGATATGCAGGGTTCAGGGGCACACTGCCAAGAGGTGTCCATCCTTTAAACTAGTTCCTATAGGTCACTCAAGAGCACCAGGTCCACCATGGCAGGCACAGACCAATGCTACAACATCAAGCTCTACCAATTCAGAATGGTTACTTGACACTGGTGCTTCTCACCATGTCACATCAGATCTTGAAAATCTGTCACTTCACTCACCATACAGGGGTCAGGATGACATCATGCTAGGAGATGGCACCAACTTACCAATAACACACACTGGTTCAATTCCTCTTTCACACTCTAATAACACATTCAAGCTAGATAATGTTTTGTGTGTTCCATCAATGAAAAAAAATTTAATTTCAATATCTCAATTCTGCAAGACTAATAATGTTTCTGTAGAGTTCTCACCCTGTTCATTTCTTGTGAAGGAGCTATGCACAGGAGCAATCCTGATGGAAGGACCAACTAAAGGTGGTGTTTATGAGTGGCCGAGCACTTCACCAAAGTTTGCATTCTCAACTATCAAGCTCAACACCTACTGCTGGCATCACAGACTTGGGCACCCATCATATCCAATTCTGAAACACATTGTTTCTACAAATAAGCTAGGACAATTCCAGAAAATGTCTCCAAATTTCTCATGTAATGCCTGCAATTGCAATAAAAGTCACAAGTTACCATTTTCCACCTCTTCCATTGTGTCAACAAAACCTCTTGAAACAATATTCTCTGATGTGTGGACTTCACCAGTCATCTCTACACACGGTTACAAATACTATGTAATATTTGTTGATCATTTCACAAAATACATTTGGTTTTACCCTCTACATTATAAATCAGATGTAAAGAAAACCTTCACCAACTTCAAATCCATTACAGAAAACTATTTCAGCACAAAGATCAAAACACTCTATTCTGACAATGGTGGTGAGTACATTGCTCTCAGAGAATACTTATCACAGTCAGGCATCTCTCATCTGACTTCCCCTCCACACACTCCTGAACACAATGGGTTCTCAGAAAGAAGACACCTGCACATTGTTGAAACTGGCTTAGCATTACTCTCAAATGCTTCACTACCACTCCATTATTGGCCCTATGCATTATCTACTGCTGTCTATTTGATCAACAGACTTCCAACTCCAACTCTGCAAATGTTGTCACCCTACCAGAAAATCTTCAGCACTACACCAAACTATTCTAAACTCAAAATATTTGGTTGTCTATGCTATCCATGGCTTAAACCATACACATCCCACAAACTACAGTCGAGTTCTACACCTTGCATATTTATAGGATACTCACTAACTCAGAGTGCCTATCTTTGTTTAGACCCATCAACAACCAAAATACATGTATCCAGACATGTGAAATTTCTGGAATACAAATTTCCATATCCAACTATTTCCAAGTCACCACCAATCTCAGAACCCTTAGCCATTGATACCTGGATACCACCACCCATTCCAATAGTGCAACCACTAATCCAACGGCCACTCACAACATCATCAGAGGTTGAACCTGACCAGGACCTCCAATGTGCAGCTTCTTCATCATATACAACATCAGGTATGAGCCCAGGTACGCATACTTTGGTACAGCAACCACAAACTGACCAGTCTACCTCCATCACTACACAACCCATATTACACCCTCACACTCTTTCAAAAAATCCTACTCTACCTACCCACTCTATGACAACCAGGGCTAAAAATCAAATACACAAACCAATCAAGAAAATGAACCTAGCAGCCCAACTTTCTTCTAATGCTACATCTGAGCCTACCACTGTTACCCAGGCCATGCAATTACCACATTGGCGAAAGCCCATGTCAGACGAGTATAATGCCCTGGTGTCTAATGGAACTTGGGAACTGGTACCACCTGATCATACACAAAATGTGGTAGGGTGCAAGTGGGTATTCCGCACCAAACGTAAGTCTGATGGTTCCATTGACAGGTACAAAGCCCGGTTGGTCGCCAAAGGTTTTCATCAACGTCCAGGAGTAGACTACATGGATACTTTCAGTCCTGTCGTAAAGCCCACAACAGTCAGAGTAGTGCCCAGCTTAGCCATCTCTCGGAATTGGACCTTACGGCAACTAGACGTAAACAATGCGTTTCTCCAAGGAACTCTCTCGGAAAATGTTTTCATGCAACAAACCCCTGGCTTTGTGGATCAAGACAACCCTACTTTTGTGTGCAAATTACGCAAAGCAATCTATGGCCTCAAACAGGCACCACGTGCTTGGTACCATGAACTGCGCATGTTTCTACTAAAGTCTGGCTTTCGAAACTCTCTTGCTGATGCGTCCCTGTTTGTATTCAACACATCTACCACACTAATTTACATCTTAGTGTATGTGGATGATTTGATCATAACAGGAAACAACACTAACAGTGTTAATGTGTTTATTGACAATCTAGCGCAGCGGTTTTCCATAAAGGACCTTGGCACCTTGTCCTACTTTCTGGGAGTAGAAGTAGTTCCAAATCATCAAGGCATTCTTCTGTCACAAAGACGATACATATTGGATATCTTGGCAAAGACAAATATGCTTGAAGCAAAACCTGTGCTCACTCCAATTCCAACTTCACCACAGCTTACACTACATTCGGTAACTCCTTTGTCAGACCCAACAGAGTACCGTAATGTGGTAGGGTGTCTCCAATATCTACTAATTACGAGACCAGATATGAGCTATGCCGTTAACAAGTTGTCTCAGTACATGCACTCACCAACAACAACACACTGGCAATTTGTAAAAAGACTACTGCGCTATCTATGTGGTACAATGAATGATGGTCTTCAGCTTCACAAGGACTCAGCACTCCAGCTTCATGCCTTCTCGGATCATCTTCACAGCACCAATGCCTTGCAAGTGTTCTCTGATGCGGATTGGGGAGGTAACAAAGATGATTTTTCTTCTACTAGTGCTTATATTGTATATCTAGGCAGAAACCCAATTTCATGGAGCTCAAAGAAGCAGAAAGCAGTAGCACGTTCTTCCACTGAAGCAGAATACAGGGCAGTAGCAAATGCAGCAGCAGAATTAAAATGGATCACTTATCTGCTTACTGATCTGGGTATCCAGATACCAATCTGTCCAGTGATATACTGTGACAATGTTGGTGCTACTCAGCTATGTGCAAACCCAGTTTTCCATTCTAGAATGAAGCATATAGCAATTGATTTTCACTTCATCAGAGACCAAGTTCAGCATGGTATTCTAAGGGTGTCTCATGTCTCGTCAGAGGATCAATTAGCAGATGCACTAACTAAGCCGCTATCTACTAGACGGTTTCAACAACTCAAATGCAAGATTGGACTTTCCTCACGTGGTCCATCTTGAGGGGGCATGTTGGCAGATAATGCGACTTGGTAGCAAACCACCACCACAAGACCAGGATCACTTCCCAGTCAGAGTCTATCTGAACTCTGTTATACATTCCTCAAGAATAGGCTCTACTCTTGTAACTAACCATGTTTTAAGGAGTTTGTTACTACATCTCCTGTATATAAAGTTGGCATTCTTTGTAACCATAAATCAATATATGAGAAACATTTAACAGCGTCTGCATGACCTGTTACAGAAACATACATCATCAACCACTCATTTGTTATCACTTTGTACTATAACCTTCAAGTAGCCTAATTCATGAGTCTACTGCAAGCTTTCTTTTATGGCTAAAGCTTCATCTTGGTCTATATCTCTAGCTGACAGAGATATGGATTTTGCTCCTAAGAATCGACCTGTATCATCACGAAGAACAATACCCAAACCGGAAGATGGATTAGCATCTATGATTGAGGCATGGACATTAACAGCACCATCCTGGTGGCAAGAGGAGTCCAATTAGGATGAGAAACAACATTAGTATGGCTTCGAGTTGTATCAGAACCACTGGAATGAATGCTAATGTGAAAGTCAGAGCAAAATATAAATACGCAATGCATGGTGGTTAGAGGATTTTGGATGCGATTATCGAAGACTTTAGAGCATCGAGCTTTCCAGAGTTGCTACATTGTAACTGCTACTAGATTTGTGTTATAAGAATATTTGAAGGTGACATCTGAGTTGGAATGAAGCCAGGTTAGCATCTTGCTGAAGATTGTTGACATGTTGGGCATGGTGTAACAGATATTCTGAAGTGGCAAACCAAACTGCGCATGCATATGAACACTTGATAAACAGGTGAGTGGTGGTTTCTTCTTCAACTCCACACATTAGACACAATCTATTTAATCCATCTGAATATCCAAATATAGTAGAACCAACACTTAATATATATGTCAAGAGATATTTTCCAAAAAAATAGATGTAGCTTGTATGGCAAAGGCAGATGCCAAAGCTTGAGCCAAAGGTGCTCAGTAGAGATGTTATGAGCCGCTGACATATTTTGCTGAAAAAGTTTCAAATAGGTTGAGCCAACAATGAATTTACTTGCTTTGTTCAGAGACCATTGTAGAGTGTCAATTGTATTAGGAAATAGTGGCATGTGAAGTATATATTGCATCTGATCTGGACTGAAGTGTTGTTGCAGACTTAATTGATCCCAAATACCATGCTCAGTAATAAAAGTAGAAATTGTATGATGTTGAGTATGTGCAAAGGGTACATTAGAGTGTGCAGTATTACAGTCAATCCAATGATGCTGCCACGTTTTGATAGACTGTCAATTGCCCACATTCCATATATAAAACTGTCTTACTACTTCCAAACCTTTGAGGATGCTTTGCCATATCCAAGTCCCTTGATTCTTAACAGAATCAGAAAGAAGGTCTTTATTATAAAAATAACAAGCGCGGAGAACTTGAACCCAGATGGTTGTGGGATCAGTGAGTAATCACTAAGCTAATTTCGCTAAAAGTGCATGATTAAAAAGTCGGGGATTATAAAAATCAAGACCTCCAAGTTGTTTGGGTAAACATAACGAAATACAGGACTTGTAAACTCTACGTTTAAGATGTTTCTTATTCCACCAATAATTGCTTTGAAGTCTATTCAGTTGGGTAAGTGTAGTTTTAGGCAGTAAGAAATAGCCCATATGAAAATTAGCCATAGTAGTTACATTGAATCTGGGTTGATATGCCTGCTTGGTTAATAATCTTGTTCTGCCATCCTTGAAGTCTGGTTTGCGTTTTGGATACAATGTGTGAGAAGCATTCAGTCTTGTTTCTTGATGTGAATAATCTAACTCCTAAATATTTCTCATCAACCTGCATCTGCTTCATATGCAACATTTGAAGTATATCTTCACAAGCAGCCGGACTTAGATTATGACTAAAACAAACATTATATTTATCATAATCTATAAATTTCCCAGAAAGAAGACTAAATCTTTGAATAATATCCATCAAATTAGAGACATAGATACCCTTTGCCATACTAAAGAGGAAGCAGTCGTCAACGAAGAACAAATGGGAGATCTCAAGAATTTAACGAGTGCTTTAACCCCTTTAATCAAGCCATTCAGTTGAGCCTGTTGAATAAGTTTACTAAAACCTTCCATGCATATTAAGAACATATGTCGATAATGGATCCCCTTGACACAATCCACGAGATGGAACAAAAGTAATGGTAGATGTGCCATTAACAAGAAGTGAAATAGATGTTGTACTAATACATTGATGTATAAGTTGACACCAGTGAGAAGAAAATCTCATGTGTTTCATTATCTGCATTAAGAAACTCCACTTCATACGGCCAAATGCATTGTATACGTCTAATTTGACACCAAATACCCCAGTAAAACCCTTTTTCCATTTCATATAAGCAATAATTTCATGAACGATATAATATTATCAGCTATACTGTGTCTGTATGTTGTTTGCCATGGTAAAATAAGGGTATCAATGATTGATTTTAATCGATTTGTATAGATACAAATCCAAAATGAGAAATATGAGAAGAATCATTTTTATGAATACGAAAAGAATAAAATTAAAATTTTAAATAGAAAATTTAAAATCATGGGGATGGGATGATAGATTTAGAATTTTTCCCGAATATAATTTAAATTTTTTTTTCTTCCCAGCATTTAAAAAGCCCTTGCTATGACAATAGCAGCCCGGAACGGTCGCTATAAATACGGCTGATTGGGGGCATGTTTTTTTACATCTTCCCTACACTTGAACTTGCCCATCACTTGCCCATCTGTTTATTATTTGTTTTTGTATATTGGAATTTTTTTCCTTTCCTTGCTGCCTTCAATCAGGACTAAACCGCTGTTGTCAGCATATGGTATGGTCTGCCTCTAATAACTGGGTGAAGGACAAGTTGATTGCCAAAATGGTCTAAAGAAACAATTAATAACACAAAAATTTATGACGTGGCAGGTCATTTTGCAATGTGTACAGGTACTGCTAAATAAATAAATCTGACTCAGACATCTTTCTCGAAATCAAAACGGCTCAGTATTTTGTCTGATATAGTATTTACTAAAAATGTCCCCAAAATAAAAATTAAATGTCCACTAGGTCCTCACTCAGATTGCAGTACTCAAAATTTTAGGAAATCTTTTTTGCAAGAAAAGCATAATAGTGATTCCGTACTTCAACACACAATCAATTAGATTACAGTAGAACTCACACTGACCGTTTATCTGCTTCGACTTAACTATCGTCGTACATTTCTTTTTGGTCCTTTATTTTGCTATCCATACGTTGCTGTGGGGTACAACTTTTAATGGTGTAAAAGTTTGTTTATTGTATATTAAGGGGGTATCTTTGATAATTGACAATTAGTTTAATGCTTAATTTTCTTTTTTTTATGCATATAATCTTTTTAAATTTCTTACCTCGGGTTCCCATAATGTACATGGATAGATTTGTGATGAAAATAATTATGATAAACACCTCTGCACTTTGCTATTTGGGTCAACAGTAGTAAATTTGTTTCTGTATTGCACCTGACTAATTCCTGGTGAAGGTTAAGAGTTAAGGTCATAAACGTTAAAGTATTTATTGTGAGAGTAATCATTGAAAAATCGGATCCTCGATTCCGAGTTTGGGAAGCGAGTGTGAAACCATTTAGCCGTGTTCCTGATGGTTAATGTTGTATGGACATTAGTTTCCCGTTTATAATAAATTGTTTATAAATTAAACTAATTGGTTGTTCGTTTTTTCTGATTTAACTGAATAATCTGGATCTGACTCAAATAATTAAGAATCAGATATATGAATATAATTAAATTTCAAATCAGATATTAGAAGAAGAAAAAAACGATCTGATATCTAATTTGGCCTAAGTCAAATATCGAATTAAATTCAGATCGCGAGTAATATCCAAACAAACATAATGTAATAAGTAACCAAATTTGGAATTGATGGTTTTTGTTTTATTTCTCCGATAGGTCTCTGTTATAGATGTTGTTGAAATCATTAATGTCACTTGAAAACGAACATAAATTCCTACTTAAAAAGTAAAATACTCAAGGCCAAACTTAATTGACTCATCCTTACCTTCTACCCAACCATAAATCAAAACATCACAATGAAAATTACTTTCCGTTTTTATGGATTACAAATTTACAATGCTTCAATTTCAAATGTTACAAAGAAGTTTTTTTCACTCAGTATTTTATCTGCTATGGTGATTTACCAAAACATCCCAGATAGATAATGTGTACCAGGCCCTCCTCACTCAGAGTTGTTGCAGTACACTACTCAAAATGCGTGCATTGTGCAAAGTTGAGAAACTCCATTTGCAAGGAAGGAATAAAGTGATTTTCTGCACAAAAATTCATTACGTTGTAATCCATTTGACAACCATGCCACACTTTTTATTTGTGTATGATTCATTTTCTCCATCAAGTGGAATTTTTCTCAAGGTCAGTGATTATCAAATTCCACCTCAGGTTACCAGTTCCCATTGCCAGCCACTTTTTAATTATATAGAGTTCGGCAATACTCATGAAATTTAGTAATTCTTTGCAGTAGTTTCTGATATTTTTGTTGAGTGTGATCTGTCCAAAAACAAAAAATTATCATGCAATAGCACAATCAGATATGAGCAATTGAGGAAAACCCTTCTCATTTGTCTGCTGAATACCGGCTCTCAAAGTTTATGTATGCTGATATCACCGTAGTATAGTGACAAAAACCACTGTATGATGATACTAATAATCTGAATTTAAAATTCAGGACTAAAAGTTGTATGGATCCAAATTTTTTATTTATACATGTTTTCAAAAAATCCTTCCTAAATACGTATATATAATCATAAAATAAGTATTCCTTCCGTTTTAAAAAAAAAATACTATCATTTTTACTGAAATCACGAATTTTTTTTTTAACACTCCATACTTTAAATCTTGGCTCTACCATCGGTTATATATATATAGATATATGGGATGATAACAATTTCTCTAGTAGTAGTTTAAAACTTTTAGTTACGGCCTAAGAATTCTTTGTAGTAGTAACGGGCATCTTTGGAAAAAGAAAATCCCAAAAAGATGGAATTCTTACCTCCACAACCAAACATCAAACAATTAATATACTACAAAGTTTTACTTTCGATTGTATTTTCATCTTCTTCTTCTTCTTAATTATTACTGTATGAGTGCTTTAAATATTACAGAGAAGTTTCTCATTCACAGCTTTTATTAATTTCCCCAATATTTAATCCATCCATCAATCCAAAACACAAAATAAAAAACTGTCACAAACACCCAACTCATCAGATCTAATACTTGCTCCCCCTTTCTCTCTCTCTGTCTGTCTTCACTTACAGATTCTTCTATTTCTATACCTTCTTCTAAAACAAGTATCTCTCTCTCTCAATCTATACTATCTTGGGAGGGAGTGTTTACATTGTTTTTAGTCTTTTACCTGATTGATCCTCATGATCTCCTCCCATTTGGGTTCAAGAAGAAAAAGGAAAAAATGATATTTACTTTTTTTCTTTCTTGTTTCTTACTGTTTTAGAGTGAGTTTCAATCATGAGAAGTTAGAATTTGTTTTGGACAAATTTGGATTGAACTCACATTTTGTAGTCGGATTGTTAATGAATGAGATCTTATTGGGTTTGGGTTTGGGTTTGGGTTTGTGAATTGAAGAAGTAAAGCAAAAATGTTTAAATCAGCAAGATGGAAAAGTGATAAGAACAAGACTAAAATTGTTTTTAGATTACAGTTTCAAGCAACTCAGGTATACAACCATTTTGAATGTAATTTTTATTTTTAATGAAAAGGACTTTTTTTTTATTGTAATGCAAGTCAAATTTTGATAGATATGATCAAAAATTATAACTTCTGTTATCAAATCTGAAATGGGTTTGTCATGATTTTGCTGAATTTCAATGGAAGTTGGAGTTTTTTGATAATGTAGTTGAGTAATTTGAGATCTGTTAAGTTTAAGTGTTCTTACATTTGTTTGGTCTTTGTTTTTTCTTTTGGATAGGTGCCTCAAGTAGGATGGGATACTCTAATGGTGTCTCTAATCCCTATGGATGTTGGGAAACCCACAGTGAGATCAGAGAAATGCTCGGTACGTGACGGAACATGTCAGTGGGATAATCCGATTTATGAAGCAGTGAAGTTCACTCAAGAGTCAAAGACTGGGAAATTCAGTGAAAAGATTTATAAAGTCATTGTTTCAAGTGTAAGAACTTAATGAATTTTGATTGTTCTTTGGCATTGTCATTGTAGCTTGGTAGATTTGGTTGTGTGGGTGTTTTAATTCTTGTAATTGCTTGCAGGGATCGTCGAAATCTGCCATTCTAGGTGAAGTCACCGTTGATTTCTCAGAATACGCCGAGGCAGTCAAAGCTAATTCTATTTCATTTCCTCTTAAGGTTTCCAATTCTGGTCCGCTTTTGCATGTAAGTACATCTTATTGAATTCTTTGTTGCTGGATCTTGGTTCCTGATATGTGCTTTCTTATATTATATTGCAATTTTGACTGATTATGATATCTCTAGACCAATTGGGTTGTTGACATTATGAATTGTGTGTGTTGATCTTTGAAATAGGTCATAATCTATCGAATGCATGGAGATGCCGAGAGAAGGTGCATATGAATGATGAATTTTTTTCACTTGTTTGAGTCTCTATATTGGGTTTATGTTGGTTTGGAATTTTAACTTCGTTGTTTTGACAATTTCGCAGAGAGGTCGAAGAAAATGGAGAGTTTATGGCAAAATCCCAAGTAAGATATCCTCATTTCCACTATGAAGGAGTTATTCATGTTTTTGTACTAATATTGGTTATGTATTTGTTTGACAGGATGGGTCTATTAAAACAACTGCAGCAGTTGAGAATGTTGAACCCAATGGCAACCTTGTCGTATCTAGAGGTTATGAAGCTACATCAACATCAGGTTCGGAGAGCAGCTCTGAACGAAATACTCCTCGAGAACTTGGTTTGAAGACTTTGATGAATAACAATACCCATCAAGATCCTACTAGTTTTCTGTCTTCTTTGAGCCGTAACACTATGCCTCATAAGAGATCAAGCACAGACTGGTCGGTTGGTTCTGTTCCTGAAGAATGTACGGATGACTCAACTATTAGTTCGGAAGAAAACTTAATGAAGGAAAGGTTGACACAAGTTTCTTCTGAGCTTTCAGTTGAAAAGCTCAAAACTGATCTAGTTGTTTTGGCAAGGCAAGCAGAAGTATACGAGCTCGAATTGCAGACGCTAAGAAAGCAAGTTGTGAAGGAGAGCAAGAAGGGAGAAGATCTTACAAGAGAAGTTGTTACTGTAAAAGAGGAGAGGGATTCACTGAAAAAAGAATGTGAACAACTCAGGGGTTCACAGAAGAATATTAATGGGACAAAAGTTTCAAGCAAGTTTGAAAGTGATCAAGGTTCAACAGATCTACTTAGCGAACTTAGACAAGAACTGAATCATGAAAAAGACTTGAATGCTAATTTGCGGTTACAGTTACAAAAGACACAAGAATCAAACTCTGAGCTAATGCTTGCCGTGCAAGACCTTGATGAAATGCTGGAGAAGAAAGATAGAGAAGATTCCCTGGTATCCAAAAAGTCTGCAACAAATGAGAAACAAGACACGGTCCCCAGCACTGAAACAAGTGAGGACGAAGATCAACAAGCTATGGAGGTCATACTTAAAGAACGCGGTCATGGCAAGGGTGCTTATATGTTAGAGAGAAAGATTGTAGAACTCTACAGTGAAATAGACGTTTATCGAAGAGACAGAGATGAGCTAGAGATGCAGATGGAACAGCTTGCCCTTGATTATGAAATTTTGAAACAGGAAAACCATGATCTTTCTTTCAAGGTAAAATCCAACCAGCTGCAAGATCACTTAAAGACACAATATGAACTTGAAACCCAAGTTGAAAACTTAGAGAAAGAAGTGAAGAATCAGGAAAGAGAATTCTTAGCCTCTTTGGATACCATCAATGAACTTGAATGCCAGGTTAAGATCTTGGAGGAACAGATGAGAAATCAAGAAGAAGAATTCTCAGCATCTACAGATACCATAAATGAGCTTGAAAGCCAGGTTAAGATCCTGGAGGAACAGCTGAGGAATCAGGAAGAAGAATTCTCAGCATCTTCCGAAACCAGAAATGAACTTGAAGATCAGGTTATGCATTTGGAGACACAACTGAGTAGTCAAGGAGAAGAATTAGCAGCATCTTCCGGAACCATACACGAACTTGAAGCTCAGGTTAAGCGCTTGGAGAAACAACTGAGTAGCCAAGAAGAAGAATTCTCCGCATCTTCGGGAACCATAAATGAGCATGATGCTCAAGTTAAGCGCTTGGAGAAACAATTGAAATATCAAGAAGAAGAATACACTTTATCTTTGGCTACACTTAGTGAACTTGAAACCAAGGTTAAGAACTTAGAGAATGAACTGAAGAATCGAGAAGAAGAATTCTCAGCGTCTTTGGGTACTAAAGGTGAACTTGAAACCCAAGTTGAAAGCTTGAAGAGAGAAGTCAGGAATTATGAAAAAGAGTTCCTGGCCTCTTTAGATACCACTAATGAACTTGAGATGCAGGTGAAGACTTTGGAAGAAGAGCTTGAGAAGCAGGCACAAGGATTCATAGCTGATCTAGATGAATTAACGCGCGAAAAAGTTGAGCAAGAGAAAAGAGCAATCCAAGCAGAGGACGCTCTAAGGAAGACACGACGGGCCAACGCCAACACCGCGGAGAGGCTTCAGGAGGAATTTAGAAGACTTTCAATGCAAATGGCATCTACCTTTGATGCAAATGAGAAGCTGGCTCTGAAGGCAGTCGAAGAAGCTAATGAAATACGTCTAGAGAAAATTCGTCTCGAAGAACTGCTTGAAAAATCCAATGAAAATGTTGGGTTGGTTAAAGATCAGTACAATGAAAAACTGAAAGATCTTTCACACCAGATAAGTTTTAAACATATACAAGTAGAAAAGCTGTTGTTGGAACTTGAAGATAAATCGAAGAAGCTTGAAAATCAACAAGAGCAGGAGGAAGAAATTCGACAAAATTTCTTGAAAGAGATTCTAACACTTAAAAAAGAGATCGAGAGACTTGAAGCTGAGAAACATGAAGTCACTGAACTGGAAGAACAGAAACACAAATTGGTTCAGACTGGAAATGTGGAAAAAGAGGAATTGGAGAGAAGAATTGCTTCAGTAAGGAAAGAAGCAGAAATTTCACTGGAGGAATTGAATACTGTGAGGTCCTTAAAGGACGAAAATGAGACAAAGGTCGGCATTCTACAATCAGAAGTGGAAACCCTTAGAACTCAGTTGAATGAGTTGAAACTTTCTTTGCTTGAGAGTGAGACAGAGAAAGAAAACCTGAAACGACAGGTATCTGATCTAAGGAGAGATCTGCTAAAGAAGGAAGACGTTTTGCTGGACGAAATCAAATTGCTTGAGGTAATTTCTCAGCTCCATCGTTACTTTGTTGTAGGTTGAAATCGCCATTCGTTGTTCATGCATGAAGTGATGTTTTTGTGCATTTAACAGATGCAGATGCAGGAGAAGGAAACTGCACTGAGAGATTCAACCAATGCGTTCTTGGCGAAAGAAAAGAGTCTCCGCAACAATATTGAAGAACTGGAACAAGAGCTCAGTCAAACTTATACGGTAAGTACTTTTGAAAATTGGGTTATATATGTTTTTAGCTTAGACATTTAAGAACCACTGTCTATGGAAGAACAGTATAAGTTTCAATGTTCTCCATGTAAGAGTTTTAATATCCATTTCTTGGTAATGTCCGAACATTATATAATCTGCAACAACTGAGATGGGTCTTGTCTTGGGGATTCAGGAAGTGAAAGATGGTGACAACACAACTACTTTGAATGGCAATGCAATTGAACTGGTCAAAAGGTATGTTGTTTTTGCTCGTTCAAGTGCTCAACTAAAAGAACATCATTTACATGACTTGCAAGTTCATTTGTCCATCACATTAGATTTTCCAGTGGAAACTTAATGCCATTGTGATCGTTATATTCACAGGCAAAATGAAGATACAGAACAGACAATCTGTTCCCTCCCAAACGGCTGTCAAGCTAACCTTGATAAAATGTCAAGTGAAATGGAATTCCTAAAGACAAGAAATATATCCATGGAGAGTGAGCTAAAAGACATGCAAGAAAGATACTCAGAAATAAGTCTAAAGTTCGCAGAAGTTGAAGGTGAAAGACAACGACTTGTAATGAGAGTTCGCAACCTTAATGCAAAGAAGAGTTAAGGTGGTTTTCATTAAGAGTCGAAGCAGATTGATATTCCAAGTAGTTGATTCAGGTTTGGTGTTCAAATTATCTATCGCTTTCTTCTTGAAAGATTGTAGTATGTGTATTAGTAATATATTCCTTGTTTTGTGTACTTGTTTTCTTGTTTATAGTTTTGGGAAGGAAGCATAATAAGGAAGGAAAACAGTTTTTCTAGGCTTTTAGTTCAATTTGTTTCAGGGGTTGGTATTCAGGTCTTGCAATTCCACAAAAAACAGAACGACAAAAATGTAACATAACTTTCATTAATATATTCTTTCTTTTCTTTTCTTCACTGTCAAAAGATGTATGGATTGCCAATTGAAACACTTATTCTCCATTAGAAAGGAAGCCAGACTCGTGTTCTCCATTTCTGTTCCAAGTGGTAGATTTTGATCGTAGATTGTAGGTCACCATATAGATTTTGATTGTAGATTGTAGATTGTATTTCTGGGCTATAGTGTACTCTTTGTGGGTTACGGCACATGTTGTATCCGTCACTTGCATGTTGGCTCTACGCAAATTTAGAGCCACCAGAAAGATTTGGTATTTTAGGATAGTTTTAGCACTTTTATTTCTTTTGGTCTTTTATTTTTTGTTTTTAATCTCCACCCCGATGACAGCTGGTGAATTTCGAACTTATAACATTGGTATCATCACACGACAATTTTACAACTGTAATATGGAGATATTTACTAGGATAGTTTTAGCGACAGGTTTTAGATCAAGCGCACTAATTTACCATCGTACGGTCTCACCTTTGAAAGTATCATTTATCTACAATTTTTTCTTTTAAATATTATTTAATTCATAACAAATATTTATTAAAATCCAGTTGAATATATTTTTGATAAAAAAGAATATTACGGACTGTATGGATAGACATTCAGTTTCCATCTACATAAACTAAGAAATATGACCCTTCTATTGTAGGGTTAATTTTGCTATAGCCAAGTAAAATGGGTAACCATAGTGCTTGGCCTAACGATATGAGCCATAAGCCTACTAGTTAAAGAAAGTAACATGGAGAAGAGAAACATACATAACTGAAAAATATGGGTTAGTCGATCCTAAGAGACGGAGGAAGTCTGTCAGAGAGCGTACAACACGTGAATTTCGAAAGAGAATCGGGTTTAAATTTCTGAACCGGGAAATAGCGGCTAACAGCAACGTTAGGGAGCTCGAAAACGTCGGTGGAGGCCTCAGAAAAAGTTATCTTTTTTGTTTAACGGCCTGCCCACCCTGGAAACGGTTCAACTGGAGGTAGGGTCCAGTGGCCGGAAGAGCACCGCACGTCGCGTGGTGTCTGAAGCGCCCCCGACATCCCTTGAAAATCCGAAGGATCGAGTGTCATCCACTCCCGGTCGTACTCACCGCATCAGGTCTCCAAGGTGAACAGTCTCTGGTCGATGGAACAACATAGGCAAGAAAATTCGGCAAAATGGATCTGTAAACTCGGGAAAAGGATTGGCTTTGAGGGTTGGGCACGAGGTCCCAGTACCGACCTCGTCGGCTGTCGATGAACTGCTCGAGATGCTCACGCAGCGAGAGCGGGTCGTCGCGTGCTGTCCAGGGCATGGATTGGGAATGGTCTCTCACGGGGCCTTCCGCGTGCGTTAAAAAGCCAACTCAGAACTGGTACAGACAAGAAGAATCCAACTATTTAATTAAAACAAAGCATTACGATGGTCCCAGCAGATGTTAACGCAATGTAATTTCTGCCCAGTGCTCTGAATGTTAAAGTGAAAAAATTCAACCAAGCGCGGGAAAACGGCGGGAGTAACTATGACTCTCTTAAGAAAGCCAAATGCCCGTCATCTAATTAGTGATGCACATGAATAGATTAATGAGATTCCACTATCCCTATCTATTATCCAGTGAAACCACATCAAAGAGAACGGATTTGGCAGAATCAGCGGGAAAAAAAACCATGTTGAGCTTGACTCTATTCCGACTTTGCAAAATGACTTTTATGGACAACAAACTAATCAAATTACAAATACAAGAAACCAGTGTGCATATAGCTGAACTCGGATGATGGTGATCGAATTCTTTAAAATGAATTCCTCGAGTTGGATAGTCTCTATGTTTTCAAATTGTTATTGTTTTTCAAAGTTCACCTTACCAAGGATCGTTTTAGCCCTGTCAATGGTTTTTGAAAACAAAATATTCGGTGTTCTTGTGTACTTACATGAAATGTATCGTTTTGCGGAATGCCTTGGGCAAGGTATTGAGGTAGAAACTGAAAAGAAATATATTATCTTCTTCTTTTTATTTTAATTTTAACATCAAAATATATTACATGTAATATATTATCCTATATTATAAAAATATTTTGAACTGAAAATAAAATCTCTATATATTTTCTCCTTTAAAGGATTAATATAACTCAATCGCGCCACCACGTTGAATGATGATCAAAACTCCCTATTTAGTTAAAAGTAAACAATAATCACCCATTCATATGGTTTAAAAACACAAATATTTAAATGGTAGCGACCACCCATCTTACCAGTAAAAACAAAACAAAAAAAAGGAAAAAAAATCAAAAAATTCCGGGGGAAAAACCCAAAAAATTCCACGAAAAAAAAAACTTAGCTAGACATAAAACCAACCATTAATGGCTATTGTTCAAAATCTAACGTTCACAAGAGATGACCCCATTGGATGGTACAAATAACTGATTTTGAAGATATTCAGTTCAAATTTAGCCATGTCAATGGTTAGACATGTTTATATGATTTTGATGAGAAAATATGTATATACAATCTTACTACTCAAGAGATGACACCATGGATTGTATCCCCATTCATGAGATCTGAATACTTTGATGGAATAGACCAAGAAGATACACTGATTCATGTACAACCCCATTATAGGTTTGGTTTTGATCCAATCAATAAAGAATACAAGGTTATATGCATAGGAGAGATAACCGAAGTTGAAATGGATGATGATAGCGGGGCATTTGAAATGGATTATGATAGCGGGGCATTTGAAAATACAATATGCAGTGTCATGAAAGTATCCAGTGGAAGAGGACATAATTAAAGGAAAGAAAGGGAAGTAGATGAATAACTAATGGTTAGAAGATACGAGTTTGCATCATATATGGTTTACTGCAGGAAAGGAGATGAACACGGGTTTAGAAGAACACAGTCAACTCATATCTTCCAACGCCAATTCATGCCCAGTATATGTTCGAAGAAAGTTTTGAAAGAAATATTTCCTTCATAATCAGTTTGTACAACATATTCACCAGGTTTGATTATAAGATTATTACCACAAGATTATTGATTGATTACAAGCTGGTAACAATTGTAACTCCTTTTAGAGATGACATCATGGAGTCTACAATCAAGGTCTAATGCATCATCTCGCCCCGCCACACCAAATTAGAAATTTTCATCGAACCCGGTCCGTAGCACGGGTTACATGCCAATTTTGTTAAAATAAAAATAACTTAATTGGAAGGTAACTGTTATGAGAAGTTAAATATACCCGATGCCTAGCATGGGCACAAATCTACTTTGTTATTATAAGAAAATAATCTACATACTTATTTCTCAAATTTAAAATTAAAAAATTAGTGTAAGTACATGTTAGTTTCTCCAACCAAATAACATTCCACATTCACTCTCTTATAAATATTTATCAATATCTAATAAATTTTTTTTTCAAGATTTGATTTAATATTGTGTTTTTAACGGATGAAAAAGATTTTTAAAATTAAGTTAATATTAATACACATAATAAATATGTTAAGATAATTTGAATACACTATCAAGTTTTGGTATGACTTGTATGATTATTTTTGTAATACTTATATATTAACAAATATACTATTAGCTAATATTTCTACGCAAAAAGGAAACTGTAAATCAAAAATAAAACTTACAAAATAAAATAAAAAATATATTGTAATTCTTTTATGTATAAACAGATTATGGTTTTTGTAAAGCCTAAAATTGAAAATTGGTCAGGATTTTAAGAGGAATTTGATTTTCTAATTTGTATGTTCCTATATATTAATAACTTATTAATTTATCGATAAATTAATATTTCGCTAAATTGATAAAATTTAGTAGTTCCAACTCCCAAGACTATTAATTAACCTCATCGGCCGTATCCAAGTTATGGATCAGAGAATTACATTCATTTGGGAGACGAATGAACTGAATTTTCTCGTTATGGATGTCGAATGAAAGCAACATTTCAATCTTATAACCACCATCACTAGTATAATTATTTTTCCTCTATAAAAGATCACCTCCACAACTGGTGGTTGATCTCCATATTGTATCATCATCTTCCCACATTGTTGTCACCATGGAAAAGGAGAACATCCTGGTGGTGGCGAGATATCACAAGTACTAATAACTATCTTTCTCCATACTGTATCTCCCAATGTGACAACCATGCAAATAAATCCATGATCACCCGTTGTTGCTATAGTTGTATAGATAACTACAATCTTATATTCTTGCGACGATGAATCAAAACCAAAACCATGACACAAATATTCCAAAGACCCCCCTCCTCCCCCAATCTTGGGGGTTAAATAAGTGAGGATAAGTGATTCCCTCTTCAGCGGGTAAGGACGATTATTTCTTTGAAACCAGCAGAATTCAGACAGTTAACACAAGCTAAACCATTACAATTACGTACTGGTTCAAACGAACCTGCTAAACCAAAAACCGATAATAATTCAAAATTATAAAAAATACTACGGTTATCCTTTTGTAAATTGAAGAAGTATTTTTTTACAATCCCATCATTAACATCTTCGTCTGACACATTAAAGAGATTAAAAGATAAATTTCTCCTATTTTGATGATGAGCAAAGTGAGAGATAGCAAATCTTGTGTCAAATCTTGAACCAAAACCAACTACCAAACCGTCCATAGGAGGTTTTTGAAACTTAAAACCATCTACCAAACCGTCCATAGGCGGGTCGGTTTAAAACCGTCCCGAGTCGGAAGGTTCAGATTCGGGTTTTTACGGTTTAAACCGTATCAACTATCAAATGGAATATTCCTGATAGATTAAGGCTGTTTTAATATAGATGAAATGAAATGTTCCTGAAATATCTTTAATCCGTAAAAATATTAAGGTTGTTTTAATATAGTCTACCAAATACCAATAAAAGATAGTAATCCAAAATAAACACAAAATAAACATCATGAAACAAGTGAAAAACTGTACAATACTACTATTTCCAAGTTGCAAGGATGCAACAAGACCAACTCTAAGTGAAACAAGTGATTTAAGTCCCTTTTATCAATCATCTTTAAGGATCAAAGACTTCTGTCATGGGACCCAATAACTCTGCAGGAACCAGAAATGAACTTTATGTTACATTCTTTAACAACTTTGAATTAATAAGTAAAAAAACTAAAAAAGCAGATTTTTTTTTACATTACCTTCCTCGACGCTAAAGCTATCATTCGGTACATAGTCACACAAAAAATCAAAAGCAATGGGCTTTTCTAACCATCTTTACGTACAGAGCAATGCCTCAACTATCCTAGCAGACAAAGAGCTTCTCCATGGACTAAGCACACGCTTTCCTGTACTAAATGCCGGTTCAGAAGCAATTGAAGACACGGGTATAGCTAATATATCCTTTTCCATGTGTGAGAGGATCTTATACTTCGTACTATTGGCTTTCCAACAAGCCAATATGTCAAAATTGGGATCACTTGGTTCACAATCATCCATCAAATACCTATCCAACTCTGAGTTCACCTCAACAAATGGGTTTTTCCTATGTTTTTTCTCCCTTGACTGAAGTATAGCCTCAATTGAATCATCTACCATAAAAAATGGAGTGTCATCTATATTACTACTACAATCACTAGTTTACCCATCCTCAATAGTTGAATAAACAGACTTATATTCTTCAAAGAGTCTCACAAGTTCTTGTTTCACATTTATCATAATACTATTAATCATGTCATAATTTTTCTCATACAAACACTCAAACAGAAACTCCAACCCACCTTCTTTCGCTCGTGGATTAAGCACCCAGGCAAAAAACATGGCAAAATTCATATCTTCATACCTATCCCAATACTTCTTGTACTTTTTAAACATAAGAGCAGCCATACTTGTAATATAAGAATCTGGTGTTTTATAATCTCTAAAAGCAACTAATTGTTCATGGATGATTGTCAATTGCCATAAGAAATTATGTGTTGTAACTTGTGATGAAGCACAAAACTTTACAGTAGAATCAAAAAATACCTTCAAACACTTTACAAGACCCCTGGCATAGGGCCAATCTTCAGGGTAGGGAGCATGTTGTTTAGGCTTGTTCTTTTTTTTCTTATTCTTCTTCCCGCCTCTTGGATTAGTATTCACAATTTCATTGTCGGATTCAGAACTAGAAGATAAAACTTCAAAGTCATCATCATCTATATCAAAAATACGAATATCAGGTAAAACATCAATTTATCTTCGGGGAAAATATACTTCTTTCGAAATTCTTTATCATCCTTTCCTAACCTATTAAAATCCCTTCCATACTTCTCTGCAGCATCTAACATAAGATAAGTGCTATTCCACCTAGTTTTCACATCTAAGATCAAACCTTTCTTGCATTCAACCTTTTCAAAAGAAGCATAATATCTAAATTTAACCAACCTAGAAGGAGAACTACAAACATACTTAATCACTGACCTGATCCTCCTAATCGACTTGTTATATTTAAGTATTGCATATCTTACAACAGGAGCAAGAACATGAGCAGCACATCTTACCAGTTAAGAATGAAAAACTAGGAAATATTAGAAATTGCAGTTGGTGAATTACAAATTAAATCATCTATAGAAATTAAAAGTCTTACATGCAACTATGCTATTCTTTTGAATGCACCTGTCCAACCAACCACACTAGTCCTCAAGTAATCAATTGCGACAATATTAACATTAACATTGTCAAGTGTCACAGCAAAAACATCCTCAAGTTCCCAATCCAACAAACATTTCTCTAACATCCTACCAATGGCTTTACCTGAATGACCCTTAACTAAGCAAAACATAATAATTCTCTTTTGCAACTTCCAATTTTGATCTATATAATAAACTGTAACACAAATATAGTTAATTTTTTTTTGTGATGTCCATGTATCAGTTGTGAGTGATACTCTCTGCTTGCTTTCCTTGAAATACTTTTTCAATATTTCTTTCTCTTCTTTATAGATGGTTAAAAGGTCTATGTAAATTGTCATGCGACCAGGGCATTTGAATCTAGGCTCAATCTCTTGAAGCAAGGCCCTTAAACCTTCTGACTCAGCCAATCTAAAAATTCTACTAAACACCTTCTGCATCTATCATAAGTATAAGAGGAAACAATTAGTTTAGCATTTTCACCTGGTTTTGGGGGTGGAAACATAAGATTTTTTTGTTCCTTCTTCCTATCAGGATTCTTAAAACATCTTTCTGCATGACTCCTCAAGCTAGATGTCCCATTCTTAGATGTGCAGAAAATTTATTTTTACAATGATTACATTGTGCTGTCTTATGATCAAACCTTGTAAAGTCCTTCACCCATACATCAGAAAGGCTCTTGACTTCTTGATGTCTGCAACTGGGGTTACATCTTCAGTTCTAATCAGAGGTGCAATTTGAGTTTCAGGTGTCCCAGTAGATTCAACTTGAATTTCAGGTGTACTTGCAGATGTACTTGACATTTGGCTGGAAACAACTAAAGATTGACCTGATGAATCACCCATTAAGCCCCCTAAGAAACAGCAAAAAACACCAAATATGAATCACAGTTCCACTTGAATTGATGCATATGAAATTAGGGCATTACACTAATAAATCCCCAATTTCAATTGAAATTAATTAAATTCAACAGCCATATTGTTGAAACATATTAACAAGCATTTCACAAACTTAATTAATTAAATTTTAAACCAATATTTCATGATAGAAAATAAAATCCCCAAAAATCAGATGAACCCTAATTTTCAAATGTATTTCATGTTCTAATTAAATAGAAAGCAAAATACGAAGAAAAATAAGGCTTAGGTTTAATGTAATCATCCCCAAAAAAAGAGATGATTAAACTTTATATAACCAAAACCCAAAATATGACACGCCTACTTTGTCTGTTGTCTGTTGATTGTTAAGAAATAAATAGTTGTTGTCGATGGTGAGGATTGAAAAAGAAGAAGAAGTTGTTGGTGATGACTGATAAGGTAGTGGATGGTCATGGACTGAATCAAAGAAGTGTCAGAAGACCTGAATCACCTGACGGCAGTGATAGAGCGGCGTCAAAAGGAAGATGAAGATTAAAACAAAATTTAGAAATGAGATGACACTTCTAGTTTTAGGTTATTGGTAGTAGATGGAGGGCTAGTATAAAGCATAATTAATAGTCATGATAATTCGTTTTATACGGGCGGGTTCGGTCGGTTTTTATACTAAACCCGTGAACCGAACCATCATGAACGGTTATTTAATTTTAAACCATATACCAAACTATAATGGTCGGGTTTGGTTAAATAAACTGCGGTGTTTTTCGGGTCGGTTCATGTACAGCCTAGTAACAAACAATGTTGTTCACAATCTCAACGGGTTATCTTTGTAGAACAATGGCCACCATTGGTGTTCTCCTCCTACTCTCCCTTTTTGTATCAGAAATCTGATACCAGTCATTGACTGAGTTAGTTTCCTTTTGTTCTTTTTTCCTTGGTTCTTTTTTCATTTTTGCTTTTTCTTGTCAAACAAAAGAAGATAATAATAGAATAACTAAACAAATAAAACTAACTCTAAACTAATAAGAAAGCCAAATATAATCATATTCTTAATTCCAATTTGTAATTAGGATCAACCTAAAGTTATTGTATCAAATAAAAATATGTAATAATTTTTTTAGGAATACTCAGAACCTATCCTTGCTCCTTCAGTAAACCAGACGATATCTCCACCTCCGAAGCCATTATAAGAATCAACCCAACTTCCCCTCGAGTGCAACCTACAAAACCAAGGAGCGACTGAAGTGGATTCTTGAATACCAATGGAGCGAGTTTCTTTCCAACTTTTTTTTCACACTCTCTACAAAGGGGAGCTTTTTCTCTCTAACACCATCCCTGAAAGAAAACTATAGATGTGCGCCATTCATACCATAGATTTTCTCCCCAGTGCTGCATATTAAAAGTAACTAGTTATTAAATCTACACAACCTTGACATAATTAAAACTCTATAAAGTGTAATCCAGATTCTGGGAGATGATGTCAGCTTAACATTAATGAAAATTGTATTCCAGGTTCGTATGTAACAATTAGAGGTTCAAACATGCAAAAATTGAATGAGGAAAAAATCTACCTTGGGTCCACGTACAAGTGAAGAGACTCCCCAGGATATAAACTATATATGGGATGAACAACCTGTGAATTGATAAACATAAGAAATCAAAAAAGATAAAGAGATGAAGTTAAGCAAAAAAATGATGAAATATTATATGGAACTTTATATCAAGACCATCACTCACATTTAAAAGGTGCATCTGTTGACTCTCACACATATAGGACTTGCTCCATTTACAGATGAAAAATGACGTGCACTCAAATAGTTTCATGATAACACTAGACACTTGTTCTTGTCTGTGGTCATCCACATCTAACTTAAAAAGTATCTGAGGTGTTTGAGGTACAAAGAACCCATATTCACTTCCATTCTCAGGATCTATAAAACAAGATAAAGACGGTAGAGTTATACCCTTAATTGAATAAACTGCAAAATCCAGGTTCAAGAAGTTTTTAATATTACCTAGTTCACGATTGCCTTTGGATTCCACATATCCCTCCCAAACCATCTTACTTTGTAGTTTGGATATTGCAACAGATCACTCAATTGGAAGGTCAAGAAACAAAGCCTGGATTTGGAATACAGTTAGATTAGATAAACAAAGCCTACATTCGAAATTAATATAAAGTTCGAACAAGATTTCCAATTCGAAAAATGAAAAAAACTCGGCATAACATCTCAGCTGGAAAAACTCGTTATGAAGAATTCCTTTTCTAGATAAAACTTAGAACAGTGACCGGCCATAAAGATACAATCCTTTTATGTAATCGAACTTTTCCTTACTAAAACGCTTACTAAAACAGCAACAACATATAGGTGTAATACAAGATAAATAATTCATGATACTGGATAAAACTTAGTCAGGTCAGTTCATACATCCAAAATGTTAATTATTTCAACTTTCTTATTTAATGTTTAGATGCACGTTTCATATATTGACCTGGTAAGCGAGCCTAGTGCCTTATAACATTCCCTAAAACTTTATGTTTATATTGCTATGTTGTACCAAAGTGTATCAGTGGAATTTATTTAAAGAAACAAAATGAAACAAAGACAATAAAGAAAAGAAAAAAAAAGTAATGGAACAGACAACGTATTGACGTAATACCAAGTTTTGCATTATCCCGAAAATATATAGTTAGCTTTAACTCTATGAAATCACCCGTGCATTCTTCTAGTCAGAATCATAACTCAAGATACCAAGTTTTGCATTATCTCGAAAAGATATAGTTTGCTTTAGCTCTATGACATCAGTTGTGCATTCTTCTAATCAGAATCAGAACTCAAGACTAAAAAAATGTAAACTGCCAAGATTTCTCGAGATAATCCCTAGATACCTAAGCTACGATTTTTATGCACATTCACGAGTTTTATCTTGCTCTTTTCTAAATTGGTTAGTTTTCTACTAAACATACGTAACCTTTTTGTAACACATGCAATATAACTATGAGATGGACAAACTCAAAATGATGAAAGAAGTAAGTCAAGAGAAGAAAAAAACTGGCATACTTGTGACCACCACGAAAGAAACCTAATTATATGCCAGTTTGAGTTTTCAGTTCACCTTCGAAGCATCGGAAAAATACACAATGCAGATGCAAGTGTATTTGGTAGCAAATATACAACCACCACCATCATATAAAAAGATGGTATGCCTTTCACTTGAGGAAACAATGTCAGCATGTCCTTAATTCTTTCAGGAGCCACAAAGAAGGATTGCATGTAGCAAATAGGAAGGGCAACTGCCCACCCAAGACTAACCACTATTTTCAGAAATCTTAAGATAAATAACTGAAAATCTTAAAAACCTTAAGATAAATTACTGAAAACCTTAAGTGACTGAAAAATTTGACCGAAGGTCAGGTGAGATGAATCTCTTTAATCAGTCCCTGTTTCTAGCGCCAAACTGTAGTAGTCAAAATTCTTATTACTTGATATGAATGAATCTAACTATGAAGATGCAGATGTAATATAAAGATTAATAGGATAAAACACGTAAATAAAACATATAATATAAATGACACATAAGGTTTTACGTGGTTCGGTTGCTAATAAAACATACATATACTGAATCGTAATGTTGGTTATAAAGAATACAAGATAGTGTTTGATTTGGTTATAATTGTGATCTGATTTCTTTCTTTTATGATCTTACATATATGGTTCTTATCTCTTATCTCTTATCTCTTACTTGGTTTATCTCTTAATTCTAAGTGGTCTTTTTCTCTCTCTCTATTTTTTGTCTGCCTTGATAATGAACAAATGACCTCCTTTTATAACCCATGTCTGACCTCGAACAGTTCAGATAACGAGTAACATTTTATCTTCGATCTCGGACTCGATCACGAGCATCTCGCTCTGTCAACCCGATCCAACATATCTTTCCTTGACATGTTACCTATTTATTTGGTTTTCCCTAGTCAACTAGTCTGTCTTCGTATTTAATGTTCTTCAACACTCCCTTTAATCTTTGTTGTTTCTTTAACATTTTGCTTTATATGTGTCCCAAATTTATTTCTTATGTCAATCTTCTCGAGTCTAACAAACACGTAGATATAACGATCCCATGCTTCGTTATACTTATCTTAGATCTTTGCTCCTCTTTCGGATGCCTTCTACGTTTACCATGGATTTCCTCCCTTCACAATTATTTGCACCTTTATCAATTTGAACTTTTTACAATGCAATGGTTAAAAAACCTAACTCCAAATAGACTTTACCATTTATTACCGAGAGATAAGATAAAGATGACCGTAGATAAACCAAAAAAACCGATAATGATAGTTTCCCCGAAAAATTTCTCAAAAGATTTCCCGAATAAAATCTGGTTCCTTAATCTTAGGCTTTTACCATCCCAATGATAGAGTCATTGGAGGAGGAACGATTGGATCCCTCTTACACGTCAGATTCGGGAAATTTTTCGGGGAAAAACCTATCCCAACTACATCACAGCACGTTTACATACAAATCTTTTCCCCCACATTTGTCTTTCAAGCTGCAAACATTTTCAAAACTGTAATAAATATCTTAACTCAGAAATTATTAAAGGAAGGAACTTCAACTCTGCTGCACGTTGCATGCCATGTGTACCATACGATGTTAAGCAACTGACACGTATGGTACTACTTTGTATACGTGTTGGATAATATTCCAAGAAAGAAAGAAAAAAATTGTAGTTAATTGAAACCTCTTAACCTCATAATAAACCCTATTGCCATCATTTTGCACCTTTATAACCACCCCTTACATTCCATTCTCATACATCTACAGCTATCTATCTTCATCTTTGAATTAAACCTTTTTCAAGAAAATTCTGCCACTATAATTTGAAGTTTGTGTTGTTACATTCTGTCATATATTATTTTGTTAAATTACTTTCTGGTTTTGAAAAATGAATACTCAAATGGTTAATCCACACAGCCATAGTACTTATGAACAAGACCAAGGAATAGGAGGACTACATTCTGCTGCAGGTACGTAGTTATCAACACCTCGCAATACAATCTCTGTATTCATTTTGGGTTTTTTATTTTGTTTTATTGTTGTTGGTAATCAAGGTGGGCATCATGAACAAGATGAACATCATGAGAAGAAATCAGTTATTAAGAAAGTTAAAGCTAAAGCTAAAAAGATCAAAGATACTATTGGTTCTAAGATACATGGTGGTCATGAGCACGATGAAGAAGATGACTTTGATGATGAACTTGAACAAGACCCAGAAGTTCATGGAGCACCTAACACTCTCATTTGTTATCTCCCTTGACTGCATTTACAAACCATTAGGAAATTAGTGTTTTAGCCAGTGTTACGAAGTCGTAACAGTTTATTAATGTTGGCCAAATACGTTGAGGAATTCGACACGCCGTTGCAAAATCGTTCTTTTGTTTCATTTGGTTTTATTGACTGATTCCTGACAATTGTATTGCAGTGTATGAAACATCTGCTGTTATGATGGGAAACGAAAATCTAAATTCTGGACCAACCCATCTGAATGTGGTAGATAAGGGTAATACAGGACCAGCTGGTATCAATTTCGGGGAAAGGGGAGTTCCTGGACCAAAGCGAACAGATTTCGGCATGAACTCAAATACTGGACAGACCAAGTTAGACCTTCATGATAAGGCATATACAGGACAAAGTAGGAACGATTTGGGAATCTCGAAGACAAGAGAATCCAAGACTGGTTTGGGTATGCACACACCGTTGGAGACGGATCCAAATGCACCATTCGGTTCGGATACATCCGGAAATTACCAGTCTAAGGTTACCGATCCAACAGGCGGAGGTACAAAATTGCAATATAACATTTCCGTTTAGCGCATTTTGTTTTTGTGGAGAATAATGTATTGGTAATTGTTTATTGCTTAATAGGTGCGAAGGAAGCAGATGTGGAACCGATGATACGATCATTTGGGAAAATGGAGTTCACTAATGAACCAGGACAAAAACCTGCATTCACTGAAACGGGAAGTCATGACCAATTCTCTCCTGATTCAACTGAGACTGAAGCAGATGGCATGAGTGTGGATAAAGAATCGGACAGAAATCCTAGTTACACTGAAAAAATCACTGCTGCAACATCTGCCATTGCTGGTTCTGCAGCTTCAGCTCTTGGGGCTACAGCAGCTTCTGCTAAAAATGTTGTTGGTTCTGCAACATCCACTGTTACGGGCACTGCAGCTACCGCTAAAAATGCTTTTGCTTCAAAACTTGGGTACGGTGGAAATGACAATAGCAACATTGCCACACCGGACACGCATTCGACTCACAATGAAGGCACACACACCGGTGATCAAACTAAGTCCTCGACTGCAGTGGTGGGTGATTATGGACGGAAAGTCGCTTCAACTGTGTCTGAAAAGCTGGCTCCTGTTTATGGTACAGTTGCCGGAGTTGGAAGTGCCGTCATAACCCCTGTTTATGAGAAAGTAGCCGGAGCTGGAAGTGCAGTCGCATCAAAGATTCAAGGCACTGGATCTAATACAAGTACCAGAACTGGTACCGGAGAGGATTCTGGTACTGGAACTGGTACTGGGGGAGTAGGCTTTGTGACAGAACAAGACAAGGGGGTATCAATGAAAGATTATTTAGTACAAAAGTTAAGTCCGGGAGAAGAAGATAAAGCATTATCTGAAGTGATATCAGGAGTTATGCACAAGAAAAAGGATGAATTTCCGGAGACAGTTGCCATGAATATGGATAGAGTTACTGACTCACCAGAAGTAGCTAGAAGTTTGGGAACTGGTGAGCATGAGTATCAAAAGGATGGTGATCAGGGTTATGGAAATGATGGAAGTAGTATTGCCAGTGGTGGAGGAATTGGGAGTCCTAGTGGGAAGGGAATGGTGGATAGGGTTAAAGGAGTAGTTAGTTCTTGGTTTGGAAAGGGTACTGGTGATCAAATTTATGGTAATGTCCTTGTTTCAAAAGCAATATTCTTATGACCTCCTTTTAAGGCATACCATATTGCCGTAGTGTATCATGTACTAAGTATCTTATTTTTCGTTAATTTGGTTTTGCAGCTGATGAACAGAGATCATCTGGGGGTGGTATGGGAGAAAGGAAGGATGAAAGCCATGGTACAGGGGTTGCGCATTAAGAGGAGGCTGAACCAGAAACCTCAGTCCTTGTGTGGTGATGTCAAGCAAGACACAAGATAAAAATAAAATCTGGTTGGGGAAGATGTTTATGTTGTTTGTTTCGTTGTACTTGTAGAAATCTGTGCGACTGTACTTTTTCTATTTACACAATCAATCAAGCTTCCTTTTAAGCTATCAATCTTGTGAATGGAAAGAAGTTGCAAGTTGTAGTCATTCCTTATTAACCAGAGGGTATCTTTACTGTGCTTGTGATCAGATTATTACCACCGACATAGAAATGGGAATCGAACTCGAAATCAAGGTTTTGGGCGGTCTTATGTTCCACACGCATTATTTTAAGAAGATTCAAAGTTCTAGGTTAAATCAAGAAAACAATCTCTAAAATTTTGGGTATCCGATCTTCGAATTATTAAATCGCTGTTAAAAACTATTTTAAATTCGACCGTCAAGTTGCTAGTTTCTTGATTGTTGGGTTCGGAAACGTGAGTGCAGTATCAGTTTCAATTGCAAACCCAACAACATTTCGTACAGTTCTGGTGTCATTTACATGCATCCGAGTAATAAATTTGCCATGCGGATACGCTCGCCTGAGGACGAAACCCATCTATGCCATAATTCACCGATCAAGTGTTCTGGTGTCTGGTACAGCGGATAACACATCCTCTTTCTCTTTTGCCAAACGTCTCGAATTTGAAACTCCCTCTTTTTAAACCTTTGTTTATTCCCAAGTTCATTTAAACTCCACTTACACCAAGTAAATGAAAATATCGAGATGCTCTAAAAGACTGAAACCTTGTACGAAACTACCAGTACGATAGACAACTTCATTGAAACTCCACTGAAGTCTTGTCTTGTGCATATCTTCCTCCCAAAACTAAAAGAAGAAAAAAATAGTTTCAAATCAGAAAAAGAAAAGAAATCTATCAAATTTGCAAATTACCTTTGTATGCCGACCCTAAACTTTGTATCAGTATGCGACAAATATTTTACTATTAAATTAGGATAACAACAAAGAGAATCCTACCAGATGTTGCAAACCACGTGCAAACAGCGTTGTTAATAAGATGAGTTCATAACATCCGTCCTACACTTGCCACTACTTTGTGCTTCATTCTTAGCCTATATAACCCGGGCCTTGTATTCCTTGCTTAGTCATTAACTCCACTAATATTTTCTGTCACTAATTTTTTTTTTCACACTGTTAAGTCTTGTAATTGAAACATGAATACTCACAGTTCTGCGGAAGAAACCACATCATCAAGATGAACTTCCTGAGAAAAAATTATCAGTTATGAAGAGAGTAAAAGCTAAAGTAAAAAAGATTACACATAACATTGGTTCTAAGATACACGGTCACGACCACGAACATGACCGTGAACTTGATGTCGATGATGATGATGATGATGAAGAAGAAGAAGAAGAATTTCTTGAAGCACTTGAACAAGATGCACAAGTTCATGCAGAACCTAGTAAGTTTTATAACTAAAAAAGGGTTATCTTACTTTTAAACGGTTTGCTTTTGGTGATGAAATACTGAGGAAGGCTGTAGTAGTGTCTCTAAATTATTTATCTTGTGTCATTTTAATCTGAGTAAAAATACCTGTTGTGGGAACTGTAATTGCAGTGCACCAATCAGATGAAGTTAAGAATGGAAGCAAACATCTTAATTCAGGAACAACGGCGTCAAAAATCGAACATGGAGGTTCAGGGCCAACTCAGGAATTCGAGAAAATACTAGTCCTTAGATCGAAGTGGATGGACTCCAGTGAGAAGGCAACTTCTTGCCCGACCAGGATGCATTTTGGCAAAAAGGAGAATACAGAACAGACTGGGACCAAATTGGGAATGTTGAGTGAAGCTCCTAAGACCAGTTTGGATAGTTCCACACCACAGGAGGTGGATCCTTATGTACCTAAGGATCGATTTGAAACTGATTCATCAGGATATACCAGTCAAAAGTCTCAGATCCTACAAGTGCAGGTATGAAAAGAAAATATGTTAGCTACGGCATTAGAGTGTTTTGATACATTCGCCTTAGGCACATAAATGTTTCCACGGGGACTAACTATGTACTGTGTGTTAATGTGTTTAATAGGTGCTAAGGAAGCAAATGTAGAACGCATAGTACAATCATTTGAGAAAATGGATTTCACCGGACAGCTAGGATGTCATGACCAATTTTCACCCCACATGTCAAAACTCACTGATCCTACAAGCCCAGGTAAGAAATAAAAATGCAGTTATGATAATATCCACTTCAGGCACACACAAAATGTTCCAACGTAGAATAATAAATCCTAAGTGTTAATATGCTTGATAGGTCCCAAGGAAGCAGATGTACAACCAATAGTACAATCATTCGGGAAAACGAATGTCCTCGAAGAACCTCTACAAGAAGCTACATTGACTGGAACAGACTGCTCCAAGCACTCTTCTGCGGATTCAACAACACATCCAACTGCTACGTATAAAGCAACAACTCCAGATAAAACAGAATCATTCCATGATCAAGGCTTCAATGAGACTGAACCTGATGATGTGAATGTGGGTGAAGAAACAAGTAGAAACCCTAATTACAGTGAGAAAATCACTTCAGCAACGTCTGCTGTTGCTGGTTCTGCAGCCTCGACTATTTCTGGCACAGCAATTTCCGCAAAAAAATTCCTCGTTGCAAAATTTGGGTATAGTGGAGATGATAAAAGTAACATTCTCACACATGATACTAAGTTGACGGGAAAAGAATGTGCAAGCATTGGTGATCAGACCAAGACGTCCACTGCAGCAGTGGGTGATTATGGACGACAAATTGCTAAACCAGATGAAATGAATGTGGAAGTACCAAATGGAAATACTAGTTACACTGAGAAAATTCCTTTTGGGACGTCTCACATTGCCGCTTCTGAGGCAACAACTATGATGGGTATCGCAGATTCAGCAAATGATGCTGTCGTCTCAAAACTTGGATATAGTGATAATAATGATAGCAAAATTGCAAGAAATGATATAATATCGGTGGACAATGAAGGTATGAGCATTAGTGAACAAAGCGAGTCATCCACTGTAGCATTGGGTGACTATGGACGAGAAGTTGCCAAGCCAGAAGACATGAATGTTGATGAAGAACCAAATAGAAACCCTAGTTACACTGAGAAGATCAAATCTGCAACGTCTGGTATTGCCGGCTCTGCAGCATCAACTCTCATTAGTACAGCAATTTCCGCAAAAAATGTTGTCGCTTCAAAACTTGGTTATAGCGGAAATGACAATAGTAACGTTGTTACACAGGGTATCAAGTCAATGGACAAAGAAGGTCCAAGCATTGGTGAGCAGACCAACTCGTCGACTGCAGCAGAAGGTGATTATGGACGACCAATAGCTAAACTGGATGACATAAATGTAGATGAAAAACCAGATAGAAACTCTAGTTACACTGAGCAGATGCCTTCTGCGAAGTCTGCTATTGCCGCTTCTGAAGCATCAACTATTACTGATTGTGCAGTCTCAGCAAATGATGGTGTTGCCTCAAAACTTGGGTATACAGGAAATGACAATAGTGACATTGCTGCACGTGATGCAGAGTGGACGGACAAAGAAGAGACAAGCATTGGTGAGCAAACCGAGTCGTCGACTGCAAAAGTGGGTGATTATGCAAACCAAGTAGCCAAGCCAGATGACATGATTGTGGACGAAGAGCCAATTAGAAATCCTAGTTACACTGAGAAGCTGAAGTCTGCCACCTCTGCTATTGCCGGTTCCGCGGCATCAACTATTACTAGTACAGCAATTTCCGCAAAAAATATGGTAGCTTCAAAACTTGGGTATAGCGAAAACGACAATGGTAAAGTTTTTGCAGAGGATACAAATTCGATAGAAAAGGAAGGAACAAATGTAGCTAAGCAGACCAAGTTGTCGAATACAACAGATGGTGATTATGGACAGCAAATTGCTGCGACAGAAAAGGTAGCCCTGGTTTCTGAGAAAGATGCAGAAGCTAGAACTATAGCTGTGTCAAAAAAAACTGGCACTAAGACATATACTGGAATGATCACAGATGCTATGATGGATCCAGGTACTGTAACGGGTACTGGTGGAGTAGGTTTTGTTTCAGAGCAAGATAAAGGTACATCAGTGAAGGATTATTTAGTGGAAAATTTAAGTCCTGAGGATGAAGGTAAACCATTATGTGAAGTGGTCTCAGGAATTAAGCATAAAACAAAAGAGGAATTTCCGGAGAAAGCCGCCGAGAATATGGATAAAGTAACAGAATCACCAGGAGTGGCTAAGAGATTAGGAACTGATGATTATCAATGGGATGATGATGAGGGTAATAGAAATAATGGAAGTAGTACTGATGCAGGAACTGAGAGCCCACCTGCGAGCAAGAATATGGTTGACGAAGGTTATGGAAATAATGGAAGTAGTAATGGTGTAGGAACTGAGAGCCCAACTGCGAGGAAGGGAATGGTTGATAGGGTAAAGGGAGCAGTTAGTTACTTTTGGCAGAAAAAGGATACCGGTGATCCAATTAACGGTATGTTATAAATTCATTAAGAAATTTGGTATGACTAATTTTTAGGTAGAAAATGCAGCATGTAGAGTGCATCTGTTTTCTATTGATTATATATGCTGTTTTTACTTTGATTTTGTAGCTAATAAACAGAAAGTTTCAGAGGGAACTACCACTGATGAGCAGATAGTTTCTGAGGGTAGTACCAAAGAAAAGAAGGATGAGAGCCATGGAGCTACTACCACTACAGCGGTTGCACATTAGGGGGTGAGCTCATCATATGGAGTCCGATGAGTCAAGACAGGAAATCCCTGGATTTTTTGGTGGTGGACATGAAAGGATTGCTAGGAACCGTTTGTTTTGAGATTTTTTGTTTGTTTTGAAGCCTACTCAGTGATGATATTTCATATTAGTACAAGGTAAAGAAATGTAAGAACAGGGATGATGTTTTATGTCGTTTGTATGGTTTTTTGTACTTGTAGAAGTCAATGAGAATGTACCTTAGTTTTGTTTGTCTCACTCATGTGCTGTGAAGTTGTTTTAAATTTCTCAGTTTGCTCTATTCCTTACAACAACTAGGAATGGGAATTGCTGCTCTAGGGTGAGGTTTTAAATCGAAGCTTAAGGTGATACACCAAGACTGATTTATTTTTCGTGTTCGCTAATTTTGATAACAACTGAAACACAAAAATATATAGCGGCAAAGCTATATGAGTCAGTAAGAATATGTATAAGCAGAAATTGTTGTCATATTCATATAATCATTATTTAGGACTCATGTCTTATGAAACCGGTGGTGCTATCTGCTACAATAACAGACTATTGGTTATAATGAATACCGCAGAAATGGAAATGTAAGTTAGCAGCCTAAAGTTATACATCTCAACCATAACAACACCCACTTGCCCAGATTTAAACATTAGAGATCTTAAACGTAAGAAATATAAGTAACCTAAGTAAAATGTGATTCCTCCATAAAACGTTATGACTGAAATATCATATTTTTCAGTTTCTACAACTACTCTTAACTTTGCGAATAAACTCATTCATATATTATAATGTTTCGACCTTCAAGTTGGAAAGACAGAAATTCAAGGACTTGAGCTCCCAGAAAACAAAACACTGTGAACACTTTCATCAAAATAGCTAATTAACATAGATTCAAAACAGGTTTGAGCACACCTTCTATTAACTTGCATTGTCAATTTAACGTAAGCAAAAAAAATAAATCAATGAAATAAAAAATAACTCTGTGATTAAACTCATATAGGAGAAGAGTACCTAAAAGAAAACATACAATTTTGGTGATTTTTTGCCCATATCCACCCATCCTGCTGGCTGTTTGTATGTTAGATTTAGAAACTGTCGTAATTCCTTGTAACAATCAAATTCCCTAACTTCTCCTCCTTTTAGGGATGAAGGTTTTCAGTGAAATGATGTTTTCCACTTGCACGTGCATCTGATAATCAATGCAGGGGCAATGAGGAACATCAAAACTATGAATACCAGCGTTTGTGGCCATCCCTGTCAACTTAGCCTACAAAATATCACGATTTCGCTTATTGTAGGAGTGGTTTCCTTTTACCACGTTATGATGTTTCATTCGCAAGTTGAAGAATATAAGACACCCCCCATCAAACCAGTACAACATCACTTGATCAGAGAAACCGAACATTCGTGTAGTATGGGACCGATGGTTATTAGAAAATTTAGTTTTAAAAAAGTACCGCTCAAAGGGATCTTGTGATAAACTGTCGAGATCTGCACCGTCCTTCAACCTAACATCGAAAGTCTCCTCCTCTATCCATATTTGCTTGACCTTGTCTTTCAATGTATACAAACGAACCTTAAAATGATAATAGCAAAATCTTTTTCCGTAATCGTGTGTATGTACTCTCTCTCATATACATATCTTTACAGAGCGTGCAACACAAGAATATCCTTTAAACTCTAAAAGATGATAACGAATTTCAAAACAATTAACCTCGTCGGCTGTCGATGAACCGCTCGAGATGCTCACGCAGTGAGAGCGGGTCGTCGCGTGCTGGTCGGGGGATGGATTGGGAACGGTCTCTCACAGGGCCTTCCGCGTGCGTTAAACAGTCGACTCAGAACTGGTACGGACAAGAAGAATCCAACTATTTAATTAAAACAAAGCATTACGATGGTCCCAGCAGATGTTAACGCAATGTAATTTCTGCCCAGTGCTTTGAATGTTAAAGTGAAAAAATTCAACCAAGCGTGGATAAACGACGGGAGTAACTATGACTCTCTTAAGGAAGCCAAATGTCTCGTCCTCTAATTAGTGATGCACATGAATAGATTAATGAGATTCCACTATCCCTATCTACTATCCAGTGAAACCACATCAAAGAGAACGGATTTGGCAGAAAAAACGGAAAAAAAAACCATGTTGAGCTCGACTCTATGTGGAGCTTGACTCTATTCCGACATTGCAAAATGACTTTTATGGACAACAAACTAATCAAATTACAAATACAAAAAACCAGTAGAATTATGTCACAAAAAATGTATTTTATTTTTACATACCGTTGCGCCAGAACGGACAGAGAGGAGGAGTGGCTTAGATGATCACCTAAGACAGCATCCATGGAATTCTCAACAATTTCGAAAGCTTCCAAGACTTCTTCTTCCCTCTGTCCTTCAATTATTTTTTTCTAACCTCCTGGTATTCTTGGCATGCCAATGTTGAGATGGTTAAGCCTGGTGGCACCCATAGTCCAATTGTCGCTATTTCAACGAGATTCGCTCCTTTTTCACCCGACTACATTCATTCGTACAGCTTATTGATTCAAGTACCCTGCATAACTCCTTACACCCTTCCCCTTCAATGATTCTAAAGGGTTGTTCATCTACAATGACATAAATAACAGTAGATCTCAATGCCTGGCATGATGGACACTGTCTTAAACTTGGGGCCTAAGAATGAAGTTGTTGCTGGTTTAGCTGATAAAAGTGGTGAACGCTTCACTTTTGACTCCTACTGGCGTCTCCTTGACATGTTTGGTGATGTTGTAAGTGAAACTTTATTATTACATATATAAAGATGGAACTCATTCATTTTAATAAGATGTATTACCACTTATGCCTGGAAGGTTATAGGAATTTCACATTCACTATTTGAGGAGAAATTGCAAGCACTGAAAGGTGCAAAAGGAGTTCAGCTATAGTGTGCATATAGCTGAACTCGGATGCTGGTGATCGAATTCTTTAACATGATTTCCTCGAGTTGGATAGTCTTTATGTTTTCAAATTGTTATTGTTTTTCAAAGTTCACCTTACCAAGGATCGTTTAGCCCTGTCAATGGTTTTTGAAAACATCACATTCGGTGTTTAGCCCTCTCAATGGTTTGTGAATCATCATATTCGGTGTTCTTGTGTACTTACATGAAATGGATCGTTTTGCAGAATGTCTTGGGCAAGGTATTGAGATAGAAACTGAAAAGAAATATATTATCTTCTTCTTATTATTTTAATTTTAACATCAAAGTATGTTACATAATACGCAATATATTATCCTATATTATAAAAATATTTTAAAATCTCTAGAAATTTTTATCAAAGGATTAATATAACTCAATCGCGCCACCATGTTGAATGGTGATCAAAACTCCCTATTTAGTTAAAAGTGAACAATACTCACCCATTCATATGGTTTAAACACATAAATATTAAAACGGTAACGACCACCCGCCTTACCAGTAACAAAAAAAGGAAAAAAAACCAAAACATTCCGTGGGAAAAACCCAAAAAATTCCGCGGAAAAAAAAAACTTAGCTAAACCTAAAATCAAACATTAATGGCTATTGTTCAAAATCTAACGTTCACAAGAGATGAACCCCATTGGATGGTACAAATAGCTGATTTTGAAGATATTCGGTTCAAATTTAGCCCCGTCAATGATTATACATGTTTATATGATTTTGATGAGAAAATATGTATATACAATCTTACTACTCGAGAGATGACACCATGGATTGTACCCCCATTCATGAAATCTTAATACATTGATGGAGTAGACCAGGAAGATACAATGATTCATGTACAACCCCATTATAGGTTTGGTTTTGATCCAATCAATAAAGAATACAAGGTTACATGCATAGGAGAGTTAACTGAAGCTAAAATGGATGATGATAACGGGGCATTTGAAATGGATGATGATAGCGGGGCATTTGAAAATACAATATGCAGTGCCCTGAAAGTAGCCAGTAGAGGAGGACATAATTTAAGGAAAGAAAGGGAAGTAGATGAATAACTAATGGTTAGCAGATACGAGTTTGCATCATATATGGGTTTACTGCAGGAAAGGAGATGAATACGGGTTTAGAAGAACACAGTAAACTCACATCTTCCAACACCAATTCATGCCCAGTATATGTTTGAAGAAAGTTTTGAAAGAAATATTTCCTTCATAATCAGTTTGTACAACATATTCACCAGGTTTGATTATAAGATTATTACCACAAGATTATTGATTGATTACAAGCTGGTAACAATTGTAACTCCTTTTGGAGATGATATCATGGAGTCTACAATCAAGGTTTAATGCATCGTTTCGCCCCGCCACACCAAATTAGAAATTTTCATCGAACCCGGTGCGTAGCACGAGTTACATGACAATTTTGTTAAAAGAAAAATAACTTATCGGAAGGTAACTGTTATGAGAAGTTAAATATACACGATGCCTAGCATGGGCACAAATCTAGTTTGTTATTATAGGAAAATAATCTACATACTTATTTCTCAAATTTAAAATTAAAAAAATTAGTGTAAGTATATGTTAGTTTCTCCAACCAAATAACATTCCACATTCGCTCTCTTATAAATATTTATCAATATCTAATAAAGTTTTTTTTCAAAATTTGATTTAATATTGTGTTTTTAACGCATGAAAAAAAAAATTAAGTTAGTATCAATACACATAATAAATATGTTAAAATAATTTGAATACACTATCAAGTTTTGGTATGACTTATATGATTATTTTTGTAATACTTATATATTAACAAATATACTATTAGCTAATATTTCTACCCAAAAAGGAAACTGTAAATCAAAAATAAAACTTAGAAAATAAAATAAAATATATATTATAAAAAATTTATGTATAAACAGATTATGGTTTTTGTAAAGCCTAAAATTGAAAATTGGTCAGGATTTTAAGAGGAATTTGATTTTCCAATTTGTATGTTCCTATATATTAATAACTTATTAATTTATCGATAAATTAATATTTCGGTAAATTGATAAATTCAGTAGTCCCAACTCCCAAGACTATTAATTAACCTCATCGGTCGTATCCAAGTTATGGATAAGAGAATTACATTCATTCGGGAGCCGAATGAACTGAATTTTCTCGTTATGAATGTCGAATGAGAGCAACATTTCAATCTCATGACCACCATCACTAGTATAATTATTTGTCCTCCATAAAAGATCACCTCCACAACTGGTGGCTGATCTCCATACGGTATCATCATCTTCCAACATTGTTGTCACCATTCGACTTGGAAAAAGAGAACATCCTGATGGTGGCGAGATATCACAAGTGACAACCATGCAAATAAACCCATGATCACCCTTTGTTGTTATAGTTGTATAGATAACTACAATCTCATATTCTTGCGACGATGAATCAAAACCAAAACCATGACACAAATATTCTAAAGACCCCCTCCTCCTTCAATCTTGGGGGTTAAACAGGTGAGGATAAGTGATTCCCTCTTCAGCGGGTTAAGGAAGATTATTTCTCTGAAACTAGCAGAATTCGGACGGTTAACACAAGCTAAACCACTACAAGTACCTACTGGTTCAAATGAACCTGCTAAACCAAAAACCGATAGTAATTCAAAATTATAAAAAAACACTATCATGTTGATTACGGTTATCCTTTTGTAAATTGAAGAAATAATTTCTTACAATCCCATCATTAACATCTTCGTCTGACAAATTAAAGACACTAAAAGATTAATTTCTCCTATTCTGATGATGAGCAAAGTGACAGATAGCAAATATTGTGTCATTAACAATAGAATTGTACCAGAACTTACTGACAGATGTGAATCGAGCAAGATCCTTACCTGATAATCTGGTGAGAATATTTTCAAATACTAGATCCCCAGGAAGACGTGGAGGAGAAACATCATCCGTTTTGTACTCTTCGATCATCACACTTCTCCTCTTGTTCTCCATCACTGTATCAAATTCTCTGCAATTTGACATGTATCCAACTAAGAAGCTTAATCTGCCGGAAATTTCAGAGAGATGTAGTAAAATAAGAGCCTATGAAATTGAAGAGAGATGAATGCCCTAATTTGACATTAAGAAATCAAGAAATAGGACATCAAGAAAGCTTACGGTTCAAAACCGAGAACTAAGAAATGAAGTTTTTGAAGAGAGTTTATATATGGGCGCCTGAAAGAAAGATATGAGCGGGCTTATTTATGGAACTCAAAAGCAACGTATGGGTATGGCTTGTTTGGATATCGGACTTTGAGGTCTGCGTAGTGTGAGTAAATTACAGGTTTATTTTGCAAAATCCAAACAAGAACATGTTTGTCATGGTCTCCTCATGGATCAAGTGGAGATATGAATTGCAAACAAAAAAAACTCAAATATAAGAAGCAATATCAGTGGCAGTATTTTTATCAAGGTCATTTATAAATTTTGAAGATTTTCCTAGTTGATAAAAGAGAATTATATAAGGTAATCAAGCAGTAGGTATCCCATAAGAACTTCCATTTGTTCCGGGTCGAGGGCTCCTTCAAACTCCGACTCGTTTTTTTCATATAGAAATCTCTGATCAACAAAAAAGCAAGATCCGTTTTGCATCATATCTAAGGGATTTCTTGGTTCGGACCGAAGAAGCAATGTCACTCGATCATTATCAAACTGACTGCAATCTTTTTCTATCCGTGAGGGATACCACCAGAGCGCCTTCTACTTCTAATAGGCCATGAACTAGATCAGAATCATTCTCAACGAATCCATAAGAAGTGATCCAATATTTTTCATCGGGTCCGGGTAGAGACCAAAGATCTTGAGCGACCGATCCGGCAGAACAACTCAAAAGATAAAGAAGTATCGTTAATTTCTTCATACTCGTTCCAAGCTCGAAGTACCATTTGTACCAAAAAGAATCCCCTTCCTTACATGATTTCTTCCCTGAAAGATGATAGATCCACCAACCGAGCAATTTATATATCCATATTTACAGACAACAGACTTTTCTGGGAAGATACGTGACAAACAACAGCAACTACTAAAGAGCCTGGCGGATTTGAGGGCTAAGAAAAACAATTTAGGGGATACTTTTTTAAAGTCATCATGGGATAATCTAAAGGGTAACCTAGGGGGTATGTAAAATTACCATAAAAACCTTTCATTAATCTAATTATTACCAAAATACCTTTCATTTATAAAACCTAAGCCTAAATCTATTTCACACTTTCACCATTCAAACTTCCGATTCTCTTCTTCTCCTCTTAATTTCAAAACTACCGATTACTCTTCAAACTACCGATTTTCCACCATTTTCTTCTCATCTTCAACCGATTAATCGTAAACCAATTTATCGTATAATCATAAACCAATTTATCGTATAATCATAAACCAATTAATCGTACTTACTACAATCCAAAGATACCTCGACAAAAGCAAACAAGTCGTCAACCTCCTAATACAGATTGACCGCATTTTAACGAATTAGTAAGAGATCGAGAAATCGTTCAAGAACAAAGCGATGAAAGCGATGAACGTGATGAGGATGAAGTAGACACGGAGTCCGAATACGAAAATCTGCCTCTCCAGTAGTTGATGGCTCCAATAAGGTTAGGGGTTTACCATAATTTGTGTTTATATTGCTTAAATCGCTTGAATTAGTGAGTAGAATACCAAGGGTTTTAGGTGCAGTAGCACAATCGGTAGTTTCGTGGTTGTATTAAAGTACCGATTATGGCAGTGTTCTTCACTGCTCATGAAGATCATGCACAATCGGTAGTTATCTTTAGGTTAAAACTACCGATTGTTCTTCTGTACGAATTCGTAATAATCGGTAGTTTTGTATAGGCTTAAACTACCGATTGTGAGTGTTCAGTGAACCTCAAAAATACCCATCACAATCGGTAGTTAGATTTAGACATAAACTACCGATTATTCTACTGGATGCAAAAGTAGTGATAATCGGTAGTTTTGTTTAGTGTTAAACCTCCGATTGTACTAGTTAGTGATCCTCAAAAACATCGATCACAATCGGTAGTTATTTTTCATCTAAACTATCGATTATTCTACTGGTTCCAAATTTAGTGATAATCAGTAGTTAAATTTTTTATATAACTATCGATTGTGTGTGTGTCCATAGACTTTTGTGTTCCCATTTTTTTATGCACAATCGGTAGTTAATCTAGAGCCCGAGCTACCGATTGTGAACAATCGGTAGTTAAGTTGTTTTTGTACTACCGACTATACACAATCGGTAGTTAAGTTATTTTTTTGACTACCGATTGTTAATAATATGTTGAGTTCAACTTACTTTGTCTACCGTTTTATGTACTGAAATAATTGTTCTTTATCTTGTATCAAAAAAGGGAAAGGCGATCAAAGCAAGCCCACGATACAATTCTATCGGGGCCTCGTCGTAGAGGCGGTAAGAAGGTTACCGCTAGTGCTAGACGACAAAAGAGCGCTAGCCAAAACGAAGAAGGAGGACCAAGTGCTCCTCAAGCTCAACACTTCGAAGGAGGTGGACCAAATGCTACCCAAGAATAAGAAGAAACTGGTACAAAGAAACAACCAAGGAAGAGACGAGGACACAAGGTCCCCGACTCTCTGAAGATTAAGGGTCCCCGACAAGGTCAAATCCCCGGGCTCCCAAGAGACGGAGGACGTCTATTGTTTGGCTACAAGGATTCTTGGGCCAAAGAAATCTACTCTACCGAGGTAATAATTATAAAAAACCATTCTCAACATATTGTCTTCTTATTCGTAGAAGTGTTAACTTTTATTCTAATTATTTTTAATTCGTCGTGTATATTAGGACCATTCTAATGCGGTCCGTCTACTGAAACCTACGGATGCACCATACAAGATGAACGACTGGCCGTTGGAAGGTGAGTGTGTTCGGTTTCAGCAAATTATAGAGAACTCGGGGCTATCTACGGCCGCCGCAAACTCCATGTTAAAGCACGACCGGGTGTCGATATCGGCATTCATGGAGAGGTATTATCCGGAGACCGATACTTTCCACATGTCGTGCGGAGAGATGACCATCACACCCGATGATTTGGTGCAGATTCTAGGTCTGACGGATCATTGATGTAATTTTAAAAGTGGTAAATAAAGTGTTCGATTCTCGAACTTGTGAAGGTAATGATTTTAGAAAATAATGGATTTAATCTAAACTAATAAAAATCAGGAAAATAAACTAGAGATGATATATGGAAAATATGGAGAAACCAGGAATCAGTTATTTCCAACAATTTATGTGATTAATCATGCAATTCTTTTAAATAAATTAAGCTCAAATATTGCCAAAATAGGTTTTTATGCAAACAAGTAGAGGTAAATCACAAGCACGGGACATCATAGGTTGTAAATCCAGCATGACCCATCAAACAAAAACACCACTACTGAATGAAAACCGTTTTTCTATTTCGAAACTATGCAATTTTAACAAGTAAAGAATTATAAATAATTAATTAAAAATAGACTTACCACATAAAATTGAGAGAAAAACCTTCTCCATCATCCCAGTAAATATACTTAGCTCATGGTGGAGAAAACTTGCTCAAAATACTCTTTCATTGCTCAAAAAGTGCTTACAATGGTGAAATAGGTGTAAAACAGCTGATTAGATACGCTTATAAGCGTTACAGGTGAAGGTTCAGCCGTTACACAAAGGATTAAGGCAACAGAAAGGTAAAGAAGAAATGCAACAGCAACTGCAATGCTTATGTGTGTTGCTTGCTTGTCTTCTCCGTCTCCAGAAGATGAAGAAAATTTGGCCGGCCGGTGCTGGATTGCTGCCCAGTTTCCGGCGAGTCTTTTCTTTGATCTCTAGGCTTCCGTCCCCATTTCTCTTGGCTTCTCTTGGTTTATATAGGGTCTACAAACTCTAAGGAGAGTTCTAAACCTAATATAACTCTTTAAAACACTCCCAAATTCTTCCAAATCCGAATCAAAGTATAACACCCTTTTTCCGGCCAAATTCGGATTTCGGGCTATTTTTCCGGCTAAAAACGTGTGGAATCGATTGTGTGGGGCTTGTATGAGTTTATTTTAGCTTTTGTATCAATTTGGAAGCAAAACACACCAAATTTCACGTGAAATTGAGTTCACAGAACTTCTGCCGGTGACAGGAAGAGAAAACCCGATGTTGCTGGATCGGTGACTCGGGCCGAGCCGACCCGCTGGGTTGACTGAGTTGACTCGGCCGATTCTGGGGTGTCCCTTATCCATTCTTGGGTGCCAATAACACTTGTCCTTGGCTGCCTTTATCACTTTTTGAGCCAATTTTTCCACAAATCTCTATTCTTCTGATGTACCTACAAAAGCATAAAAACACGTAATAAACGCAAAATCGAATACTAACTCACTAGAAATTAAGGTGCAAATTAGACACTAAAATGTGTCTATCAAATACCCCCAAACTTACTATTTTGCTTGTCCTCGAGCAAACTACTCTAAAAAATAAAGTAAAAATCCTAACTCACTTTCGCAGGAATCGCGACCATATTTAGCATATGCAGCAAGCCGTTAAACCCCTAGGTGTCCCTAGTGGACGAGTTTTGTCTCGTGAGGGTTTACAAGAGGTATATCCACAAAACCTGAATCTAGATCTTAGCAACACGTGAACGATTAAGGGTAAACACTAAACAAGCTAGTTAGTTGGCTACTCAGATATTCGGCTATAGGGACCATTACCCTTTATGGATCCAATCACTGTACACGAGTGTTAACTCAAGCATACTAAAATTCATATCTAAGACAACAGAGTTCTACTCAGACAGTTATCTAACCACCCATCACATGAAAAGACTTAGAAGATGAACATAGACTGTAGAAGATCGCAAATGTTGACCAAGGCGAACGATGTGTCCCATATCTGTCTGAAGGTCAGTACCGAGATGAAACCTAGTGTGTCGAGATACTCCCCATTTATTTTCAACGGTTACTACTAACTAAAATATTTACAAGTTCCCATGGATCCTGCGTTCCACGCTTGCTTAGGCGACGGAGACAGGGAGAACTTTAAAATACCAAATACTGTTTTTTTCAATTTTTTCTAACTTTTTTTCGATTTTTTTTTTTCTTTTTTTTTCGATTTTTTTTTTTTTTTCTGACACCTAATACATGTGTGTTCCCATGGATCCTGCATTCCACGCTTGCTTAGGCGACGGAGACAGGGGGACCACACACATAACTCTAAAACACTAACGTATTATTCATGTGGGGCATGATCTCAACACACTAAATGTCATTCCAGCGCTAATTAACATGTCGATGCTAGGACCAACCAATACTCTCAAAGAAACACAAAATTGCAAATAATAAAACAGAACGTGATGTGGTGGTGACAACTATCATGTTATTTCTAACACCTGAACTCTGTCTGCTTTATGAATAGACCATCTAGCTGGGCACACCAATCCTTATAGCAAAATGGCTAAAAAAAATTTAAACTACTGATTGTGTTTGTACAAAATGTTGAATTTTTTAAAAAAATCTCGATTTCCAATTTGGGGTTAGTTATCATAATCGGTAGTTTAAGAATTTTCTAAACTACCGATTGTGTTTGTACAAAATGTTGAATTTTTAAAAAAAATCTCGATTTCCAATTTGGGGCTACTTATGATAATCGGTAGTTTAAGAATTTTTTAAACTACCGATCGTATTTGTACAAAATGTTGAAATTTTTTAAAAAATCTCGATTTCCAATTTGGGGCTACTTATTATAATCGGTAGTTTAAGAATTTTTTAAACTACCGATTGTGTTTGTACAAAATGTTAAAATTTCTTAAAAAATATCGATTTCTAATTTGGGGCTACTTATAATAATCGGTAGTTTAAGAATTTCTTAAACTACCGATTGTGTTTGTACAAAATGTTGAAATTTTTTAAAAAATCTCGATTTCCAATTTGGAGCTACTTATCATAATCGGTAGTTTTAGAATTTTTTAAACTACCGATTGTGTTTGTACAAAATGTTGAATTTTTTTTAAAAATTTCGATTTCCAATTTGGGGCTACTTATCATAATCGGTAGTTTAAGAATTTTTTAAACTACCCATTGTGTTTGTACAAAATGTTGAAATTTTTTTAAAAATCTCGATTTCCAATTTGGGGCTACTTATCATAATCGGTAGTTTAAGAATTTTTTAAACTACCGATTATGTTTGTACAAAATGTTGAAATTTTTAAAAAAAATCTCGATTTCCAATTTGAGGCTACTTATTATAATCGGTAGCTTAATAATTTCTTAAACTACCGATTGTTAGAATCGGTAGATTGGTGTACCCAAAACTTCCGATTCTTTATATTAGTTCGAACTTAGTGTACATATTTTCTGTACACTCTTGTAACACCAGGCCTCAACGGTTTTTTTTTTTGAAAAAAAAAAGCCGTTAAGACTATAATCTATATAAGGAGGGTGACCTCTTCTCATTTATGCACCTCCAATACATTTTAACTCTCCAACTTCGAAGAAATTAGTGGTTCAACCTATTCTCAACCTATTCTCAACTAAAATATCAACTTTTTTCATTTCTTTTCCTCTACCGATTCTTCAACTCCTTTTACCCTTAAGTACTTCATTGAAAATGGCTCCAAAATCTTTACCTAAACAACCAAAGAAGGTAAAGGAAAAGATGGTGATAGAGGAGTCCAAAACCATTGAAATCAATTCGTCAACCGATTCCGAGACAACTTACTATGTTTTGGATCATCGGTGCATTTTAAGGGACAAAGACTTGTCAAGCATAAACCCATACTACAATGAAGCTGGAGAGTACATAGGTCCACTTCGGGCTGATCCTAAGGGGGACGAGAAGAAGAAGAAGAAGCCGGTTGAAACTAGGACCAAGTCCAAAGTAACAAGGAGTGGAAGAATTTCATGAGATCAATGAGATTGATCAATTTGAACTTCTATGATGTGTTTTGTTTCGTTTAATTCTGATGTTTTTAGTTTTTTTAAAAAATGTTTAATGAACAATATGTAGTAAGTTTATTTGAACAAGTTTTTCTCCGGATGTTGAAATAGTATTACGAAGTTAGATGTTAAGTAAAATCGACATATTCGGTAGATAACTATGTTTCTAAACTACCGAATCGGTAGTTATTTATTTCTCGTGCTACCGATTATCCACAATTGGTAGTTATTTATGTTCACTAACTACCGATTGTTGCAATAAAAGTCCTGGACAACAAAACCATTATAACCGGTAGATAAAATTGATCTTTCAACTACCGATTACAAAGTTAAAAATTTTAAAGTTTAATTCATTATATGTTTACAATCAGTAAATATAAATTTTCAATACCTACCGATTGTGAAAGATGAAGAGTTCGAAATTTTGGAAGTTTTGAGAAATTCAATTTGGGGCAACTTACGTAATCGGTAGTTTAAGTACTCCATTAAACTACCGATTGTACAATCGGTAGGAAAATAAATCACGATCCTACCGATTGTACAAAACTAAAACTCGAAAAATCAATCTAAAACACTCTCAATTTCTATCCAAACTAACTCAAACCATTTTCTAATAACCAAATTAATCAACTAATTAATCAAAATTAACACTAATAAGCAAGCATAGATTAGCCATTATAGAAAATAGATGGATAAGGGATGTATTGAGATTACTTCAAATTGACCTTATTTTGTCTTGTTAGTCGCCCCTAATTAGTTTTTGGTAGCCCTCAAAAAAGTCAGACTAAAGAGCACATATCAGAATTGGAAATACCTGAAACTGAAAATGACATTAAATTCAGAGTTTCAGACTCATTATATAAACGAGGCTTCCAGCCAAGTTCTCGTTTAGATCATTCAGCTACATATTGAATGCAACTTATCTAGAGAGTCATTTAAAGTAAAACACCCAGCAATTACAAGTTCAGCAACAAATGAGTGCCATTTCTAGCAGATTTTGTAAGCTGAAACCAACCTTTTCACTTACAAAGAGGCAATTATATAGATATATGTAATGTATGCATTATTACATTAACAACAAAATGTTTTGAAATAGTAAGGAAGTACTAGTAATGCCTGAGATTTAATAATTTTATATAAATTGTCTAATAAGCAGATATACAATTCACTTATATTCACCAGAACTTAATATGCTATTCTTCATTTCGTTTCAACAATCTGTTGCTCCAACACGCCACCTTGAGATTTCTGACGCTTCATGTTTTGAAGGATGGGCTCTTTCACCTGCAACCATCATTACAACTGAATAAGTATGAGTATAGAAATGAAACAGATAACGAATCAGGCTTAATATGATTTTATTTAGTTAACACAATTTTCTAGTAAAGACCTTGACAAGATAAAACCAGGGAAAGATATAAGCTAAACAATGAAAATTATTAGATTAGGATCAAACACATACCGTGCTAGTTTTCCTGGAGCGCTTTTTCTGACTAGGACGACTACTGAGGGAGTCATCACCTTCACCACGGCTAATGAATCCTCTCCCATCCACGCCATTACGCTTATCGTTCCCTGGTATACCACTTTCCCTTGACGCTGCTGGCTGCATATCAAAATAAAGGACACATAATGTTACAAAAGTGAAGAAGAGCGGTAATATATAATCAAAACATGGAACAAGCAGAGAAGGAGTCAAACCTCATTACTGCCGATGGGTGTGTTGTTTCCAAGTTGCTCCTGAATTCTAGACGATCCATTCTGATGAGTATCAACTGATCTTTCTCGAGTTCTAGTAAGATCAGAACCAACAGAGTGGAGACCACCACAGGTTGATATGTTTTGAGGCTCACTTATCTCCGTTGCCTGTTTAATTCAACAAAATATATTATTTTTTATGAAATGTTTAATTCAACCACAGAATCAAGAACAAAGCAAAATCATAATTTGACTTATTATTACCGATAACTTGATCTCCAAAACATTCTTGACCTCAAGTAGCTTCTTGTCAGCCAATTCAGATCGAATGACACGTTTACCTGGGAAAAAATATATATGATTAATGTACTGAAACTTGCATTCTCAGTAAATTAATTTTACAGTAACATGCTTAATTGAGAAAACTGAGTAATCCTGGTTCAAGAAGTTGAATATGTTACCTAATCCTGGTTTGCTCTTGGCTTCCACATATCCATCACAAGCCATCTTATCGAGCAGTTTACGCACAGTTGCCTGATTTGCCTCTCCTTCCAGCTTACTTTGAAGTTTAAATATTGTAACATAATCCAGTGGAAGGACATGATACAGAGCCTGCATTTAAAATAAAATAAGATTAGACATCACAGTAGAAGGACTAAGGGTCTTGGGTTTTAAACTATGCCTTACCTAACTTGATAGATAAACTACTAAGTTACTATGAGGTACCTTAGAATTACATAGAAAGCCCAACTCACCTTCAGGTACAAGTAATCTTCATCGTTCCCTTGCTGAACTTTCTCATCAACTTGGTTTACTGGCACATCCATCTCTTCCTTCACGACAATTGCCTGATTGTGTTTATGAGGTAATGTGGTTTGTGATCACATAAACTTTAGACAATGATAATAAGATGACCATGACAATTAGAATTTGGAGGCAAATAAGAACTGAAAGAGAATTAACCTTCAGCTTGCTGATGAAGTAAGAATCCTTTCCCGTTCTTGACAGAATATTTTGGTTTACAAGTTTATCCATGATTTCTGGGGAAACAAAAAGAATTAATGTTTTGAAATTGAAAGATGTCTGCTTTCTGCCAATGCTTCAACAGTACATATGGATTCAAGTTCTTTGCTCACCTTCAGTCAGAGCCTACAAAATGAGAACAAATTGATACCCTTAAATTAGTCTTCACTGGAGAATCAGACAGAGAACTAACATTGCATAATCACTAGAACAATCCCACCTTATACAGTGCTCGGGCCACTTTCAGTTAGTTAGAGTCACTATATAAACGAATAGAACATCTATCTAAATCGGCTATGGTATTGTACTAGAAATTAAGTTTGTTAAATATGACTACAATTTGCTACAGTTGTCAAAGTTGTGGGCCTTGTGGCTAAAGGTGATTTGATTCCTCACCACCACAACTTTCGCTAGCTCGCTGCAAAATCTGACTTAGATGAGTTGATTGTACTTACCACTGATATGTCCGGGAAGTTAGAGAGAACATCAGTCAGTTCAACATTGTCAGTGTGGCGACAGTCAATCCAGTCTCTTACACGTGTTAATTGATGTCCGTCCTCTTCTGCATCCTGTGTATTATCTGCAATAGACTCAAACCATTAAGTCCAGGTGAATTTTGACTAAAGTTAAGCTACTGTAACTATATTAGGCCTTGGTTGTTAGTCATTCACAACATCTAACCTACCTTCATGATCCGCGATGCAATTGTTTTCACGTGACCAGGCTTTATCAGTCATAACAAGTATTAGGTTTTAAAGTGGAGAAAATGAAATGGAAGAGGACAGGGATGAGAGAAAACGCTGAAATGGGAAATTATTACCTACAGGATCTACAATGTACCTGTCGTCATCTTTTGTTGAATGGCTCATCTGACAAAACATTTCAGAGTTTTTCAAATTCTATTCTCGAGCTTCACCCATGTTTCCCTAAAATTTGAATGGCAATAGAGGCTGTAACATGACAGATAAGTTTCGCTATAAGTGTACCTCGCGATCTGAATCTGAAGGATCAGTTGGTGTTGAATCAGCAACACCCAAGCTGATCTCTTCATCATCTTCCATGTCATTCTGTTCATCTTGACATGGATCCAGGATGCTTTTGACCTGCACAGTTCCAATCTTGATTACACAAATTGAACTTGATGGAGCAAAAAAATCTAAAACCTCAGGCTTCACTCAATCACAATTCGATGTTACCAATTTACCTTGAGAACTAGTACGAAATATTTGCTGTTAACATTTTCGATTTCCATTTTAAGAGGGTTTTCCAACCATGGCTTCTAGTTCTGAGCAGCCTCTGAAGAATGGAGGCTCATAGTCTACAGGCTGCAGGTTTTCCAAAATATAACTCGAACGCGGGAACATTATTTCCATTCAAGATTCAAAAAATTTATAAACTATTAATCTCATAAACGAGTATATTAACAGTACAAATACTTTTGGTCATGCATCCAAGAGCCCTGCGAGTGGGGACATACTTAACATAAGAAGATAATACATATAAGAGTTGAGGAAGATAATCAAGGTGAATTTAGTTTCAGAAGGCATCTGTAAAATATTAGTTGACAGCAGAATACAGAAAATCTAGCCCATCTTTAATCTACCACAACTTTTTGCAGATATTAGGCCATAAGTTGTGTAATTTTACTTCAATTTGACAATGATCACTGATAGGGTTCTACAATGGAGCAAATACGGACTAGAGGCAATATGTAGATAAAACCCGGTAGAAGACAAACAAAACAAAATCAATAGCGAATGTAAACAAGGCCAAAGAAACTTACAGTGACATCCTCATAATAAAGAAGCTTCATCAAAATTGTACGCTGAAACACAACACAAAATGAAATTATAGACAGGCAGCTTACTCGAACACCTAATAAAACTTCCATATTAAGATCTTAATGAATTCGTTTACCTCTTCTGGCATACTGTCTAGAGTTCGCATCAATTGAACCAGAGTTCGCACCATTTTACAAGCAGAACTCCTGCCAAAACCAAGTAAAAAGTGTTTAAACACAGTCAGGAAAGTAGTCCACTGGATTTGAAACCATAAAGAGCAAATAACAAAACCAAAATCTCTGACAACCTCAAATGCTCACTATTATACCTCATTTGGTTTGGTGTAAAGTCTGTATTGCCATTAGACTTGAATGTTGCTCCTTGTTTCTTATTCCCAGTACGACTTATGTTCATCATCACCTCTTCACTATCGGAATTCGAATAGCTGAATGAAACTGCATAACACAATCCATTCATGTATGAGTACAAACTTCATTATCAATCTCCATCCAGATTTCAGAGCTACTTTAAAAATAAAATCCAACTCCAACTTATCAATGACTAAATCTAGCTTATCAAATGCAAGAAGAAGTGAGATTTAACATACACGCATATTCTTCTATCATAGGTCCGTCAATAGCTTCAGATATGCAGAACAAAAGTGTTTTGAGGTATTTCTTCTGTAATGCATCATAAACACCTGAAAGACCACAAAAAAAACAATCAAATATTAGGTAATCTTGCTTGCGATTAAGGTGTTTGTATAAATCTCAGTGTGTGTTCTAAGTGAGATTGTTACACCTTTTTCCATCCAGTCAATAAGTCTTCTGGATTCAGCGTCTATAGGCATAAGTTTTTTGATCTTCATCTCTGTTACAAATTACGGTATCTAAAATCATCACATTGTAGTGAAAGACTAAATCAAATAGAAATAAAATGATAAACAATTATTCGCGAAGAAATTTTGAGAGTTTGAGGTAAATCTGACCAGCAGTTTTAGTTTACCTAAAGCAGGAACTGATTTATCACTGAAATAATTCTCAGGGAAAAGGCCTCTGATGTAGCTGATGTTGAATATCGCAATACGAAGCAGGTTTCTCGTCTGTTTATGGCGATTCAAATAAAAATTTATACACAACAAAAATAAACGGCTTAGATCTTATCACCCTAAAATATCTAATAAACAAGGAATTTGAGCAGAAAACCGATCAAACAAATCGTATTATCTTATAATAAACGAAGCAATTCTTCATAGATTTCTATTTGGAATTCACAGAAACGAAAAAAAAAAGCTAAAAACCTAATTAGATCTGATGAAATAAAATTCCAAATAATATCTTAAACATCGTAGTAAAAAACACTGGAATTACTTCACCGATTCTAGATCTTCAAATCAACCACTGAATAGAGCACGAAATTAGTTCTGTCGACACAAGGAAATAGCAACATAGGGACCAAACAAGAATCTAAATAGTGAGGATGCCCGTTATTCTAGAAGTTGGAGTCTCCAGTTTATGCTTGATCTAAAATAATACTTAAGAATAACAAAAATGGAACATATAATCATGTTTTCACAACAATTTCAGCCAGAAAAAGTTCATTTCTGAGAAATTAGTTCAGAGTTAGAAAGATAAATCGCAAACAATTACCAGTAGTAGAGAATCCTGTTCTCTAATTTCTGATTCCTTGAGTTTCTGTGCTACAACCTACATCAAAAATTAGATCAGAAATCGAATTAGCAGAACGATGAAGAAGAAGAAGAAGAAGATGAAGAAGTAGATGAAGAAGATGAAGAAAAAACACAGGAAAAGTTTCTAGGGTTTCACCATTTTTGCGTAATGAGGAAAAGTTTGACGAAATTTGAAATTTAAAATCTGAAAGAGTAGAGAAATGGCGGGATAAAACTGAGAGGAAGTGTTACTTCACTGCAATCTATAGACGAAAGTAAAAATGAAAATTTCGTGAGTTAGTCGGTTGAGAATACACGTGGCGCGTACTCGAGTGAAGATTGGGGAGATTGGGATCGTGAAGTTTACCAGCTCAGCTGATCAAGTAAGCTTCCATTCGAAGGTTCCAGAAGCAAAAATAGAGTTACTTGACGGAAAGGCAGTGAGGAATACCCGGCCTCCACAGGCGTCGGTCTATGTATGGTAGTGGAACTTGATGCAAGTTTTACTCCATTCAGTAAAAATTAGTCCTAAATTTACGTGACGTTTTTGAGGATGACTTAAAAAGAATTTGGGGTTATTTATTTATATCTATCCAATAATATGATTATGGAAAAGTCTAATAGTAGGTAAAAACACCTATGTACTCTTTCACTAATAAAAGTATTAAAGCTAAACCTAAACTCATTTTATTTCTAACTATCGATTGTGAGAAATAGTTTATCTTCTTCTTCTTTTCGTTTTATCTACAGATTGTGCCTAAACCACTTCATTGTAAACCAATTCATCGTTTCGTCGTTAATCGTCGTACCAAATCATCGTAGATATTTCAATCTAAAGATGGCTCGACAGAAACAAACAAGTCATAAATCTGATAATAGCAATTGGCCAAATTTTGCTGAAGGAATAAGAAACAAAGAGATTGTTGAAGAACATAGTGAAGAAGATGAAGAACACGAAGATGATGATCTAGATACGGAGACTGATTCTGATAATCAACCTCTCTAGAACTATTTAATGGCTCCAATAAGGTAAGGGTTTCCCATTATTTGTGTTTATTTTGCTTCAATTGAATGAAATCGTCAATAGAATTTCTAGGGTTTTCGGTTATTTGAGATAATCGGTAGTTTCGTGTTTGTATTTATCTATTGATTATGGTCGTGTTCTTCATTCCTCAAAAACATCGACAATAATCGGTAGTTAGATTTAGTCATTAACTACTGATTGTCTTCATGTACCAAAAATTAGGCTTAAACGGTAGTTAAACTTTTTATCTAACTACCGATTATATTAGATGGTTTCATGTAGAGGAATATAGTTTTGCATTAATCGGTAGTTTCGTATAGGTTTAAACTCCCGATTATGAAAGTTAGGGATTCCTCAAAAACATCGACAATAATTGGTAGTTAGATTTAGTCATTAACTACCGATTGTCTTCCTGTACTAGAATTTACGCTTAATTGGTAGTTAATTTTTTTATCTAACTACCGATTATATTAGATGGTTTCATATAGAGGAATATAGTTTTGCATTAATCGGTAGTTTCGTATAGGTTTAAACTCCCGATTATGAAAGTTAGGGATTCCTCAAAAGTATCGACAATAATCGGTAGTTAGATTTAGTCATTAACTACCGATTGTCTTCCTGTACCAAAATTTACGCTTAATCGGTAGCTAATTTTTTTATCTAATTACCGATTATATTACATGGTTTCAATCGGTAGATATGTAGTAGCTGTTAACTTCCGATTATGTTAGATGGTTTCAATCGGTAGATAGGTTATGTATTTGACTTCCGATTGTTTTTAATCGTTTGTTATTGTGTTTATTTACCGATTGTATGTGTGTCCATAGATTAGAGTTTTATGTTCCAATTTTTATGCATAATCGGTAGATAATGTAGATCCCGAGCTACCGATTATGCACAATCGGTTGTTAGTTTGTCTATTCGACTACTAATTATATGTGTGTCCATAGCTTAGAGTTTTATGACCCAAAATTGATACATACTCGGGAGAAAAACTAGGACCCGATCTACCGATTATGAACAATCGTTGTTAGTTTGTTTATTTGACTACTGATTATGAACAATCGGTTGATTTTTATGTACTTTCTCTACCGATTATGTAGTGATTAAACGGTGTCTTATGAGCTTTTTTTTTTTTTTTTTCAGGGAAATGCGAGCTAAGCAAGGCCAAGATACAATTGTTTTGGGGCCTCGTCGTGAAGGGGGTAAGAAAGTAACAGCTAGTGCAAAAAGAGAAAAGAGCGCTAGCGGAATCTCTATCACCGAAGGAAGTCAACCAAGTTTACAACCAAGTGTTCCAAGAGTTAGAAACCTAGAAGAAGGAGAACCAAGTGTTACACAAGGAGAAGTACAAGGTACAAATAAGGTAATTAAGAAGAAAGGAGGACACCAAGTCCCCTGCTCTTTGAAGATGAAGGGTATTGAAGAAGACCAAATCCCTGGGTTACCAAGAGATGGAGGAGATCTGTTATTTGGATACAAAGACTCTTGGGCCAAAAAAATTTATTCAACTGAGATAATAATTATAAACACCATTCTTAACCTATTATCTTTTTATTCGTAGAAGTGTTAATTTTTATTCTAATTCTTTTACAAATCGTCGTGTATACTAGGACCATTATGATGTAGTTCATTTACTCAAACCTACAGCTGCACCAAGAAAAATGAAAGATTGGCTGTTAGATGGTGAGTGTGAAAGGTTCAAGCAAATTATTTATCACTCGAGGTTATCTGCTACTGCCAAGAATTCAATGTTAGAGCATGACCGGGTGTCAATATCAGCCTTCCTGGAGAGAATGTATCCTGAGACCGGTACCTTCCACATGCCGTTTGGAGAGATGACGATCACCCCAGATGATGTGGTGCAGATTCTTAGTCTTGTGGACCATGGTACAACCGTCAAGTTTGATTACATAAAGCATTTAAGCTGGGAACAACTTTATTTTTACACTCAGAAGTGCCTTGGTTGGGATCAAGCGACATCCAACATTGAGTTCAACCGGTATTTTCGTTACAAAACTAGACAGTTCAGCATGGTCCACTTGATGAATATGTTCAAAGGCACCAATGATAAAGAAGAAATGAATCCAGAGTTTAGCGACGACGAAGTGAATGCTGCAGTGCATATCTCCTCTGTATTTTGGGATGTGTCATTTTCCCCAATTGTAGTGGAAACCCAGTAGACGCTAACCTTCTACAACTATTGCATCCTCTCAATAAAGTTCGTGATTACTCGTGGCGCACCGCATGCCATGCGTTCTTGATGGAAAATTTAATAAAGGCATCGAGGGAATCAACTAGCCAAATTGCCGGGAATGTGAGCCTACTACAGGTATTTTGGTAACTCTGTTGATGCTTTGATTGTTTCTTTTCTCTTTTAAGAATTAATTTTTGCATACTTGGTTTGATATGTACACTAGACATGGATCTATGACCGCTTCCCGTTCCTCGAGTTGGCCAAAGAGAATCGGATATGGGAGAAAGGAACACCCAGAGGAACAAAATACATCTTCGACAACAACCGTTCAAGGTCTAAGGAGCAGCAGTTGATTTCTTTGAGGAGGAAATTAGACTTGATGACGTCCAAAGATGTATGCTTTGATCCATACAAGGAAGACCGAGCTAGTGGACATATAGCAGGAAGGTATGAGTTGTCGTTTTATTATGGACCCTTGTGGCATCCCACATGATATGTTATGTACAATACCTCTATGGTGATGCGTCAACTCGGTTATGTACAAGAAGAACCTTGGAGTCACATGCGTGGCAAGTTCAAATTGGACGTGGAGAATTCTGTATGTGGTAAGGACTCTATCACAGTAGTTTACCCTGGTAACCCATCTGTTGAAAATTGGAATAACAAGATGCAATATTTGATCAACGATAGGAGACCTGTCAACCGAGGTGATGAAGTAGATCCACGCTATATGCAATGGTACCGGGAGCATTCTCATCTTCATGTGATCCGTGAAGATAAAGGAAAGACCACCAAGGTTTCCGATTATACTTGTATCATCAAAGACAAACCTTCTGGTTATGAAAGGCTGGTACGTAATGTTATTTCCTTTTGATTTTAATATTACGACTCAATATTTTAGATAATAATCGTTTGATTGTTATTGCATAAAAACAGGAAAAAAAATGATTGTGTTTTTCTCCAAGAAGATTGCTCGGTGTATAAATGCGGGAGTGCCTTTATCAATTGAGAAGATGAAATAGCATAAAGACATAATACATAACATTGATAATGAAGCTTATGCAAGTAAGTTTGGGGAGAAAGCTTCGAATAAGCCTAAGAGGTCAGCAGCCAAGCACAGTAAAAGATCTCGTGGTTCATCGAGTGCTGATGGTGAAGCCAATGTCCGTGATGCTGAAGCTAATGTCCCTGGTGCTCGCCGTCCTCGTACTAAAACCAAAAAATCTAGAAATTAGATTGTAGTTGTCTTGTTAGAGAACATCATTTTCAATTGATTTCCAAGAAACTTGTTTAATTATTTTTGCTTTCTGGATGATGAATGGATTACTTTATGGATGATGAATGGATTTTATGTTCTTTTTGCGAATTATGGATTGATTTGCAAGAGACTCATTTTTCATAAGTAACTTTTTTCAAATTTTATATTAAAATCGGTAGATAAGTGGTTTGCATCACCTACCGATTAAGCATGTTGATCCACAATCGGTAGATAACTATCTACCGATTACACCTATTGATCTAAAATCGGTTGATAATTATCTACCGATTACACCTACTGATGGAACTGCTTGGTTTCTGGACACATTTACATTATAATCGGTAATAAAAAAAATTCTTAGACTACCGATTATAGAGTATGAAAATGTTGGAAATTTGATAATTTTTTCAATTTTGAATTTGGAGCAACATATACAATCGGTAGTAAAAAAAAATTTATTAGGATACCGATTATGGAGTATGAATATTTTCAAAATTTGATAATTTTTTCAACATTGAATTTGGGGCAACATATACAATCGGTGGTAAAAAAAAATTCTTAGACTACCGATTATGGAGTATGAATATTTTTGAAATTTGATAATTTTTTCAATTTTGAATTTGGGGCAACATATAGAATCGGTTGTAAAAGAATTCATTAGACTACCGATTATACCTGTTGAGTACAATCGGGTGTTAATTATGTACAGATTAAGATGATGGAACCGATTGGTTTCTGGACACATTTTATATTACAATCGGTAGTAAATACATTTTTTTGGACTGCCGATTATGGATTATGAAAAAAATTTAATTTCGAATTTGGGGCAACATCTATAGTGGTAGTAAATAAAGTTTCATAGATTACCGATTTTTTAAATCGATAGATAATGGTGATCCCGATACTTCCGATTGTTTATATTCGTACGATCTTAGTGTATATATTTTTTGTACACTCTTGTTACACCAGGCCTCAACGGATATTTTTTTTTTTTGAAAAAAAGAGCCGTTGAGACCCTAATCTATATAAGGAGGGTGACATCTTCTCATTTATGCAACTCCAATACATTTTAACTCTTCAACATCGAAGTAATCGTCTTCAAGATTAATGGCTCAACCGTTCACGGTAGAAGAAGATTTATTGCTATGTAGGCGTTATGTGTAATTTTATCCGAGGCAAGGAGAAGAACGTAGGAAAAATTGTGTAATGAGTATGAGTTATTCGGAGATTATTCACGAACATTTTTGTGTTGACACCGGTAACCCCAATAACCGATATAAAGCTGATCTTTTTTGTCAATTTAATTGCATTAAACAGAAAAGTTGATCCATTTGTGAATTTAACTTATCTTGTCAATCAATATCTTTTGAGGGGTGAAACTAATGATGAAGTTATAGCGAGATCTCTCGAGGAATGGCGACGATGGAAACGATCAAATTACCGTTACGAAGCTCATTTCAATATCCTTAAGGTAATGGAAACATTCAACCCGTTTAAGATACGTCCACGCCGCTTAAGGTGAAGGGTATTATCCAAGACAAAATATGAATCATGGAATAATTACCATGAATATATTAATCGGTATTTAGAATATGCTATTATCTACCGATATATTTGGCTTATTTCATTGAATTTAAAGACATGAAGTAGATCATAACATTACACTTGATTAGTTTTGATGCCTAATTGGCCAATAGTCGTCATCGAAATACGTGATCAAAATACTTGTCATTTTCTTTCAATACATCATAGCATGCAAAATGTGTGAACTTTCTTCCATACATCAGAGCATGAGGAGTATGAAAAAAGTAATGAACAATTTGTTAGTATTATATTGAGATCATAATTGATTTGATTAACATCTATTTGAGATATACTTACATATCCATTGATGTCGATCTCAGGGAAACTAAACTTGGGCATTGTACAAATCAGTTCTAAACAATCACAACGATCATAAAGTTGTTCGAATCTATCCATGACCACGTTCCATGCTCTTCCACCTCCATTGCCATCTAAACCCACAAAAACTTGGAAAACTCGGTTCTAAAAAGCTTCTACGTTTTGAGAAAAGTTAATTTTTAGATGAGAATCAAGCTTCGTGGTAACCACCCACGCCCGAACAGCTGCAACATCTTCCTTGGTGGACCAGCTAGTAGCCATGTTTCAGAAATGTTAGGTTTTTTTAAAAGATGAAGAAAAATGAGTTATTTTGAAAATTGTGTGGTTTTTTGTTGAGAGAGGAGTTCCTTTTATATACAATAAACACCCAAAGGCTAGTGTAACGGCTAAATTTTTTAAAAATTTGTTCGTACATTGTCAAACGGCTCTTTAATCCTTCCAAATAGGGTACAAAATCGGTTATAATTCAGTAAAATCGGTAGATAAGTTTTGATACTTTCTACTGATTGTGGGGTTTTTAGAACAATTGGTAGTTAATTATGTTCCCGTATTACCGATTATAGCAAGACAAGTTCTGTACACAAAAACAAGTATAATCGGAGGATTAATTTGTTAAAAAACAACCGATTACAATGGAGTCGGTAGATAAATTTGATCTTTAAACTACCGATTACAAAGTGCAAAATTTTTAAGTTTAATTCAATTCTGGCTACAATCACAATCGGTAGATATGTGATTCTACAAACTACCGATTCTAAATCGATAGATAAAATTTTTCTTAAACTACCGATTATGAAATCAAAATCCAAAGAAAATTCAATTTGGAGATTTTCTTTAATCGGTAGTAATCATTTTTCACAAGACTACCGATTATACTCTAATTTTGGCACATGCTTGTGTAGTCGGTAGATATGGTACTCCATTATCTGCCGATTCTGGGACATCCATTGCATTAAATGCATGCAAAAATGATTTTTTATGTTAACGATCATAAAACATTGAATTAATATTTGTTTATACCCAATGTTAAAAATATACGTTAAAAATCACATGATCAACTAAACTACTAACCATCCTCGGTCAACTCAATTGGATCCTTGACAAAGTTTGTTAAACGATCCCAATGCTCCATGTTGGACTCGTAGTGCTTCAACCACTCCTTGCAATGGTTAGATGGGAAGTAATCCGACCACCTACTCAATGGAGGTAATGGACAATCATTTGTTAACCTTAAACCGATAAAATGATTGTTATTAACCCATGCCATAATGATTCGTCTATCCTTGACCGACTCATTACAAACCTCCCTTGTAGGTGTAAGTATAACACTCACTCCTAAGGAAGGAGGACAAAAATAATGTACCTCGCAGTTCAATACATCTGCTAAAAGATACCCACATTTCGGCATTATCATCCAATACTTGGATCCGATTGTCTTCTATCCGTTTCGGCATTTTACACGAGTATATAACTCTTTGAACTCTTATTCTCTAACATGTCTATCTCCTTCTTTCATCTTTTCAATATAGAATTCCTTATCCTCAAATAGTTGGGCGGCCATATTATTTCTTAAATATTGTCATTGGGTGATATTCTCGGTAACCGCCTCACTAAAGTCTCCTATTTGTTTTGAAGCAACGCGAAAACCACAGTTGTCATCCCCATCGACATCGTCGGTGGACAAAACAAATGGCATAATGAGTAGAGGGAGTTGTTCCAAATACTCATCGTATATTGTATACGTACCTCGATTTGGTCTTCCGCGTATAGGTTGGGTTTGACTTACTTGAGAAGGAATCGTAGAGACATTAGGTTTGACTTGTCGTGAGCTTGGTCCACCTTGATCCTTCCTTGGACGACCTCTTTTCCTTAGAGTCGGCACATCTTGATACTCATCTTCAGTATGCTCATTCCTAGAAAGCTCTCTTGACTAGATAACCATTCATTCAACTATTTTCTTTGAATTGACCTTGGTTTTCGGTATTCGGCCTACCCATTGCCTTTCCTTTCATTGGTTCTTCAACAACCTTTAGACAAGGGTGAAGGGATTCCTCTAAATGGTGCATCAATATTTGCTTTTGTGTCCCATTTGACGTAGAGTAACGCTTGAGTATTCGTGCAAATATTTTCGTCTCCACGAAAGACGCACCATCAACCACCGAGGTGTTTGGAGTGAAAGATAATTGCTTCCAAAAGGGATGAATATCATTAATGTCGATCACTTCAATATACCTACCAAGCATCTCACGACACGGGAGTCCAATACCTATCATCGTCTTGCAATTGCAAACCGTAGTCTCATCATCGTGATCTCTGTACAACTCCAATTGTTGTATCATGGAATTTATTTCCCACAAAGAAACTTTGTAAAATATACCCCTTAGAAGATTTTTATGTTTCAAATGTCCCAACGGGAATCTATGCCGACTTTTTTCCATTGAACCGTAAATCTTATTGAGGTCACGATTGGTGAACTCATGGATTGCTTCTTGGACCGACACAACCCCATTTTGACTACCGACTAGTATTTTCTTTAATCGGCCATGGGACCCCTCTGCAATGCTTGTTGCCTCGTTCTTGAAGTTCTGATATTCATATGTCCATGCAAACACAAACTTATCCTTATGCGGTCCCAAACATTGTGTTTTACAATACTTAACAGGTTTGGGATAGTTCTTGCCTCATTCATCCTCAAAGTTCTTCAAGTTGTATTCATAAACTTCCTACGTCATCGACCAAACTAGCTTATCCCATGCTTTTATAAATAAAGACCACTTTATTCCATCCTCGACCCATTTTTCATCAGCTAACCTTTTCTCTTTTTCTCTTTCTTCCACGGTTAGTTTACTAATACGTTCATCCTCTTCCTTCGACATCTTGGTACCTTTGTTTCGTTTTTTATCTTAGATATGATGTCTACAATTGGATTTGATGTTGCATTGAATGTGCCACGTACAAAGCAAATTCTGGGCTTCCGAAAACACTACCTTTATTGCATTCATCAAGGCTTGATCGTTATCCGTTATAATAACCCTCGGAAAATGATCGCTATTATAAATCGACCTTAATGTTTGCAACATCCAAATAAAACTCACATCGTTCTCAGCATCCATTAAACCCCACGCCACCGTAAATGTGCATTTGTTCGAAGTGTGGAAACCAATGTTCAACAACGGCATGTTGTACCTGTTTGTCTTGTAAGTAGCATCTATCAATAAAATTTGATGAATGCATTGAGCCAATTGGATCATCTTCGAATTAACTAATTAACCAAAATTAATTAACTAATTAATCAATATTAACACTAATTAAACAAGAGCATATTAGCCATTAAAGAAAATATATGGATAAGGGGTGTGATGATATTACTTCTTAGTGAGCTTATTTTGTTTTATTAGTCACTCCAAATTCTTTTTGGGTCGCCCTCAAAAACGCCAGGCAAATTTACCGTATCATATAAAGGTAGAGTATCGTATTGATCTATTGATGCCATTTTTGATAATCACATGTAATAGATAGTGTTTCCGTGAACCATCAAGTGGTCTAATGGTTTTTATGCTACCTTCCACTGCGGAGGTAGAGGTTCGAACCCGTAATTACTAAATAAATTCCTATTTAAAAGAGTTTAGCTATAATTTAGGGATCACTATTCTGTCCTATCAAAAAAGAAAAAAAAGATAGAGTATGTTCGATACACAGTTTGTCAGTAAAAAGTGTAAGCGTTTGACCAATACCAATAGTACTCCATTCAAGCAACAAAGCCTGTGAATTTGGATGGAGAGAGCTTAAAAAAGGATTGATTGCATTTAGATGCTGGTCCATAATATTGCACTTTAACAAAAAGGTAATTGTTTCATTCCCTCGGAAAATCATTTTCTGAAATTGGGATATATTGAACTTCAAATTCTTCTTGACAAATAAATGCGTCAAATTAGTGATCAAAATGAACCAAGTTCAATATAAAACTGGGATTGATGCTAGGGGCCCAATACTACGCACTTTGGGACTCTACCCTACATATTAAACCTCATACTAGAGGTTTCTCAACTTCGAAAATAAAGGTATGACACTTTGACAACCATTGACAAACTGAAATATGTACTCTTATGTTTTATCTGTAGACGGAAAATGTTGGAGAAAATGAACTTAAAATGTTTTTTTGGTCTTGGTGGGAATGGATCTTAGGAACAAGGGGTCACTAAGGAACACTAGCTCATTTTCACTTTTGTGAATGAACCTTTAGTCCCACATTGGAGAAACTAAAGATGATTCCTATCCTTATTACCAAGAAAATTGCATCTAAGGGAGGGCCCTTAGGGGTTTAGACTATTTTGTGGTTGGGAGAGAACTAAGGCTATGGGGTAGTTTGAGCAAACATACTTTTCACACACGCGTGGTGCTTCGCACCGAAGCATGCACGCTCCGGCTCAGGCGAGGGTGCGGGTGCGCTTGCATTTGCGCTTGCGGTTGCGGTTAGCGGCTTGCAGGTGCGGGTGAGGGTGGTTGTGGCTGTGGCTACGGCTGCAGGCATGAGTATGGTTACGGGTACGGGCGTAGCTATGGCTGCGGCCAACCAAGACTTGCCTATAAAAGAAAACGAATTTTTTCATTTCAACTCACTCCAAAAGCAGCTACTATCCTGTCTTATTTTCCCCTCTTCTTGCTTTGTTTTACGCACTGCTTGTTTATTTCCCTTCTATCTAAATTTTTGTTGAGTTCGTTTGAGGGTGACTACTATTGTGCTTATACTAGTCATAACATGCAGTTCTATCCTGGACACATCTCCGTTGTGGGGGTATAGAATCTCTTATTTTTGATGAGTACCCGCGGACTATTGTGTTAAGGAAAATTTGTTGAGCAAGTGGCTCTGTCCATTGTGTGATATCAATTCAGAGATTTCATTGACCTTAACATCTTCTTCTGTTTAGTGCTTTCTATTGTTGCAGATCCAACAATCTTAACACAATAGTTACTTCTTCTGTAACAATGGGTAAGAAGGATGTTGATAGACCAGAAAAATTCAGTGGCAAAAGATTTCAAAAGATGGAAATCCAAGATGTTGTTATTTCTAAGTTTCCATATGTTAGATGAATTAGTTCATAAATCCTTTGATGAGACTTTGAATGATGCTGGAAATGAAAGGGAGTTGGAAAGTTGGGGTAGACAGAACTATATGGCCAAAAATCATATTCTGAACTGTTTAGAAGATGCAATGTATGATTTCTATAATGCAAAAGACAACTTTTCTGCTTTTGATTTATGAGCTACTTTAGAAGCAAAATACCAAGTTGAAACTGCTGGAAGTAAGAAATTTTTGGTAGCTAGGTTCCTAGGATACAAAATGTCAAATGAAAAATCTGTGGTTGATCAATTCCTTGAACTTCAGCATATTATCAATGAAATTCATGCTGAAGGTGTGGTGATATATGAAACGTTTCAAGTGTCTGCTGTGATTGAGAAATTACCGTCTTCCTGGTCTGAATACAAACGTAGATTGAGACATGAAACTGGTGAAGTCAGTATGGTTGATTTGGGTAAGAAGATTCAAGTGGAAGAATTATTGTGCTCCAAAGACAAGAACGTATCTCCCACAAGGGACATTTCCAACAAGGCTCATGTAATTGAACAAGTCTTCCAATAATGAAAAGGGCGACAACAGCAAACACAAGCCTGATCATCACAAGAAAGGTATGTTTTAGAAACCAAAATCTGGCATTGGTAAAATTAAAGGTGCCTGTTATGTTTGCGGAACTCCTTGCCATATGGCAATGCACTGTAGAAAACGTAAGGACTTTAATAATAAGAAAAACAATGCTAATTTGGTTGAAAACAACAAGAAAGAGTTTTCTGGCACGGTGTCTGAAGTCAATCTGGATATGTGTTCACTCTAGCATGTGGGTTTGTATGAGAGGAAGCCGCTTGGCTAAGATGCTTTTTAGAAGCCGCTTGGCTAAGATGCTTTTTAGAAGACATTCCTCTTTGGCATAGGCCTGTGCCAGCTATATCTATACATTGTGATAGTCAAGATGCAATAGCTAATGCTAAAAACAACAACTATAATGGGAAGTCTATACACATTCGTAGAAGACATAATTCCCTAAAACAACTAATCTCAACTGGCGTTATTTCTTGACTTTGTATGGTCTAAGGAGAATATCGCGGACCCTTTGACGAAAGGTTTGTCCAAGACGATAGTTAGTAATGCATCGAGGGGGGTGGGGATTAAGCTCATTAAATAAACTTCCCATGAAAGATACTCAACCTTGCTGACTGGAGATCCCAAGATCAAGGTTTTGAATGAGACAACTAATTTATGGTGGGTTAAAGGAAACACTATCAGAGAATTTCATTCTCTGTCCCTTCTCTATGGTGTAGACGTGATAGTGTGACTGCATGTGAAGGATGACTTTTTATTAAGTCTTAATGAGTTTTATAGTTTTAATTTAAGATTGAAGTGGGGTGTAGCAGTAAACACTCTTGATAGAACTCACCTATCTGAATGAGGAAGTGAGCCGCTTCCTATGAGAATTGAGCTGATTCTCTAGAGCATTCTGAGAAACGGGATACGTCTAGGGCCAAAATGGACACAACGACATGAACTTGACAGCACCTAGAGTGATATCACGCGTGGAAGTTATTGATGAACTACACCAAACGATGGAAATTCAAGACATCGCGTTCACTATCCATCAAGTAGTTCCGGTAATTTCTCACTAAGCAAAGGTTCAAGACCTTATGGACACCTACCTATAGTGGTATTTCTCGCTTTCTGATTTCTGATTTTCATCGGGTTTTCATTCATGTGGGGGATTGTTGGAGAAAATGAACTTAAAATGTTTTTTTGGTCTTGGTGGGAATGGATCTTAGGACCAAGGGGTCACTAAGGAACACTATAATGAACCTTTAGTCCCACATTGGAGAAACTAAAGATGATTCCTCTCCTTATTACCAAGAAAATTGCATCTAAGGGAGGTTCCTTAGGGGTTTAGACTATTTTGTGGTTGGGAGAGGACTAAGGCTATGGTCTAGTTTGAGCAAACATACTTTTCACACACGCGCGGTGCTTCACACCGAAGCACGCACGCTCGGGTGCGGGTGCGCTTGCGTTTCCGGGTGCGGGTGTGGATGTGGCTGTGGCTACGGCTATGGGCATGAGTATGGTTGCGGGTGCGGGCCAACCAAGACTTACCTTTTTTGAACAGAAATTATTTCCTTAAAAGAATTTAAAACTAAGCTAAAGTTTGTTTTAAATGTGGGGGGCGTCTGACCCGGCGAGATTTGAGCTGAATTAAAGAGAAAATAAATTTTTGACCGTTTTATTTCCGTTTCAAGATTTATGTCCGTGCTTCATGCACGGAATTGATTTTCAATCAATACCCAATAAAGCTACTCTTTTCTTCTGCCTACAAAAGAAAACGAATTTCTTCATTTCAACTCACTCCAGAAGCAGCTACTATCCTGTCTTCTTTTCCCCTCTTCTTGCTTTATTTTGTGCACTGCTTGTTTATTTCCCTTCCATCTAAATTGTTGTTTATACTAGTCATAACGGACAGTTCTATCCTGGACATATCTCCGCTGTGGGGGTATAACATCTCTCATTTTTAAGGAGTACCCGTGGACTATTGTGTTAAGGACAATTTGCTGAGCAGGTGGCTCTGTCCATTGGGTGATATCAATTTAGGGATTTCATTAACCTTAACATCTTCTTCTATTTAGTTCTTTCTATTATTGCAGATCCAACAGAAACATTCAATAATTTTGCAAAAAATAGCTTTTACCTCCACTATTGGTGGCATAATACTGGTGATCAAGTTAATGGGAAGTTATAGTTTAACATAATTGGTATGAGTATAATTTCGGGAAAAAAATGCAGCAAGTGGAGTGTAATTGTGATATATTGACTGTATATGTTGTTTTTACTTTGTTTTCAACAAAGTTTCTAAGGGCACCACAATTGATGAACAGATGATTTCTGAGGGTAGTACCGGAGAAAAGAACGAGAGCCATAAAGCTATTACTAATGGGTTTGCACATTAGGGGGTGAGTTCATCGTATGGAATCATAACCACCAAGTTAGAAAGACAGGGATTCTATGATTTGAACTCCCAGAAAACAGACACCGAACACTTTCTTAAAAATAAGTAATCAATGAGAATAAATTCAAAACAGGTTTGAGCATACCATCTAGTAACTTTCATTGTCTATTCAAATTACCAAAAATCCTAATGATATATAAAATAATTTGCAGTATAACTTAAATAGGAGAAGACAACCTACATAAAAACATACCATATTGCTGTTTTTCTTCCTGTTTCTGCTACAAATTGTAGAAATTCATCGTAACAATCGAATTCACCAACTTCTCCTCCTTCATGAATGAAGGTTTTTAGCGAAATGATGTTTTCCACTGGCGCGTGCAGCTGATAATCAATGCAGGGGCAATGAATATCATCAATATCAATTTCAAAAACAAGAAAATCATCATAACCACCAATATCAGGCTCTGTGTCTGGGGTGAACCCTATCATCTTAGCCTCAAAAATATCACGATTTTGCTTAATACAGGAGCGGTTTCCTTTTACCACGTTAAGATGTTTCATTCGCAAATTGTAGAATATAAGACATCCCCCATCAAACCAATACAATATCACCTGATCAGAGAAACTGAGTATACATGTAGGATGGGTACTAATATTAGTACCAAAAGTCCATTCAAAGTACCGACGGAAGGGATCTCGTAATTCATATTTACATTCCTCGCTCATTCTAACATCGAAAACATATTTGCATTCCTCGTTCATTATAACATCGAAAATATCCTCCTCTACCCATATTTGCTTGAACATGTCTCAGTATATACAAATGAACCTTAAAACGATAACAACAAAATCTAGTGTAATCACAGTCAGGAATTACTCTCTCAGTTATCATTATCTTTTCAGAACGCGCAACAAGGACATCCTTTAAACTCCAGAAGATGATGACCAATTTATAAACAATCATTCACATTCATCGTTGGGACCGGAGAAGTACATTCAGTTGGGAGTCGAATGAACAAAATTTTCTCATTATGAATGTCGAACGAGAGCGACATTTCAGTCTTATAACCATCATTAGTAGTATTGGTTATCCTCCTTAAAAGATCTCCTGCACAAATAGTGGCTGATCTATGGATGTTTTTTCATATTCTTGTCACCATTTGAATTAAAAACGGAGAACAACCTAGCGGGGGTGAAATTTTAGAGGTACTAATAACAATTTTTCTCCACGATGTAGCTCCCAACGTGACAACCATGCAAATAAACCCCTGATCAATGTCTGTTGTGAAAGTCGTACAGATAACTACAACCTTATACTCCTGTGACGATGAATCAAAACCAAAACCATGACACGAATATTCTAATGATCCCCCTACTCCTCCAATTTCAGGAGTTAAACAGGTGAAGATAAATGTCTCACTCTTAACCGGATTAACGATAAAAAAATTCTTCAAAACCAGCTGAACTCGGACGTTTAATACAAGCTATACCATTACAATTACCTACTGGTTCAACCGAGTCTAGTGAATCTGATCTCGATAATAATTCATAATCATAAAGTTACTATTATCAATATCCTTTTTAAGTTGAGAAAGTAATTCCTTATCAAAATAGCATGATCATTTTCGTATGTCACATTAAGTAGATTGAAATATAAAATTCTCTTATTTTGATGATGAGCAAAGTGAGACATAGCAAATCCTCTGTCATTATCAATTGAATTGTACCATAACTTATTGACGTTAGTCAATCCAGATAGATCCTGAGCTCATAATCTAGTGACAGTATTCTCGTGTACTAATCCCGCAGGAAGATATGGAGAAGAAATATCATCTATTTGGTTTTGTATGCGTCTTTTGTTATGCTCTTCATCTATCTTCTGAGTACTAATTCTGAACCTAAATGTTTTTTGCAGATAGTTACGTATAGGTAGCCGAATTCATAAGCTTCTTTAAGTTAACTGAAATTGCAGAGGAATGTAATCAATGAGGGTTTATACAATTGGAAAAGAAATGGAAGCCCTAATTTGAACAATTAGGGCACTATGGAAGCTTACTGTACCTTGATGAAATCACAATATGAACGATCAATCTTCAACTACGTATCAAAGAAAAAGTCTCGATCGTCTACAATCGAAGAGAAATTAGTGACATAACATGGATAAAAACAATCTTTTCTTTCGACTGACAAAGATTTTCTCTCGTGCGGATGAATTAGTGAAAACATGAAATGAGAGTTGTATGGGCGCCTGTGAATAAGATATGAGCTGCATCGTTTTGATGTAATTTTGTTAAAATACATGGGCCATTTTGAAATTTCAACCCGTCAGAAAGCCTAAAAAAGCAGTCTTCAGTTACCGGCAGTCCAAACATGCCCCAGATTAGGGCTGCACATACCCGACTCGCACCCGTCACCCGATCCGCACATGCCAGTTTTAACCCTATCTGTCAAGAAACGGGTCGGTTGGGGTGATAATTTCTTTTACCCGTCTTTTGGCTGGTCGGGTGCGGGTGACACCTTCTCTCATCCGATCCATCCGCCCAACCCGCCAGAAAATCCCTTATTTGCTGGCCCTTGGATTAGATAGGGTTGTTTCATCTTGGCCGTTGATTTGATACGAAAAGAAAGTCTCTTCTGTTCTGTCTTCTCCCGTTCTGTTCTGTTACTTCTATATTTCTGTGTGTCTCTGACTCTCTGCTGGTTTCTCTCTCGAGTCTCGACCTTCAGTACCTAAGCGGAGCCTCTCTTCTCTTCTGCCGTTCGACTATCAGGATTCAGGAAGTAAAACCCTTCAACATTTCTAGCCTATTAGGAAGGTAAACCACTAAGCCCTTAATTTTTGAACATAAATTCTTCTGCCGTGTTGAATTTGGGGTTTCAATTTGGGGTTTTAATTTTCGTAAACTGCTCATTACAGTTGGGGTTTAGTGTAGTTTACTGGGGTTTTGATCAATTTCGGTTTTTTTTATCAGGAAGGTAAACTATTTTGGATTCTGCTCATTCTAGGGAAAGCTATTTTGGTGTTAACTGCTCATTACAGTTGGGGTTTAGTGTGGTTCAGTGGGGTTTTGATCAATTTGGGGTCTTTATCAGGAAGGTAAACTATTTTGGATTCTGCTCATTCTAGGGCAAGCTATTCTGGTGTTAACTGTTAAAAAGCTTTTGAAAGGCTACATGAGTCAGATAGGGCATTCCGTGAGAAGTTTTGTTATGATATTCCAGTACCATCTTTTGTTATGGGTGACGGTGATGACAATGTCGATCTAGATGCTGATTTTGATCTAGATTCTGACGATGAAGAAGAAGAAGTCTGTAGTCCAGAAGAAGAAGTAGATGTTGCTCTTAGAAAATCCAAGAAGAAGAAAAGGCCTCCAGTGCATGCTCCTGAAAGATATGATTGGTGCAATGCCAGAGTTCTGATTCAGTTTCTAAAGGTATTTTACGAATCAACTGTTGCTTTTTCAGCTTCTACATATGTTACTTCCCACTCATTCTTATTGGAACTCGGTACTTATCGTCAAGAATTAGACGATTGGAAAAAATAGATATGAGGATCCTTTCTTAACTCACATGGGCGATGTAATGTTGCTCAAGTACAACAAGTATTGGGGAGAATATGAAAAAATAATTTCGTTGATGTTTATTGTTGTACTTCTGGATCCACGAGAGAAAGAACAAGGATTTTATGTGACTGTTGAAGATTTAGTTTTGCATTACGACCCTGTGACAAAACAAAGAAGGGTAAAATCTTGGGTTGATAAAGTTAAAAAGGATTTTGATAAACTGTTCGCAGCTTATAAATTAGAATATACAAATGTTGAAAGTGTGATATCTTCATCCGAGTCTGTAGGTAACACTAGTTCTACTTCTACTCAAGGTTCTTCTGCTTCTAGCAAGGCTAAGTATATGGAAGGAAGAAATAAATGCAAAAGCCAATTGAGTACTGTGGAGGATCATAGGAGATCTGAGGTGGAAAGATACTTGGCTGAGCCTATCTACTCTCCAACCAATGAGGATTCTTCTTTTGATATATTACTTTGGAAGATCAACTCTGCGAGGTTTGACATTTTGCCACTCATAGTCAAAGATAAATTTGTTATACATGTTTCTTCTGTTGCTTCTGAATCAGCTTTTAGTGCCAGAAAACGAATTTTGGATCCTTTTCGAAGTTCCTTAAAGCCTAGAACACTTGAGGCATTAATTTTATTGCAAAATTGGTTACGTACACCAATTGACAAAGATTCTTCTAGCCTTGGAGTCGAGCAGGAGGAGGTTGATGTTCTTGAGTGGGGTATAATTTGTACTTCATGGTTCTTAACTTCTTATACTATTATTACTATTGGTATTTTTAATTTTTTTCATTCTAATTGTTCACTTCTTTTGTTGCAGAGCTATTTGGTAACCTTGCTGCTTCTTCCATCATCATAGATGATGATTGATTCCTATTCGGCGACCTGGATGGCGCTGCTATTAAGATTACCTTGTTGCTAGTTGGGAAATGTCGTAGAATTGCAGTTCTTGAACTTAGATGATTTCGATTTCGGTTGCAATCTAAGAATATTAAAACTTTAATTTTATTGTATAATTTTGAATGTTGGGACTTAGATTTTAAGATGATCGAATGTTGGTTAAAATGGTTTATCAGGTGGCGCGCGTGAGGATAAAAAAAAAAGCTAAGTCATGAAAACTTTTTTGCATTGAATCTTGGCGGGTGACCCTTACCCACCCACACCCGACTCGCCGAAATAACGGGCCAGACCCGACCCGACCCGACCCGTCCTACGACGGGTTGGGTGCGGGTGAATACTTCAGCCACCCGCCAACTGGCGGGTCGGCTGCAGGTGGGGCCAAACCCGACCCGATGTGCATCCCTACCCCAGATTATCCCATGGCGTTCCTGATAGAGGGTTTAAAGCAACGCATGTCGCCCACTAATTATCAATTTGGTCTTTATATATCGTCTTTCGATTCGTTTGTACAGAAAGGAAGATATAAGTCCTACTCGCCGCTAGACATGGATGGATGTGTTTTGGAACCGGGTTGTTCATTGTAAGGATTATCATGGTTTTAAATATAAAGACACATACGGGATACCTTAGTTATTCTGGAAAATGGAAACCGAATAAATATTCACATTTTTTATAGGCCTTCATAAATATCCCTATCCATTATATATATATATCCACCACTTTCTAGAAAAAAAACCAAAAAAAATTATTCTATTTTACCCTCTATTTAAAATTGATAATTTTTAAAAAAATCTAGTTTTAGTTTGAGTTAGAGAGAAAAAAAATCGAAAGAAAATCAATTAAACACCACCATCTCCGCCACCACCACCATCTATATTGCCGCTGCCGGTACCACAACCAACACCACCACATCTGCAACACACCATCTTATTTCTGAAATAAAATTATTATCATAAAAGTTTTAAAGTTAAATTTTAGATCTGAATTTTATTTCTCCGTTGGGAGGAACACGATTTTGTGATCTCTTTAATAAAGATGGAGGTGTTTTAGAGAATCGTTAATTTATTTTCTTAAAATATCTTTAAACTATCTAGTAATCAAAGACATAATGACATCAAGATGTTTATTTGATTATTTTGTTATGATTACTAGAATCAGTTTTGTCATTACTTTCACCTTTTTCAAGATTATTAGTATTTGTAAAAGCTTTAAATGCGAAATTCTTGTTCTTTCCAGACTGACTGATAAAGATCTTTAGTTTACCAACAAGCACACTTCTTGTTAGGGTAGAAAGATCGTTGGCTTATGTTATGGCATGATCTTTAGACTCGTACCTAGAGACCCAAGAATTTTACACATAATATCCCTTTTTGGAAGAGTTTTTCCTAATGAGTGTGAGGCATTCAGTATTTAGAAAGTTTATGGTGAAACCCATCAAAGGTGTCTTCATCAGACATACAAAGGTTTCCCTAGTTAGAAGTTAGGGTTTCAAGTCTAACGTCCTTTTCTGAAGAATTTCCTTCAAATACGGTCTTCAAGATATCCCGAGCTTCCTTATAAGTCTCGCATATAGAAACATGATACTGGAGATCTTGGCTTATTGCATGGATAATGGCGTTAAGCCTATCTGAATTATGTTTTGCTGCATTAATCTCATCGTTGTCATAGTCTTCAAGTTCCTTGAACTTGTATACGGTTTGTGAACCTTGTACTTAGACTTTAGGGCGTGTATATCCCTTGACAACTAAACCCAAGTTTTACAATCTCGAGATTGTAAAAAATATTGCATAACACTTTTTCACCATAAGTAATTAGTGTCATCAAGTTCTGGTGGTACGTTAATAGAGCTTGAACTCTTGTTCATAGGTTGGATCGATTACATACAAACATAAACTGTTAGGTCTTTCGGTGTTTGCTTTCTATGATACCAATTGAAAAGTGGAGGGTACCAAGTACACCACCAAATTTTTCGTTACAGCACCTATAAACGTATTCCTTGCGTGAATTTCAATCAAATATTAAAGTAGAAGATAAACATTTTTGGATAATCTCAATTAGAGATTCTTAAATCACAAGGATTGTTTAACGTACAATTTGCTTGTAATTTTAATTATAAAGATAAAATCAATATAATACAGAAATAAAATGTAAAAGCAAAGTGCATACCATAATTTGTGTTAATGAGGAAAACTGTGAAGCAGGAAAACCTCGGGACCTCGTCTAGTTTGAACATACACTGTATTAAACCTCTATAAACATTAGACTACTATAATACTTTGGTCTATAATGTTAATAAGAAAGAAAATCCTACATATTTGATTCCCATGGTTGATGTCCTTTAAATCCCTAAGAGTTGTTCCACGGTCCGTCATGAAGACTAGTGATGCTCTTTTTCCAACAGGACACCTGGTGATTTCCTTTCTGATTCCAGATCAAGGATGTAGAAATCAATTCCCTAAATTTAGAGAAATTTAAATCCAAAACTAGGGTTTATTTTCTTTAAAACTTATAGAGATACTTAATATTTTATCTACACAAGAATCACAATATAGATCTTAATCTAAGATGTATTCTTGTGAAAAACTCACAAACAAGATTTTTAATAGATAAAAGTTATACTCGATCGTGTTTTTACTTTCCTATCAAATTTGGATTTGATCTGCAATTCTTAAATGACCTTATATTATTAGAAAGGGACCTTAGACTACACAAGAATTATACACAATATAAATACAAATACAAGTTACAAAACTATTTTTCTTCAAGATAGGTGAACATGTGCTTCACGAATCCCAAGTGAAGTCTTTCAAAGTCGAACCATAGATCACGAAGATCCTTAGGTATTTGGAGGATAACATTTGCAACAAGATACACAGAAGTGTAGGAATTGATATTTTTGTGTTGTTGATGTCTCTAATTTATAATAATCAGTTAAGGCTGGATTGATTAAGATGTAAGCAGTGAGTTTATTGTAAACCAAGTTAATTCTCAATTGCTAAATCAAAGTCATTTCCTATGATACAAAAATTGTTTCTTTGGAAAGAACTTGACTTGCAATGAGGTTATTTCTATGGATTGAAGTTGTAGATAATTATTTAACTTAAGTGAATTCTATGATAAAATTACTACCAAAGATAACTTCAAACTTTCAAGAAAAGAACTAGACTTTCCAACCAAAGGAATTAGCTATGAAATAACAATTCATGAGTGTGTAGAAAGTTCGCCTTGAATAATCAAAGAAGAATAAAGAACCCAAAGATATAGACCTATGGGTTGGCTCATTGAGCTTTTAGGTCCATGAACCCATGGTTGAGTCTTTGGAACAAATAGAGAGAAAATCTACATCATAAGCTTTGTAGGTTCGCAAACTCAAAGAATTAGGTTCACAAAATCAAATGCAAATAAAGTTACAGGAGTATTCAAACTTGTTAGGTTCGCGAACTCACCATATTAGGTTCACTAACTCAGATGCTTAAAAAGTCACATGAAATTTTTTCTTGTACTAGGTTCGCGAACTCAAATGACATTTAAAGCTCAAGAGAAGTTTTATTCATTAGGTTCGCGAATTCACAATTTTCGGTTCGCAAACTCAAATGTAAAAAAGCCTCATAAAAAATTCTCTTCAATAAGTTCGTGAACTTACCGTATTAAGTACGCTAACTCAAATGACTTATTCACCTTATTATTTGAGTTCTACAAGCTATAGGTTCACAAACTCAAAATCTTAGGTTCGTGAACTCAAGTGATTGGAAATCATTAGTAGTAAACTACCAAAAAAAAACCTTATAAACTCAATAATGAATTTACAAGCCTTGTGACTTTCATTAACACTTTTATTTTTTTTCTCAAGCTTAGTTTCGATTTATAGACAAGCAAGTGCTTGGAAATCAAAATAACTAGACTTAGCAAGAAGATAACCGGTGATATGATCTTTTTTTATTACAATCATTTACTAAAGTCCTCGAGTTTTGCTACGATAGATGGCGAGTTCAGAAGGAAAGACCAGTCTTTGTTATTTAACTCGATGAAGTTCTTCAAATTGATGTCTTTGTGTGATCTCCAATTCTTCATATGCCTTGAGTAACTCGGAAAATCCTAAGATTATACTATTTAATCTATTACAAACCGAAGCTGACTTTAGTATGCTAAATCAAGAAATAGTTTTTGCAACTAAAATATGAGAACATACTTGACATTCCAAGGTATGTAGGTTCAACCGAGCATTCACTCTAATATCATACTCATAGCCGATCTATGCATTGCGAGCAATGATTTTAACTATTAGATCAGCCCAATGATTTTTAGTGGTTATAGTTTGGTGCTAGAAACATAAAATTTATTTTGGTAAATGATTTATCTTTCCTAGTGATCTTGTGATTATCCTCGTGTTTTCTCCTCTCTTTTTTTCATGAAAAAAAAAAAGGAAAAAACACATTCATAACGTAGATCCAAGAGAAATCGAAGTGGATCTTATTTATTAGCAAATATCAACTTCAGATCTTGCATACTAATTGAGTTTTCATATCAAAAAGTGAGCAAAATCTTAGATCACTTCGAAAAGTACTTTCAAATATTTTTCATCTTTAAAAGAATATTCTTATAAGTTTTTCGAAACTCTTTTTTATTTTCACATGAAACTAGCTTCACTAGATCCGGATATTTCTATCATAAAAAATATTCGGTGAAAACAAAGAAGAGAAGAACAAAAGTGTCGGATCTAGGCATGTCATACGTATTTCCTTTTTTACATCATCATGTTCACACTAGATCGAAAATCACTTAGGAATATGCCTTAAAACATTAGACGGTCTCATTAAAACTTAAATTCGGTATGACAAAAGCTCTTACCATAAGCCGCGTCTTTGTTTTACTTTCTAGTCTATTTCTCGTATCTGCAGGTCATTATCACTATAATAGGAAAATGTAAAGACGCACCTAACATACTCCCTACCAAGCCAAATGATCTGAAGTTGAAGTCAAAATTAGGGCTGACAATGGGTCCGGGTTCTCCCGGGTACCATAGGATCCGGATTCGGACCTTGATATTTTAGACGGTTCCGGATCCGGTTCCTAATTCTATGGACCCAGAACCAGACACTATTAAAACAACGGGTAATTGTTGGGTCCGGGTAGTTAACGGTTCCAAAAGACAACTCATTTTAGTAAGCTTACACAGATAGAAAAATTACATTACATAGTACCGACTTCCTGTCTTAGCATAACTCATAAATAAAAGTTATAAAAATTACAGTACAAGAATAATACACAACTAGTCATACACAGTTGAATTCATTTATCAAAGAAACAAAAAAGAATTAGAACAAACTTTATTCTAGTTTTGGTTCTACAAATCTGATTCATTATCAGTTACGTGTATGTTCTGCTTAAGTTGATGGCTTACTAAGGAACTAAAACAGACCTTGTCCAGAACTGAAAGTTTTGGACTAGTACCATTTGGTAAGAGAGACCAGCGCCAATGCCGATGATGCTGACTAGATGACGAACAACAGTATCAATGTTGAAATGACCAGGACCGAAGAAGCAACACATCAGATCATATATCATGTAAGCAAGGGTCACTGCCAATGTTTGCATCTGCAAAGTAATAAAAACGGATCAAACATCTAAAACCAAGTTGGGAAAACATAATCCAAAAATAATAAAACTGAAATACCTGAAATGGAGAAGAGGAGGAAGCCATGGGACAAACAGGACAATTCCAGTCTTGGAAAGATAGAGAAGCTAATATTACACATAATGAAGCATGAATTGTTGAAACAATTCGATTACAGAAACCAAATGATATATTTTGGAACATATTTCTCACTGAAATAAATAGTGTTGTCCATGAAATTACTCTACAGACAACCAATCTCACTATGTAATCCTCTATCTTTCTTTTAACACATAAACGTGAAACTTGAATAAGAGATTTCTTGATTCTTTTTGGATTGCTGAATCATAAACAAGAAACAAAAAGATAGATATGCTTAAGAGATACCCAAAATGAAAAAACAATATTAAAAACAAAATAAAAATTGTTGCAAAATCATGAAGTCCAATAAGTTAGCACAGTTGGATTTAGTTGGGAAGAAGTAGGTGGTTGACTCCAAATTGGCTAAAAGGCCAAATCAAGAATAACCTAAACTTGAAGTGTCAAGGAGTATTACTCACAGTTATCCTTCTTTTGAAACTTAAGTACTGACTCATCCCCTATATTCGCAAGCAATTACCCATTCAAATCATACGACTTCATCCAATTCTATTTACAATAGGAAAATGGGTTGTTTTTTTCTTGTTGAATACCATTTAATAATAGTCAAAACTTTGTGTTAGCCAAGCACAACCACAAAACCAGGAACACAAGGCTTTTATGACATGTCTTAGTCCTACTTTTACCTACTATAACAAACCTTAACTATACACAACCCCACGGGAAACGCAAGGAAAAGACATGATTGCTAGAAAATTGAAACTGTAAGGCTGTTATACATATGAACATCACTAGAACTTACATTGTACTTGATTAGGATTCAATCAGAGATGACCAAAGTATTGCTTGTTTACAGAGATAAGGAGATGATTGTAATCGCAAAAGGTTGACCTTGGATAATTTGTATAGGTGCCAATAATCATATGAAGTATGCAACCGCTCTGAAAAATCTCAACAGAAGTAACATAGTAAGAATCACTACCATGGATACAGCATCAATACATACTAAGAATCACTACCATGGAACGGCCTGAGAAGTCCTTTGCTTAATACCATTCATGTGTTCACAATGTTATATTGTTATTAGTTTCAGTTTCCACAATTTCTAATCAACCAAACAAGATACATTAGTACTTAGATAAACCAAACTGACATTTGGGTACATCGCAGATCTTGATTAAGAGAATATAAATTTGTATGAATCCATATTCTAAGTAGAGAAGAATTACTGACCAGGTTATGAGAAAGGGTTCATCTAGCTTGTTAATGACATTGATGATCATGTTATCATTGGTTACAACATCCAACCTTGGACCAGGAAATTGTCCGTTGATAAGAATAACCTAATAGCCACAAACAAATAAAGTATAAGAAATCACAAAGTGTTCTAAAAACCAAAATATAATGATGAAATCAGAACTAGAAGTTTGATAGAAATAAACAAACCTGTTGAGAAACACCAAGAGGTGCAAGGTTTCCATAAGTAACAGTCCATGTAAAGAGTTTGTAAGGATCCTCTGCTTTCACATATATACGCAAACAAGCCAAAACCCCCAAAATCAATTGTAGCAATTGTAATCCTCTCATCTTATTAATAAAAAAATCTCAAAAACCTAAAACTTGATTTCTTTTTTCTGTCTATAAATCAAAAAATTGAGAAAAGAATGATAGAAAACCAGATTGAGATGGTGATGGGATTTATTGTGTATTTAGTTCATTCAGCAGTAACAGCGAACATGTGGAGGTGGTGAAGTGAATGAGATACTGAAGTAGTAGTCTTCTACTCTTCTTCTCGGACAGAAACGACAACAATGAAGTGAGAATGAGATCTGGTTTTTCAATATATATGACCTAATTTTGTTATATGATTTTACAAAATTACCCTCTACAGTAACTACCCGATTATCCGCGGGTACCCATGGGTAGACCCGGTTGGAACCGTTTACTACCGGGTCTTATCGGGTCCTACCCGTTAGGGTCCGAAATCACTAACGGGTCCAGTTTTGGGACCCGGATCCGGACCCGATTCATCCGGTTCCGGGACAGGTCCGGGTATTCGGGTACCCATTGACAGCCCTAGTCAAAATAAGTACCAGAAACCTTTAGGATGTTAGAGTGATGATACACAACCAAAAGGACAAAACTAACTCTGGGAAAAGGCAAAAAAAGAGCTAGGAGAACACACCAGTCTGTCGACAAGAGTAGCAACAGCTGTACGGTAGCAGTACGAGCAACAACGATATGAGCAACAACGAAAAAAGCAGGCGTAAGAACAACATCATTACATGGAGAGAAGGTCGGGAAATCTACTGGACTTCAACCACATTTCGACATGTCGATAGCAGAGTTAGCAGGAGAAATATTGGATGGTGTAAATATTAGATGCTCATGTAGGGGTAGTGTTCGTTTTCATCAAGTGATAAAATTAAGTTCGTTTCACGAGATTTGTGAAGATTTATTTTAAACCTAAATTCTAATTCTAAGCTAGCAGATTTATACAAAGGAGGATAACAAGATTAATGGTAACTGAGGCTATGGATTCCACTACTACTCATGATTGATTTATCAAAATTATAAAGATTATATTTATTCTAATCACCATTAAAGTCACTTTTATTCTCACCCACTACTAATAAATCAAACTCTGAAAAATTAGATGTAACCACTAAGCAAATATTATCAAATAATTTAATATAATCATAATATATCAAATTGAATAGCAAATAATTAAAAAAATTATATTATCAAACTAAAACTAAATTAATAATAAGATTAAAATAAATTAAATCATTAATAAATATTACTCAAAAATCATATAGTAGATAGCTTCTTCCATTGCTCCATGTGAAAATTAGTTCTTCATGTTTAACGCTCTCTCAATAAAATTATACATGGATCAAGGTGTTTAAGAAGAAAAGAAAAGAAAGAAAAATTAACACCAAAATTTGCTATGGCGTCTTTCTGTTGCAAACAAAAAATTATGCCGGTTCTGAAGTGTTCTTCTGTTGTGAAAAAAAAAAACAAAAAAGAAAGTTGTTTAATTAGCAGTTTTCTTCTAGCGCTATTTGAAGAGAGGGGAAAGGTGACGGTCCGTCCTGCGACTGTTCTCTGGTGTCGTTTCTTCTTCTTCTTCGTTGCAACCATAGAAATTTTGAAACATTTTTTTCTTCAATTCTAAGCTCTCCTCCTATATATGTGATGCTCTTCTAGCACTCCTATTTATACTACACCAACACCTTACTCCAACTCTCCTCCAAAATCTTAAAAAATATCTTTTCTTCAATGAAATATCTCGGTAATATATTTTCTTCTTCTCGAACATCAAAACTCCGTGATTATTTATCCCTTTCTTTAGTTATCCTAGTAGATATTGAATACTATATAAAAAAATCAACGGAAACATGAAATAAAATCCATGTTTTACGTGAGATTTGTTTTCTCTCTGTTTTTACAAGAATCGTATATAACCGAGACTCTGTTTGATTTTATGTGTCCCGTATCGTGTAGAACTTCCTTTTAATAAGGCTAAAATGTTATTCTTGCCTTAACTATTTAAAAATAACCAAATTCTGGGTACAAATCTTCGCAGTTCGAGAAAGAAATATATATTCCCGCCAAAATTTATATTTGAAATGAGAAAATGGGTGCCCTTGTCCAAAACATGGGTTCTTTATAAACGGTGGTGCTTTAACTAAAATCCTGGGATGCCTTTATCACTTTAAAGCCAAATTTTCCGCAGTATAACTCCATAAATACACATACAAATATACAAATTAATAATATTAGTACAAAAATTAAGTACTAACAATCTATAACCATTTTCTTTTTCTTCGAAGTGGCAGCAATACGAGCAGCAACGATACAAGAAGCAACAAAAGAAGAAGCAACAAAACAAGCAGGCACAACAACAACATCAATACATGGAGAGAAGGTGGTCGAAAATCTACTGGACTTCAACCACATTTCAACATGTCGATAACAGATTTAGCAGGAGAAAGATTGGATGTGGTGTCCTTCAACCCTCACATGTAGCTCATGTAGGGGTAGTAAGACAATTACCACACTTTGGGTTCTTGGAGTAATTTTACTAACCAACGCACGCAGTTACCATATGCTATACCACCAGGCATCCAGACAGTAATCGATGCAGATGAAGCATATGGGCCAGCAGAGGGTGGTACACCATACAACGGGTCAAACCAATTAGTCCAGTTAGCTGCGGAGCTTGTGGATACGTGTAAGATCCATAAGGTATACGTTGATGTGGTGTCACTCCTAGAACAAGAGAATCAACACCTGAAGGAAAGACTGACAAATGTGACAGAGGGGTTGCACTCCCAAGCACCTAGAATAAGAGCGAGTCGGGCAATTAATTCACAAATTCCTCAGGAGGTGGGCCGAAGAATCGTCCTGGCTAACCCAAATGCATGAAATCCCATTCAGAAAGCAGGAAGGAATCGATCGAAACACAATGTAAGGGACATGTAATACATACTCGTTAGTTCATATTTTTACGACAGGGAACCTAGAAGATCGGACAATTCAAGCAGATGAGAGCACTACTTCGAGGATATTAGAATCTATACGGGATGATATCAAAGCGTTAAAATCTAGGAAATGAGGAAGAAGGTTAGCGGAGGTCATGCGTGAAGCCCGCACCACTCCAATAACAACACATCTCATTCCCTTCCCTATCCCACTGAAGTGTCAACTTTTAGATGATAAGTGCATATATTATATACTTTTAGTGTCAAATTCATGCTTATATTTGTTATAATTATTACATGTTATTTTTTATTACGTTTGTTTTCTATTTTATAGCTCATATTAGGTGAATCATCCCAACAAGAATGAAAATGTCGAAAACACAATAAAGACCTAAAAGGAAGGATATGAACCTAAATTCAGGATTTTTTATGCCCATTTTCAAAAGAACGAAAAAAAGAAGCCTACACAAAAAAGAATGAGGTCATTCCAAAGTCAGATGAAGAAGTTATGGACAAAATAGCCGAGAAGAAAAACAAGTTTCTACAGCAAAAAAGTCGTCGAGGTCAAGCAAGTTAGACCATGATGACTCTCGGGCTTTTTCGGGTAGAGAGTTTGTTCGAATTTTGGTCCCTAGAGTTGGCAGGGTCGTAGGAATGGATTACGAAGACTCTTGGGGTTCTCCAGATAGAAAATTTGAGATGTTTTTAGTCTTTATCGTTGGGGTCGTGGAAAGGGTCGTGACGACTTTCGCAAACCTCTTGGAAAAGTTTTGACACATTTTGGACTTCTAAATTGAGGAAACTTGGTCCCAATGGGATTTTAAACCATAGAAAGATAGGATGCTTGAGGGCCAAGTATTGGATGTTATATAAGAATACATTTAAGGATCAAGCAAGACAACTTATACCTCGTACCTCTCGTATCACATCCACAATCTTAAACCTGGGGTTACCTCTTTAGGGGGAAACCATCATTTTTCTTATTTTTAACACGAGTAGCTAATTCTTCTATTGGTTGGGGATGTAATTTGAAATCCTAAACATGTGAATCAATCTGGATGATTATTGTTAATATTCAAGATCTTTTTTTATCGTTCATGTTCTAGTTTTAATATTGTCATGTATGATTGAAGGTGTGTTTGTTGAGGATGCATACTAAGTGAACACATATCTATATCTAAAGTTAAACTAGGATTTTCAGATGCGGAGTTGATGGACCCGGTTACAAGTAGCATAGTATGGTTACTGATTGTACTCAAAACCTTCATGTAATTGCATGTCGAAGCTTGACCAATGTTAAATAGAAAAATTGTAGTACTTCCATTGTATTGATTAGCCTAATTCAAATAACCTAACGATTTTAAAGGATTAAACTTAATAGCACGTTGCATTAATTTGTTCGTTGAGTAGTATTTGCATATTCATCGTTACCGTATGTGATACATAAGGAATTTACCATAGTATGCTCTCGGAGGGGTGCTCTAGGGATATTGGAATGAAGAAAGCGTAAATGTTGATTCTAATAGATTGAGGAACATGATTGGCGATGGAAGATGAAATCCTTAACCAGTATTTTCTCACCTTGATCCCAATCTTTATTTATTTTGTTTTTACTTTATTCGTTTCATTTACTAGTCTAAAACTCACAACTCCATCTTGGTTAAATAAGAAGGTGAAAACAAATAACAATTACACAACTCCTCGTGGAAACGATCCTTACTACCACTATATTACTTGTTAGTTTTAGTCAAAAATATCTAAAGTATTGCACTTACGACACGCATCACCACCTTTCAACTGTTATAATGGATCTGACAATCCCGCAGCCCATCTAAGGTACTATACTCGTATCGTGGCCCATTGGGAAAAAGACGATGTTGTAATGTGCAAAGGTATATCCCATTGAGTATGAATGGTTTGACACTTGCGTGTTTTGACAAAATGCCACCAAACACCATCGACCCATACACACAACTATCGAATATTTTCCTACAAACATATATGTATAACAAGGAAACAAAGGCGGAGCTAAATAGACTTTTCTCACTCAAAATTGGGCCCAAGGAAAAAAAAAAAAGAATACATGGATCAATATAATAAGATATTCCAAGAGATCGGGAATATGAACCTTGAGATCGCATCAAATGCTACAAGTAGAGGTTGGAAAGAATGAGACCACTCTTCATGGAAATACAAGGAAGCACCCCCAAAAAAGAAGGAGACCTGCGAGTCATAGTGAAAAGGAATGTTAGACTAGAAGAAATCCAAAGGGACAACCCCAGAGCACAACCGCAAGGACAGAAGACATCGCGCCATACGAACTATGTATAACCTGCAACCGGATCAACCAAACAAACACCAGATGCAGTAAATCCGTATCACGACAAGCGTGCACGACATATGGATGGCAGGAAAACCGACCAAAAGTTTGAGGACCAGGTCTTCGCGAAGCTGAACACTAACATTGCATAAATCATGCAGGAAGTCCAGCACAGACATGATTCCGAATGTCCATGGTTTGAAAACATGCATCCCTCGAGAACACAAAAGTCCAGGGACTACTACAAGTACCATTTCTTCAACGGATATTTGACGGAGAGAAGCAGAAACTTGAAAGTACAAATCCAGAAGATGATTGACGCAGGAGAAATGCAGGAATTCCTTTAACTCCGGAACCCCTTAGTGCAAGGATGTAATGACAAGACAGTACGCCTTTATGATAGTCACATAACGCTCAATACAATTGTGAGTATCAAAAAGTTGCTTGACACGTGGCAGCAAAGTGCGGAGCACAAGATGTCCCGAACCAGGGATCGTACCAAGGATCGAACCAGGGATCGTACCAAGGATCGAACCAGGGATCGTACCAAGGATCGAACCAGGGATCGT
>JAJJMC010020432.1:214080-265713 GCA_023531435.1 Papaver californicum
CCAAGCTGGGTGACTCATCGACCCAAGCTGGGTGACTCATCGACCCAAGCTGGGTGACTCATCGATCCAAGTTGGGTGACTCATCGACTCAAGCTGGATGACTCATCGACCCATGGGAACACTAGAAAGGGAGAGAGTAGACAGGTGGGCGCACAAGGAGGTGCCACGTCACCAACCTCTTGACACGTGGAGGCACACATTGCTTGACACGTCAAATAAAACTTAGGTATAAAAGAAAGGGGAAAAAAGAAAGAGGGAGGATCGGCTTCGGCTGGAGGGGAGAAGATCCCTCTGCATCTGCATTCTCACCAGAGCTCCAATGGAGCTTTTTGTATCTGTAATCATAATTCTTAATCAATAAAGATCAGAATCTTCTTACCCGTGGATGTAGGCATAGTAAAGCCGAACCACGTTAAACCCTGAGTTGAATTTTCTTCTCTTTGATCATTTTAGATGTTGGAATTAGGTTGTTTTGGGTTGATTTGATTTCTGCCCAAACAACAATTTCGCATTTAGAACAACATACACCATCATTACCGGGAGACATCAACAGATTATTACGTGAGCGGGTTGAATACCATGAGATTTTCAAAATTCATGGAAACCCTGCAAAAGAAATGGAAAGACTAGATGTGCCCTCCATTTGCATTTTCTTTGGTTGACGTAGACCAAGAGGTAGAGACTCACAACGATCCACTGGTGCTAAATCTGCCAGTATCTGGATGGAACATGCAAAAGATCACTATAAATAACAGAAACTCACTAAATGTGTTGTTTTATGACGCGTTCCTAAGGATAAATATGACGGATAAGCATATCATATCCTCGTGCCATACCATCTACGGATTTAATGAAATAGCTTTGAAGTCCAAAGGTAGGATCATTCTCGAGGTAAAGGTAGGACCTATAACAATGATGACCAGATTCAGTGTTGTGGATACACTATCACCATATAATGCGATCATCAGAAGGTTTTGGGTCCATCGTTTGAAAGGCGTAGCATCAACCTACCACCAATACATGTGTTTCCCAACCCCTGAAAGAGAGAATGAAATCAAATGAGATCAAGTTATCGCATGGAGCTTCCAAGATGCGGAGACCCAATTAAATGCGGAAAGGTTAGAAGCATGAAAAACCATAGAAAGGAACGCAAGGATAAAAAGAAGAGTGATGTGATCGAGCAATATATGGCGGACATTAAGGGAAAAAAAATCCTTACTCACATAGAATCAGAAATCTCAACACCGTAGCTAGCACATCTTCGACTGTGGGACTTGAGGAAACCGCCAAATAAAAATCAAATGGCACTCCACCCTTTGGCAGACCCAAGCCAACCTTTTCTGCAGTTGAGGAAATAAAGGAAATGAACATGTGTACTGCTGAAATACCAAAAATGATCAAAATTGGAACGTTGTTGGGGGAAGAGCGGGAGCAAGCTCTCCAGAGCCTATTCAGAGAATATTCAGATATCTTCGCATGGAACATGGGAAACATGCCAACAATATACTCGCAGATAGTGAGGCACAAACTCATGATCGAACCCTAAACAACCCCATTCCGGCACAGATTGTGGAAAGTTTCACCAGAGCATCCTCATGCAGTAGAAAAAGAGCTGAAAAAACGGTTGCACACGAGATTCATTAGGGAAGTCAAGTACCCAACCCAGATCTCCAACATGATCATCGTACAAAAGAAGACTAGAGGGATGCGAATCTGCATAGACTTCACTAACTTGAACAAGGCATGTCCGAAGGATAGTTATCCATTGCCAAACATATATCGATTGGTTGATACGACTGAAGGACATGAGTTGCTATTATTCAAGGACGATTACTTGGGATATAATCAAATTACGCATGCAGAGGAGGACCAGGAGGATACTGCATTTTTCATTCGCAGCGGACTATACCGCTACATCAGATTGTCTTTGTGACTAAAAAATACGAGGTCTAACATACCATAGACTTGTGGACGTAATTTTTAAAAGACGGATCGAGCACACTCAAAGATGTACCATACCGGATTTTGTTTCGTACCGGTCGAGAGCGATATACTGGTACGCCGGTATACCGGGGAAACTTCGGTTTACATACCGGCAAAATATCGGTCCATATATTTTATACCTAAAATTTTATAAAAAAAATACTAGCTCACATTTTATAACTATAAATATATTTCAAAACGTTATAAATATCATATATAGTTCAAAACGTTATAAGTATCATTTTATAAGTGAAATATATTTCATATAACTTATAACAAATGTTTTTTCATCCGAAATATATAGATCCATAGATTCCACATATAGTTCAAAGTTTTCAAACAGGAAACACAAGATAAACAACAACAACTTCAAAGTTCACCGTCTAAAGTACTAATTAAACAACCATATTACAATTTTAATCAAAATCATTAGATTCATTATAGATATCATCACAGTCATCACCAAGTAGTCCTTTTTCCTTGTCCAACATCAATTGATCAGTATCATATGCATCAATGTCATTGTCAGTTGGATAAATATACTTACTTCGAGAACTACGAACTGACCCACTTACTTCACCAATATTCTCCTGCAAATCATCCAAAGTTACATTATCACCTTCCACATTCAAATCATCCAAATTTTGTGGATCCAACCATTCATCATTTTCATCATGTTCATCCAGAAAAATAGGATCACGAGCTTTCCCATCATCGTTATATTGTTGGACTTCTTTGTATCGACGCTGTAATTTCTTGTTATATTGGATAAAGACACTATCATTCAATTTCTGTTGTGTTAAGCAATTTCGTTTCTTTGAGTGCAACTGAAATACGAAAACATATGACAAAATAGATAGTAAGCAAATGATAGAATAAATATGTGCATTTCAGTATGACAGGCAAAGGGGACTAAAACAGATGAAATCAAAGATAAGAATACTTACATTCTGAAATGTGCTCCAGTTTCGCTCACATGGGAAAGAAGAACAAGTCAGACTCAATACCTTGATTGCAAATTTTTGTAGGCATGGGACATCCATTCCTCCGTATGTAATCCACCAATCATCTTCATAAATACATACACAAAGTTATATAAAACAAACATAATAATATTTTAAAATAACAGAATATAAAAAACTTACGAGGTTGATCTTTATCTCTTCTTCTTATGCAAGACTGACTTCCCAAGATCCGAACAGCATCACTGTATAGTCTCAATTCAGACATAGCTTTATCTAGTTCATCTTCATCGGTTATTAGCCTTTCCATTGCTTTATGAAGACCCCTTTTGATTTCTTTATACTTTGAATCATTATCCATCTCATGAGCATCGATCTTGTAGAATATTGAAGGATTCAAATAATAAGCCGCACAATGTAGATCATGATTAAATTTTTTCTTCAATCGGTTATCAAAGACATCCTGAATTATAGCCCAAGTATCTGTATCTTTACTGAAATTCTTCTCCATTTGATCCCATGCTATTCTCATTGCATCAATCAAATAAGGCATTGTAGGTTTGAGCTCAATATCCACTAACCTTACAACCTTAACTAAAGGCTTTAACACAGTGTAAGAATACTCAACATCTGCCCAAAATGTACTACTTGTAGCAATTTTAAGTACATTAATTCCTACATTTTCTTTTGCAGCCCTACTTTTTGCCCACCTATCAGCCACAAACATCATTTGCTAAGGGTTTTTATATTTCTGGAGACTTTCTAGTGTGTAGTACTGAGTTGTAAATCTAGTCTTTGTGGACCTATGTAAGTCTCCATTTGTCATCTCCCTCATATGGGCCAATACTTGAAAGTGAGAATAAATATAGGTAACGAGTTTCTTACCTAATACCACATTTTTCTTGATTCTTGGAAGCTTGGAACCCAGATCTTCTAACATCAACTGAACGCAATGAGCTACACAAGGAGTCCAATATATATTTGGGTAATCAATCATTAAGTCTTTTCCTGCCTTCTTAAAGTTGGAACCATTATCTGTAACGAACTGAACAACATTATCTTTCCCAACATCATTAATTACCTCTGTTACAAGCCCACGTATGTAATCAGCATCATTGGTTCTGTTTGACGCATCTACAGACTTCAAGAAAACTGACCCTTTCGGACAATTCACCAAAAGGTTAATAAGATGTCGCTTTTTTCCATCCGCCCAACCATCGGACATAATAGAACATCCAAACCTCTTCCAATGTACCCTAAATGTATCAACAAACGTCTTCATATCATCTAATTGTTCCTTGAAAATATTTGTACGAATATGACAGTAAGATGGTGAAGGCATAGCTAACATCAAAATAAAAACATACAAAAACAGATCCAGTTAACAACTAATACAGAGCAAGTTAAGTTATGTACAAGTTAAGTTAAGCCAACTGCATACCTTTCCCGTATTCGCCAATTGCATTGATCATTTATTGGAAACTTGGGCTTCGAACGGTATTAAAAAGAAATTGAATTCTCAGTCATCCAAGATGAAATGCTTTTCCATGCAGCTTTTAGTAACTTCTATGTCGCTACATTGTTCCTTTCAAGAGTGGCCTGCTGAGTTCTCACGTGATCTGTCTTCATGAATGAATCCATTGGACCTCTACTATTACTTTGGCATATTCGTTGTTTCTTCTTAGTTTGTACAACAAGTCGACTACCACTGGCCTCTTTTTCTTGCACCTCAACATCAGTTGAAGCATCAGATCCTTCATCTGAGTTTGTATGCTCATACAATAAATCAACAGTAGCCCGGATTTCTTTTCTGGTCCTCTTTAGAGAAGTCTCATAATTAAGTTTGTTCATAATATCAGTTGTTCCACTACCACATGGTTTAACATTCCCTGACTTCTGTAAGATATGATCCTTAAGCCTAGTGATTCCACCACCAAGGATTTCTTTCAAACATAATAAACAAGTAATCCAGGTTGAATGATTTGGAGTTCTGCGTTCACCCCATCGCCATGCTATATCTTTGGATGGTGTGTCTTTCGTTGGTGGATCTTTGGTTTGTGTAGAAGATGAAGGCAACAATGAGCCACATGTTGAGGGTGTAGTGCATGAATTGGATGCATTAGAAGAATCCATAATCACCTGATTCACAACCTAAAGTAATAAAATTGAAACAAAACATGTTAATATAATAAATGAAAGATGGGATCCACTTTAACCACTTAGCGGATATTAAAAAAATCAAAAGTGTATAAATGACTACATATAAGCAACAATGTTAATATTGTCAAACATAAACTCACGAGAATCCTTTGCTTAAAAAGGACTGAACCACAAGTTGCAATTTAGATTGTTCCTTTCATTTCATTTCTTTTCTTTTTTTCCCTTTAAGATTGAACTACAAGTTGAAAGTAAATCATGTAATTTTACTTGGTTTCGCCATATCAAACATATTTGGTATGGGAGGTAACATACTGACCCTAGTCCCTAGGCTTAGATACAGTTACAACCACCAATAATTGTTATTACAGTAAGTCGGTAACGGTCCTCTACCATTACGACTTTATGAGACCATTTGAAGCATTAATGTTCATACTCAACGTCAAAAGAAAACTGATCACCTATTACATGGTTGTTCTCTAGTTATCATCTTTACCCTTACAAATGTTCGAAGGAGGAATATGCGACTATTGGGTTGGTTTAGTATCGCTTAATAAAAGTTAAATAAGTGTCAAGTAAAAGCAAGAATTAAGAGTATTATATACACAGTTTGCAATGAGTAAGTATACTGACTTCCCTGAAAATGTTTTATTGATTGCTTAGCATCACTCTTTTGTTATCCGTTACTCACAAAACTTTTTCAGGTACCAAATGGAGCCCAAGAGAAATAGAACTCCTGATCAGGGAGATAAAGATACTTCTTTAAAGCCTTGCAACATCAGTAAACAAAAGTAGTTTTGAAATTAAGACTGAAACTATAAAAATTATTGTTGTATTGCTCCTTTCCAAAGTGTCTGAGTCAAAATAATGAAACTGGTTGAGTAGATGAAATTCATTACCTGAGCAGAGCAACCAAAATCATCACTTCACAATGCCAAAGCTCCAGAAACATCAGGATCAACCCCAATTACCCACTCCACTAATTTCTTATCATTACTTTCTGACTGGTCATGTAAATAAGTAGATAAAGAACAAAGCATGTTTCTTTAAGCTCAGCACTGGAAACTTTATCCTTAACCTTAGAACTAACTCTCAATACCCTATTTCTACCATTTCCAGTACCATTAAGATCAATGGGAGAATCAGAAAATAGCCTTGATTTAGAACAAAATATTCGAATCTTTGTACTGATTGTAGCAGAAGCTTTGCTTATTATAAATGTTGGAGAAGATACTACTAATTCTAAGAAGCAGTGTACTCATACAGTCATGGCAACGAGCTTACTGATGATGCACTTGAAGCTTCTACCAAGGTTGCAGATGCCTATCTAGTAAATTCATTTAGTCTTACTAACTAAACCACAACAATCAAGACAAATGCAGATGCCTATCTAGTAAAGTAAAGACATGACATTCATTTCATATTTCATATTTCACATTTCACATTTCACTTTAAGAAAACAAGTAATTAACATATCAAGTAATTGTTGAGAACTAATGAGCAATAACAACAAAGCATGTAAACCCATTCAAGCACATCAAAACAACAACCCCTAATTAGTATTCATCAACACAACAACCCCTAATTGTTAATATATCAGTTTAAAATATTAAAAAGAAATTGAACCTAAAAAAATTGAAGCATGTGAAGAAGGCAGAGATAGACCCATACCTTTCTGTACGAAGAAGAAGGAAGAGATGGAGGCGCTGAAGAACCCTGAAAGAACCCAGAGAGAAACGAAGAAGAAGATGCAGGTTTGTTTTTCTCATCAGCCGTATTCACCTCATTCAAGCTAATATCAGCCGTATGATCATATTTGTTTTTTCATCTGACGGCCAATAAAACATACCGGGTATAACCGGGTTGTATCGGGTAATACCGGGTAATACCGGTTTTTAACCGTATCGGCCGATTTTCTCGACAGAATACCGTTTCGGCGGTAAACTTAATTTCATACCGAAACCGGTAAAACCGCCGAAATTTCGACCGTACCGGCCGGTACGTACTGCCTTGAGCACACTTTTAAAATATACATGGATAAAAAGCAAACAAACAAAGAATCAGCTCAGTAACCTGACTTTTTTTTTTCTTTTGAAACCATATGCACATACAAAATAAAAGTAAATCCTGATAAATACACCAAGTTTAATTTCAGAATTATATACGGTGCCGAGAACCTAATCCTAGGCACTTTGAGACAAATCCCAACATTTTAAACCTTAAAACTATTAAGTTTCAAGTTCGAAAATACTGTATCGACACCAATACTTGGTCATCAATTTGACAGCCAAAAAATACACTTTTTTACTGTTTGGTGGACAAATTTAATAATTTTGCAGATGCTTTTAACAAATGCCATCGTGGATGATGATGCAAAAAAAATGCACCAACTATAACACACCACGTAATGCCTACCGACCTCCCACATAATTAGATAAACAAAATATCTCAACTTTACTCACCAAACATTACATACCGACTTCCCCATAACCCCACCATGGTTTTAGAAACATGACACGTACAGACTCAACAGTGATATTCCGCAGTTATTGAACTTTCTTTTCGTTTGCAAGTAAAATGTCCTTAGCGTTATTATTAGTCATTACCCTTCATTTTTCTTCCTTTATAACCCACTACCACTTGCATTCTCTTCTCATTATGCTTACTCATTTCTGAGCTCAACTAAAAAAACAATACATTTTTTTTTTGTGTGTTGAACATGGATACTCAAACACATTCTGCAGGTGGTCTTGAGCAAGATGAACATGTTGTTGAGAAGAAACCATCATATATGAATAGGGTAAAAGCTAAAGCAAGGAAGATTAGAGATAGTATTGGTTCTAAGATGCAGAATCATGACCACGAGCTAGACGAAGAAGATCACTTTGATCAGGATTCCCCTGGCCCTGTGAAAGAACCAGAAGTTCATGGAGAACCTAGTAAGTATTTATACTCTCATTTCTTTCTGTAATTGGATTTACTTACTATACATAATAATTAGCGACAAGGTTGTAAATTTGTGACTGTTGTAATTGCAGAACACGAATCACCGGCATTTAAGACTGGTAGCGACAACCTGAACTCCGGAACAACCCCATCGAATTTAGCCGAACATGGAGATGCAGAGACAACCCGGGAATATGGGGTTCCTGGGCAAAAGCTGTATTCCAACGAACACGCAGAATCTTGCCCAACAGGGTTGAATTTCGGTGAAAAGACAATTACAGAACAAAGTAAGAGCAATTTGGGAGTGCCGAGAAGTGTAGAAGAACCTAAGACCGATCTGGATGTGGATATGGATGTGACCTCTACACCATTGGAGGTTGAAAAGGCGGCAGTAATAAGTGAACTAGATTCTAGACCCACGTTGGATTTCGACAATGAGCCAAGTGTAGAAGTACCATTGGAGGCTGAAAAGACGGCTGTTATCTCAGAATTGAATTCTACTATACCCAGGATAGATTCTGAGAAGCCGTATAAATGGAACCTTGAGTCCAATTCGGAAATAAGTCCGGAGTTGGAGGCTGAAAAGGCAGCCGTTATAACGGAAATAAATTCTTCTATAACCAGGATGGATTCCGAGAAGCCATATACAACATCACTTGAGACCAATTCGGCAACAAGCACACCGTTGGAGGCTGACAAGGAAAATGCTGGACCAGCATGGATGGATTTCGAAAAGGAGAATGCAGAACAAACGGTGAATCAATTTGGAACTGATTCATCCGAAAATCACCATTCAAAACTCACTGATCTTACAGATGCAGGTAAGAAAAAGAAAATGTAATTACGATATTTAGCATTCACTTCAGGCATACAAAATTTGTTTGCACAGATGGTACTTAACTGCTATGTCTTATTGTGCTTAATAGGTGCCAAGGAAGCAGATGTAGTAGAACCGATGACACGGTCATTTAGGGAAATTGATATCACCGGAAAGCCAGAATCTACATTCACTGGAACAGATGGTCATGACAAATTCTCTTCTGATTCAATAACACATCCAACTGCAACCAATAAAGAAGTAAATATAGAGAATACCGAAGACTTCTATGAGTCTAAATCAGATAACATGAATGTGGACGAAGAACCAAATGTAAATCCTATTTACACTGAGAAGAAGCCTTCTGCACCGGCTGCTATTGCAGCTACTGCAGCATCAACTATTATTGGTACAGCAATTTCGGCAAAAGATACGGTCGCTTCTAAACTTGGGTACAACGGAAATGACAGCAGTAACACTGTCACAAAGGATGCAAAGGCGACGGAAACAGAAGGTACAAGAAGCATTGGTGAGGAGACAAAGTCGTCGACTGCATCAGTGGGTGATGGTGGACAAAATATTGTTGCGACCGCGACTGAAAAATTAGCTCCTGTTTGTGAGAAATTTGGAGGAGCTGGAACTGGTGGTGTATCAAAGGATACAAGTTCTGTGGCAGATGCAGGTACCGAAACGGGTACAGGGGGAGTAGGCTTTGTTACAGATCACAATACAGGGGCATCAGTGAAGGATTATTTGGTAGAAAAGTTAAGTCCTGGTGACGAAGGTAAACCATTATTAGAAGTGTTCTCAGAAGTTATGCATAAACCAAAAGATGAGTTTCCGGAGAAAGTCGCTGAGAATATGGATAAAGTAACTGAATCACCAGAAGTAACTAAAAGATTAGGAACTGATGAGCGTGGTTATGAAAGAGATGAAGATGAGAGTTTTGGAACTGATGGAGGTAGTCTTGGTGGCGGAGGTAGTTTTGGTGGAGCCACCGGTATGGAGAGCCCTGAGGAGAGTAAGATGGGGGAACAAATTAAAGAACACGATACAGGGGTTACGCATAAGCCGAAAGAAGAATTGACGGCCAAAGTTGCTGAGAATATGGATACAGTGACTGAATCACCAGAAGTACCTGCAAGACTAGGAACTGATGAGGGTGGTTATGAAAGGGATGATGATGATAGTTTTGGAACTGATGCAATTAGGGGTAGTGGAGAAATTGATAGCCCTACTGCGGGTAAGGGAATGGTCGATCGAGCTAAAGGGTTGGTTAATTATTATTGGTATGGAAACGAAGCTGGTGTTACACTTGACGGTAAGCTGTAGTCTTATTAGCAAAACTTTGTTATGACTAATTTTAGAGTGGAAAATAGAGTACAATGTTCTGTATTAATTCTAAATGCAATTTTGTTTTTTATTGCAGCCGATGCGGTACGGAAGGTTGCTGATACTGGTGCCGAAGAAAAGAAGGATAACAGCCATGAAACGAGTACCACAGGGGTTGTGGGTGAAAAGTGAAAATCTTAGCTACTTGTTGTTGTTGTGCTGGAGTTAGCATGGGATCATATTGCCAAGTATCCTATGTTTTGAGTTTTGCGTTTCCTTTTCCTTTTTGTTCTAAAATCTACTCAGTGATGATTTAAGTACATAATAAGGAGAACGTAAGTTTAGGTGCATCATGTTATGCAGTGTGATTGTTTCTTTGTACTTGTAGAAATCTATGTGAATGAATGCAATTTGTTTTTGCTTTTGACACTCTACCATGTGCTGTGAAGAAGTTATTTGAGATTTCTCTGTTTGCTCTAATTCCTTACAACAACAATTCAAGTTGTCTATAAGAGAAAAAGAGTTTAATCTAAACTTGTGCTATATGAGGTGAAAATGATCGAACTCTCGCTCTCTCACTCACAAGATGAAAGAGGGGGTAAGGAACTCCATTGTACTCGACAATGAGTTCCAATCAGCCATTTTTTACACCGGCCATGGATGAAAGGTCCGCTTGTGTAGGACGGTATTATGCACCCACTAGTAAATTAAACAAACCACAACCCAAACCGAGTTCACATACAATTTCGGATCGGGATTTTCCCCAAATTTTGTACCTTTTTTATATCACAAGGATTCAAAATTCTGGATAAGTTGAGTGGGGGTATAACATTTTCGTTACCGGCAAATGGATTCCCGCTCTGAACTAAAATCTCCTACTCCTAAGAAAGAATGGGGAGAAATGATTTCGGAGAAAGTAATATCTCTCTACAATTCACTCCCCAAAAAAGGGAAACCTCAAGGTCGAGAAATCACTGTTCTTGCTGCATTTCTCATCTCTTCTCCCTCCCAAGGTAATCGAAATCAAATCAAAACCCTATTTCTCTTCTTTCTTGATTTCATAATCTTAACTTTTACTAATTTTGACTTTATTTTCTTCTTCAGATATTGAAGTTGTTTCATTAGGTACTGGTACTAAATGTCTTGGAAGGTCACTCTTGAGTCCAAGAGGTGACTTAGTTAACGACTCTCACGCTGAGGTTGTCGCTCGCAGATCCCTAATCAGGTCCTTTTATAATTTTTGATCTTGCTGTTCAAATTTTCTGAATTATCTATTAGATGATTAGTATGTTGAGAATGTAGTTGGTGTGATATTGTGTAGGTTTTTCTATGGAGAAGTTGAAAGACTCAGTAAACTTCATTATAAGCGTAGATTTAAGAATGGGAGCAAAGAGTTACAAGAGGACGATGATAATGTGGTGGAGAATACACTTTTCGAGTTGGATTCTGATTGTGAGGGGAAATATAGAATGAGACCTGGTTGGAAATTACATTTATATATTTCTCAATTGCCATGTGAGTTTTGTTATGTGTATCTTTTGATTATCTTCTTGGGTTCTTTTATGCATAATGCAGTTGTCACTTGTCATTTTTTGAAGTATCTTATGCATCACTAAGCAGTTGTTCTCTTCTTGATTTGCTTATAGGTGGGTATGCGTCCAACACTTGTCCCGAACCTCAGGAAAGAGAATGGACACAAACAAGTGGGGATTCATCAACATCTATGCCCATAGGGATGGGTTCTGTATGTGAGTTTTCAGAGGCTTCTGATGGAAGTAACTGTAATGGTTAGTCTAATGAGTACATTATTTATAAATGAGATGCTTGGTTTCTTTAATTTCTTTTAGAAATAAATCCTCATCTAGTTTTAAGGCAAGGGGTAGACATGACTGTCAGTGTCATCCCTTCGCCTTAAGCCCTCAACTTGTTCTAGATCAGTAGATTCTGAAGATACCGTGATGATTGTTTTAAACATTGAACTGTAAGTGTGCCTGACTTCATTCTGAATGTGACAATAGAAAGCAAGAATGTTAAAAATCATATTACAATACTAGATTGTTTTGTTAGATAGGTAAGTTACTGGAAGTGTTTGCTTTCAGGAGGTGCTGTTCAAGTCATTGGGATGGTTCAAAGGAAGCCTGGTCGTGGTGATACAACTTTGTCGATGAGTTGCTCCGATAAAATAGCTCGTTGGAATGTACTGGGTGTTCAAGGTTATGGTTATTTTCTCTTTTTTCTTTTACTCTTTTTTGTCTTCTATTGAATTGTAGTTGAATATTGTTTTGCTTTATTATCTTCTACAGGGGCTTTGCTGTCTTACTTTCTTCAACCAGTATATATATCATCTATTACTGTTGGACTGCCCCCTAGCAATACTTCTGCCGATCCTCTGAAGAATCATTTGAGAAGAGCTCTTTCTGATCGCATCCTTCCACTATCAGACAAGCTAACAAGTCCATTTCAAGTAAACAAGGTTTGTAGTGTGCATTATCTTGATTCATTTTTAATCTGTGTTGTGGTTGGTAAATCTGTGATTGATGTGCTTCTAATGGCAGCCATTATATTTTGAGGCTCCAGTACCACCAAATGAGTTTCAGCCATCCGAGACTGCAAAAGTGACTTTAACTTGCAGGTACGTTTCAATCTTTTGTTATTTCCAACTCCCAAAATAAACTGTGTTCTGTGTGCAGAAAACCCTTCTAGTTGTTAAATCATGCTTTATGCTTAATTGTGCAGTTATTCTATTTGCTGGAACAAATCTCAATTTCATCAGGTAGTTATTGGAACCACCGGTAGAAAGCAAGGCACCTCCGTCAAAACGTCGTTGTCTCCGAGTACCCAGTCTCCTTTGTGCAAGTAAGTTGCTAGCGCTCTCCAATAAATATTTATAGAATAGAAATCTTTTCTTGTTTTAAGAACAATGATAGTTTTTGGTTATTATATCTGACGGAAAATTTAACGGCTTCTGTTTTGTATTACTATCTATATGCTTTTCTGATATTAGGAGGCGACTACTGGAATTTTGTATTACTATCTATATGCTTTTCTGATATTAGGAGGCGACTACTGGAATTTTTCTTGTCAATTAAACGTGAATACTGCTCGGAATTTCAAGCTGATGACATCTCTTATAAAGAACTGAAGGTAACGTGGCTATTCATGTGCTATACTAAAAAAGATAATTTATTTCTTTCTGCTGTAAGGGGAGGACTCAGAGTGAAGATGTTAATCATACACCCTATTTGTTAGGAATAAGATTAAATCTAGTTATTTAAAATTTCCAATTACTTGAAATTTGTGGAAGGAATCTTAATTCTTAGTTCAGTTTTCTAGAGAAAATACGTTTTCCGCTGTGGTTTAGGCATGGGATCTGGCATGAGCTTCATACTTATTGGCTAGTGGCTACTAACCAGATGTGACCCTCTATCAGGGCATGGGAACTAGTCCTCTTCTTTCTTCTTTTCTATACATCCCTTTCAACTCAACAATCAAAGGAAGCCTGCTGCAGGTCATATATTTAGTTACCATTACATGAGTATTGACCATAGTAGATATGTGGCCAAGTTTCAAGATGACTACTGATTGTTAAGGTATTTTTTGATTTTTGTTCAGCTGATTGTTGGTATGCTTAATTTAAGATATCAACTGGCTGGGTCTAAGATTTATGACTGAATGAATTATACTAACAGAGTGTTATTTTGAGGAGCATGCTTTGCATGGCTCTCGAAGACCACCTCACTGTGTGTGTGATAGTGGGGACTCAGATGGTCCAAACCAACCCCGCCATCTCTCAGACTGTGTAAGACCCCTGCGAATCCCCACCAGTTCTGTGGTGGAATTTTCTTGGCCCATACTGAGTTGGAGTGAAGTAGAACTGAACTCGTATTAACGAACTATCAAAGTTCCATTGGGCTACGGATGGTTACAGTTCCCTTAATTTGAATTTTCTAGTTCTACAATCTCTAAACATAGGATTGATCAGCTATAAATGATGACTTATGTCATGAACTATATAACCAGGCAGGAGCTCGAGACTACGGATCAACATTGAAGATTTTCAAGGAGTACCCGCCTTTCAGCTATTGGTTTCAAAAACCTTTTGATCTCGAGGAGTTTCCAGTTTTGAGTTAGTGAGGTCTGTGTATGTTCAATGTATGGAAATGGAAACATTAAAACTATTGTCTCATTGTTTCTTAATTTTCTTTTGGATTGGACCTCTGATCTCAAAAGTTATCTAATATAGTTTTTTATTGATTAATTTGTAGATGGTGCAGAAAGTGAGCAACCCACCACAGAGCACAAACAGAGGCCGAGAGATGTCAGACGCCTATATGCAACCTTAGTCTTATTCTCTTGAAAGAGTGAGTAGCTATTTTCATTAGCTTTCTTGGCAACATTTGTTACTTAGGTAGACAACTTTCAGGGTTTGCAGTTTTGTTTATAGTAAAACTAATACTCATCAGTTGGTTTCTTATCGTCACGCTCACATGTCCCATTCAAAATGAGTGGTTTGAGAAAAAAAAAATAGTTCCAGGGGAAATCAACTTGTCTGGTAAAGAGCTCATATAGTGGAAAGATTAATGCTTTCCAACATATAGTCCTTGACATATATTTGGCTAATTCGATTAATTTACTTCAGTTCTTTTGGTTTTTGTTTTTGTTATAATTGTTAATCCCATCATGATTATGCCTATATCATCGACACTCACTCATGAATAGTGCCACATTAGTTATTAATCATTTTTTGTCTGTCATTTAGTCAGTGATCGAAATACTCAATAATGGATTTAAAAAAACGATAAACTTAATTAATCAAGTTGGTAGATTCTTAAGTATTATTTTAGTTATAAATGAAATCAAGACAGAAAGGAATGTATTGAATAATTTTATATATTTAAAAACAGGTATTATTTGTTTTGATAGGAATGGGAGTAAAAGAGTTCTGAAGTCATTGAAGGTCTTACTGTCATAAGCTGCAGGGATCGAAAAAGTTTCATCTTGTAAGCCGATTATACCTAAAATCTAATGTCTGTCCTTTTTTAAGAACCCTTTTTTTCATGTCCAGTACTTTTTATACTTAATGCTTATTCAAATGATGTCATTTGTTGTGTTTATTTATTCGTCTACTTATGCTCCACGTCATGTGAACCGAATATCTGTTGGTGACATTTTCTTTCTCAATGCCATTTGACATCTAAATGACCTCACCCTACTTTATCCATACAGATTCAATAATTTTTTTGTCTGTCTTAGCTGGTATAAGAAAACTAAAGGAACAAATAATTAGCTCTAGTTCTTGGGCGGGTGGGCGTAGTCGCATTCGTGTAATGGGCATTTGACGATATCTGATTTGTTGTGGTTGAGTTGGATATCAACCTAAATAACGTTACTGCTACCTTACGTACATTGCAACTAGTTCATGTTGATTCAAAATAACCAATTTGATGATCCATGTCTAGTGTGAATCTGTATTTATAAGTTGCAGAATATTGGAATTGGATAGAAAATGCCGTTTTGTTTTAATGCAGAAAAAATCCAAATTTTGTAAAGCTGTCATAATGTATAGATTCATTATCACAGGCATTATCGATCAAGACTTTCTAGCATTGAATCTGTACTAATATTAGACATTTTATTTGTAATTGAAAATTATGAAGCCAAATGTGATCTTTCTGACTGGAAAAGCAAGAATTATTTCTCCAGAAGATAAGAGAGTTGAATTCATACATATTGAAATTGATGACTTTTGGATATCAAGAGAGGACATTTTAGTCGACTGGAATTTGCAAATTGATTGGTATGTCGTGAGATTTAAGTCAAGTTGTGCGCGGGTTTATGAGTAAATTGACTCTAGAAGATAACAAATTTCTAGGGTGTAGCAAACTTATGTCATCATCCTTGGTTTTGGCTCTGGATCCCAATATTCTTGGTTTTGAAACAAAACTATAACTTTTTTAAGAGGTAAGAGGAGAAAACGGCAGTCGTATTATATTGACTCAGGTCAAACTCAGATAAAACTTGAAATTTGATGCATAGATTTGGTTGTTGAGAACAGAAATTTCAGCTCAGTTTGATGCAGATTTGACCGACCTTTTCTCCCCCCTGTAGTGTACCATTTTGTCGCTCTTCGTAATAGTTGTCATAGACTGAAAAATAGTAGAAGTTGAAAAGGTGGGCGTGGAAGAGAATGTCATTGTGACTTGGTTGGTGTCCATTGAAAAAACCTAGATAAAGTGAAAAAGAAGTACTACAGAGTACAGACATACAACCGAGCTATGGATGCATATCCACTCAGACTTACGTGCTTGAATATGGTGTTCACGTTTCCCTTAGGCCTCAATACTGTTTCATGTCCATGATTGATGAACACTGTTCAAAAAAATTAACAAGAAAAAACTAAAAAAATATCATTAATATCTTCTTATTTGATCACAAAATATTTTCGTTTTCACCTCTTTTTGTGTAGAACTAATAGTAGTCCATAAATATATATATCTTCAAAATCTATTTATAATATTTAACAAGAAATCGATCAAAGAGAGAGTTGTTTGATAATTTTTGTTCATCCTTTTTTCTCTTCTGGTTTTTTGGCAGCTGCTGCTGCTGGTGGGTCTGGTTTCTTTTCCTCTGGTTTTTTCTCTTCGGGTTTCTTCTCTGGTTCTTTAGCTGGTCCAACTGATATTATATCAATCTTTCCAATCTTCTTTAGCTTTTTTGCTATTGCAATTGTGTCCATTTCTCCAATGATAGTTAACTTTTGTTCTTTTAGATCCGCTGCTATCGAATCCACTCCTACATTTTTTTTACACCAAATGCATTAGTAAATTACTGTACCTTCAATAACCAAATGAAGAATTTGCAAATATAACTTAGATAAGCATGAAGAAGATAAAGATGGATGAATACCATAGATATCAGCAACTGCTTCCATGGCCTTTTGCTTAGTTCTCTCATCAGTCATGGTCAAGATCTTCAACACTACTTTTTTCTGGAAAAAAATAGATACTTAGTTAAATTAGAATAAGATATACAGTATAGATTTATAATCTAAAAGTAAGAACATAGCATAGCACAGGAGTAAGGTCGAGTTGAGAGACAACCTCAGCCATGTTAATGGACAGATGAGTACTGCTCAAGAGAAAATGAAGAAGGAGAGGAAGAGGTGAAAGAAACTGAGAAAAATGAAATATGGACAAAGGGGAAGTGGGTTTTTATTGTGTGGGAATTGGTGGAATACTAGTTGCAGTTGGAATCTCTCCCTCTCTATCTAGGCCCAGTGGGGTCATGACACTTGGAATAGTACTACAAACAAATTTACAAGCTAGGGATGGAGACTTGAGAGGTTGAGAGTTTGAAACTTGAAACCAACAAGGGTTTGAGAACTTAAGTTCAGTAGTATTTGACTTGTTGTAGCTTAACGACACTCAACACGCTTTCTCTTTTTTCACATCTTTGTTTCCCTGGATTTGTATTGTCTTCTTTCTTACAGTGAATATTTGCACACGCAAATGTAACATTCTAGGGGAAATGTAATACTACTCAAACAAAGAAGAGAAATTTTGTGTTTGGGTCGTAGGTTTTGGTATGGTAGAGTTTGGGTCGTAAATTTGTCCAATGGTGTGTTTGGGTCGTAAGACCGTCAGTCAACACGGTCAAACTAACCGGCCGTTAGTCCAAAAATTACAAGTTTGCCATTCCGTCAAGCCACCCATAAACAGCCGTTTTTTTGTCAAAAATTCGTCAAATCGAAACAGTAGCTATTTTTGATGACCAAAGTAACGATTGCAATTTGCAATTTAAGAAAAACAAACAAACTTGATATGCATCCTTTCTCCTACCAAGAATAAGAGTTGCATAGATCGTAATCCCACCCCCCCACCCCACACAAGCTCAAAAAGTTTACCCACTTTGATTCAATTTTAAAATTGGACCGTTGGATCTTCACAACATTAATGAGTTAAATTTCCGTGTGTACATTGAATATGGGCCATTGGATAGGATGATTTTTGCGAATTGGATTTAATTATAGCCGTCAAGATCATAGTTGATCTAATAATAGCCGTCGAGATGAAAAGGATTTCGTTGTAATATATAACATATTGTAGGGGCTTTATTCAATGTACCAATAGTTTTGAGGGACCAAAATAGACAACTTATGTAAACCGAGTTTCAGAAGAAATTCGATTTCTTCTCCTCTTTTCTTTTTTTTTCTTCCAACAGAGCTGAGAGGCAATTTTTGGAGAAAATAGTGATTCAGAGAGGAGACGATGATGTTATGTACCAAACATCGATTCGAAGATTTCGAATGCTTATAAAGGCTTGTTTTCTTCTTCTGATTCTGTTGATACATTTTTTGTAAATTGAAATAATGAAATTAGGTCAAATTTTTGAAATTAGGGCAAATCTACATGAACACCCTTAATCTTCATCTTATTTATATTATAGATTTAACAGCATTGAATTGAGATGTTAGATTTAGATTAATAATTGCGATTGAGTGAAAAATGCATTTATATTTGAATAGTACATGAACACAGATTATGCAAAACATGGAAACAACAAGGAATCGATTTTCTATTCGGAGACAGAACATGACTGAAGAACAGCGTGCTAATGAACGTCAATTGAACCGTGATCGACAAAGGATTCGTCGGGAAAATATGACTGAAGAGCACAGGTCCATGGTAAGTGAGCGTGATCGGTTGCGATATAGAGCTTCCAAGGCAAACCCAACCCTTCCTTCAACATCTACAGCCAACAATGACGCACGCCTATTTGAAACTGTCATACAACAACATGTCCAGGCAGAAGTTGAGCGAATCATTAGCCGTGTCTCGATAATGTCAATGAATATCAGTGAAGGATATATGGAATTGGGCCCTCAACACAGAGGTAAGTTGTATATAAAATTTGTCAGTATGTTAGTATGCTGTATTAGTATCTTAGGATGTTTATTATGAGCCTTAATCCATTGATGAACAAGTTGTACACACACTGTGTTCGGACTTTAAGAATGCAACACATTTGGAACTGCTAAATTGCAAAAGTTTAGAGATTCCTATATTGCATTTGACTAATTCTAATATATTACTACTGCAAGTTGCTTACAAGTATTGGGTGGTGGATGACTAATTAACTACCATAAGCGGTAGTAGTATCTTATATATTTTTATTTAGTGTAGCAGACCTGTTACACTTTGAAGTACTCAAGGTACGGTTGCGCCGTCTGTTGCAATATTGAGTCAGACTGCATTCAACCATTCGGTAATATCAACAGCCCTAATATGAAACCACGAAACTACAGTCTACACGACAGTTTTAGAATAACAAGTGTTTACTGTATAAGATTAGGATAAAAAGTGCCTATATATGTTAGGAATGTCCAAACTTAAAAGGATAGATTCGGATCAATATATGATCTCAGGATTATGAAATTAGAGTGGGGTTTGTTTGTTTGTTTTGCCACCCATGGAACATGCTAATCCCGATTTAGATTTATGTATCATTTTGCATTGTTGCTTTTGACTTACAGTCCCATATGACTAAAGTGTTTAGGCGGGGCGGGGATGCACAACTATCGAACCAGAAATTTTCTTAAGGTACCAAATCACAGGTATGCTCGAACAAGAGTGCAAACGCCGTGCTTCTGTTGAACAAATATCTTTACAAAGAATGGCGGAGTTAGAAACACAGGTAATATATATATTTTTTATTTTTTTACTTGAAAATGTAGTGTTGTCCTGACGTATTTCTTTTATTAATGAACTCTCTTACTCTTATGCATTGCCTCCAGGTTCGGACAGAACAGAGAAAAGCCTCCTTGCTAACAGGAATTTTCGCCAGGCACAAATCCTAGCTGATACCAGATCCTTGGAGATCCTCCATTTGAAAAACGTCTTAAAGGTAATTCCTCTAAATAGACACGTAGACAAGTGCATGACCAGCATGATGATTCTGAAACGGTAACCAAACAGAATAGTTGTTTTCAATAACAACTAGAAAAGAAAACTGAAAAGCTAAAGATGGTAAAAATGGTCTAAGAAGCTCTAAAAATTACTTGCACATATTTCTTAGTATAATGTGCAAGTATGTGCTGGGTATAAAAGAATTGAGGATGGTAAGTCTTTTTAGTTTCCTTGAATTTGTCAGGTGTTATCATTACTGCTATTAATTGTGTTTGTAATTAGGATATTGTGTAATTAATTACTTCTTTCTTTTAATCTGCAGCAAAAAGGCAAAAAAGAATTCAAGTTCTAAAAGTTGATAACCACAACCACAAGAGTTATAGTACCGGATATAAAAACCACGGAAAATCTACTCAAGAACGTATAGGATGGAAGCTTCGTCAATTAAAGGTTAACAGAAGATCAAAGATCGTCCGAGATTTTTATTAAAGTATTAAAATTTATTTGTAAAAAAGGGCATAATTGTACATGTATAACTGAATAGTTGCTTTGGTAATGAAATTTTTTTCTATTTATGGGGTAATAATAGTTGTGTGACAAGAACAAATCTCTTGTCAAATTTCCAGACCTATATATTTGATCTGTTTTCGCAGTTTCAATCCGAAACTGATGGAACAGGAGAAAATGTGGCAATCAAAAAAGATCCACCCTTTGGAACATGGGACTTCTTTCCAGCTGCTTCTTCTATCTCACCAACAGAGATATCAATTTCAGATTCTTCGAGTGGATGCAACACCTTGTCTTTTTTCCATTACAACTATCTCTCTATGTTCTTCCCACCACTTTTAACAACCTCGAGCAATGCACGAATAGGAACCTTCACAGTTTCTTTGTGGGTTTTCTCCAAAAATTCACCCATAGAGTTGGAGTTTCTCCCTGTTGCATTGGCCTTCCATGCTGAAAATTTTCCGGGAGATTTGTCTGAAAGAGAAACGGAATATTACGATCTAAAGTTTAAAGCTCAAATGGTCTCGCACCATCACATTGCGTATACTTTTGCCGAAAGTTTAAAGCTCAAATGGTCTCGCACCATCACATTGCGTATACTTTTGCCGATGACCTGCAATGAAATATTCAACAGTCGCAGGATCCTCAACTGTGAGTCTATATATCGAAATTGATTAATTGACTCATGATTTGAACCCATTGTGAGTGACCCAGTGATGTGGCAACATCTAACATGTGAGAGAAAATGTATTGAAGGTTGAGATGTTGCCACATGATGGGTCACTCACAATGGGTTCAAATCATGAGTCAATTAATCAGGCTTCGTCTATATATAGACTGGACACTCAATCTTGCCTTGTTTATCAAAACATGTGCATCTTCCTTAAGCCAGGCACAGGCCATAGCAATTTGATTAGTCCGTCCAAAACCAATTATAGTAGAGTGAGTAAATTTAATTATGGTCTAGATTTTTTAGGGTTTGAGATTAAATTTGGTTTGAAATTCGGACCAAATCCAAATTTAATGGAGCACAAATATAACCCAATGTTTGGTAGTAGGCGTTCACGTAAGAGTACATTTCATGACAGGTGTAAAATAAGCTAACGTCTCATTATCTGGCGCATTGAAAAAAATATACATGTAGTGGGCGTTTATTTAGAAGGATGCCCCATTAAACGTATAGCCGTATAGGTATACATACGCCTGTCTTAAAATGTTAAGTTTGGTGACCGTTTCTTAATTATTTTAATAGTTTATAGTTTTAAATATAATTATTTTAATAGTTTATGGTTTTAATAGTTTACAGTTTATATTTTTGGTCCGTTAAGTTATACGAACGTTCTTAACGAGATACGAAAACACTTTATGTACCTTTATATGTAAGATTTTTTTGTTATTAGGAAAGCCAAAATGTACAGGGGAAATCTGACTTCTGGTCAAGGTAAGTTGATTGCCGGTGGAAAAAATTTTTAAGACTAATCCCAAATTTTGAACCTTGTTGTTGTTCTTTTGGTCATAACTAAGTCTGGAAAATTCCAGAATACAAAAGTCTATTAAGAATTTTATTCTTCTTTATTAAAATTGATTCTCCGTTTCTTCGAATCTCCTTGGAAAGATTGAAATTGGCCATGATTCTATGAACAAGACAAGTAGACTAAGGAATTGAAAGCATCTTTAGATCTTCTTAACTAGTTTACGAAAATTGATTTTGCAACAATAATGGTTGTATTGATTTTCTGTATATACTTGATTGTCTTTTAGAAAATACACTCCGTCAATCATTTGCGATAAATTGTTTCTTAATTTTCTTAATCTACAGTATGTTTTCTGGTTTCTCTCTGATTCACCCTCGACCCTCGTCCTATAGATTTTAGGAATTTTGATGTTCTTTAGTTCTTCGTCGAGAAGAAAAAAATAAAATTGTTTTGAAAATGGTACTATACATGCTCATGATGAGGTTTTCAGGGAGATATAAAGAAAAAAAGATATTTAAGGCAGAAAAGATGAGTAGCTGGTCATGCATGGAACTTGATGGCGGCCGGAAGGATAGAATGTGTTGTGATGAAAAAACCTTTAAAATGTTTCAATTGCGTCTGCCGGGAGTCGAACCAGTAGCTTTCAGTCAGTATGCTGAAGTCAGTCAAGTTAACCTCTAATCTGGTTGACATTTATCGTACAGATGACGAAGATGCAAAATGAAAATTAGAAGAGAAAAGCACATGAGACAATGAAGGCCAAGGAAGAACTGATATCAAAGAAGAGAAGAAGAAGAAGATACAGAGAGGAACATAAAGCGAAGAAGAGGAAAACTCGTTGAAATGCAAAATCATAACTAACTTAAAGAATTCTAATCAAGCATGTCTGATGAATAATGAAGACAGTCCATTTGAAAAATGATCAGAAAGAATTGTCTGTTGACTTAAGTGATGAACGAAGAGATTATCGGCTTGATTATCATCTATAAAAGCCATATCTTCCGGTGTATTTTCTTTAGCTTGAAATTTTGGTTTATATTAAAAACATGTAGGTATACTTTCCAATGATCAAGTTTTCTCAAGTGTTTAATGGTACAGTTCTTCTGACTCTGACGTATTGCACATTTGCACCTCACGGCACAATTTAAAACTGATGGACCCATTCACGATGCTGTAGAAAAAGCCTTTCTCTTGTCTTCTGATAAAAAAAGGACTTTTTTTTTTTTGAAGGAAATCTGAAACTTCCATAGAATGGTTGGCAGTGGCACTCTAATGCCTATTCAAAGTTACTGTATGCATCTCTATCAATTGTTGGTGGGGTGGGGGGATTCATTATTTGGTTTTCTTATACTCTACTCTACATTTCTAACTATACCTTACTCTTTATCATTATTGCATACACAAAGGAAATGTTAGGCAGATCCTTAAAACTACATTTCATGAACATAACTTCAAAATGCAACAAAAGTTCTATAATTACTGCCAAAAATCAACAGTAACACTATTTAATTGCATTTGCTCGTGACATATTTTTTAAATTTTTTATTTAAAGATGATTATGGTGTTTATATAATATTTAATTGCATTTGCTCGTGACATATTTTTTAAATTTTTTATTTAAAGATGATTATGGTGTTTATATAAGGACATATATAAAATGAGTGTGTACCCTATCCACAACCTAAAGTTAAAATTCGCCATGACCGTAGTTTATCTCTTGGATCCCATTTCGTGACATGTGAATATACATTTTGTATGGGTGATAGGAGGGTGTAGGGATGAATAGTCTAATCAGGGGGTGAAAGTCAAAATAATTCAAAATTTTGGTCGCACTTAAATTTTAAATTTTATCCTCCAGTTGTAACGTGCTTGAAAAATTTAATGCGGCATAAAAATAGGACCACAACATCATATCTCCATTTATTATTTTAAGTTTTACAGCCGTATATTAAAAAACACCGCCAACCCCTTTCATCAACAAAACACTTCATCAGACAATCATCATAGTCTCAATCAATCACAGCCTTACAATCAACATTACCAATTAAACTCCCCTACAACAAGTTGCACTATATCACTAAACCCAACTAATCATCTTCACTAATCAGCAGCCATTGTTTACTTAACAGAAAGATTTTACTAATTTTAATTAGTTTTTCTTAAACCCCAACATTGATTTTCAGTGCAAAAAGAAATTCCACTTTGCTTTTTTTTCTATCTTTTTCTTTTTCCTGTCTCTGTCACAGAATTTTATCTGTTTCTTCTTTTCTTTTATCTTTTTTGAAAAATCTTTGGCATTTTAATACATTTTGTTATACCCTAACAACAACCTCGCTTTGAACTCAAGTCTTTCTCTCAACACACTTTCATTTACTGAGTCTTATTATTATTAGTTAGCTTCACTTCATTGAATGAGTTTTCATCACCATTTGTTTGTTTGTATCAAAGAAGAAATTTTTGAGTATGGGTTTTATTTAATTTCTTGATATCCTTTCAACCCTTTGTTTTTTTATTTTTGTTGAGTTTTTAAGTAGAGTTGCGAGCGAGATTTTGTAATGTGAGTTGAGAGAAAATGAAGAGAAGAGTAGTTGGTGTGTTTCAGATTTTTTGTGTGTTTTTCATGGGTTGTGGTGATTGTTTTTCATCTGATGAAAGTAAGTAAATTATTGTTTTAACTTTACCATTTTTTGGATTTTTGGGTCTTGATTGTTGTGAGATTGAAGTTTTTCTAACTGGTTCCATTGGGTTTGTGTAGTTTTAGCTCTTAGAGCTTTCAAGGAAGCTATATATGAAGACCCTTCCATGGTTTTATCAAATTGGAATTTTCTGAATGGAGATCCTTGTAATTGGTCTGGCATTACCTGTTCTCAAACACACGATCATGTTATATCTTTGTAAGTTGAGCTTTTCTTTTGAATTTTTGAATTTCATGTTTTTCCAATTTTGGCATGAATGTAGCACCCTAAATTTGTAGTTAGTTTGGTTGAAGTAGAAATTTGATATAATGTTGTCGAAAGATATTCAAAGTTTAATAATGTGTGTGATATAGGCATTTAATAGCTGTTTTTGATTTTTGAAGTTCATGTTTTGTGAATTTTGGTGTGAATGTAGCAGCCTAAATTTGTAATTAGTTTGGTTGCAGTAGAAATTTGATGTAATGTAGTAGTAATGTGTGTGTTTGAGGCATTTAATAGTCAAGATTATGTTTCACAATAGATATCGGTATGCTGATTAATCCAAGTGTGGCACTTAATATATCAATTAAGGTCTAAATTTTTAGTTAGTTTGGTCATTGCAGAAAATTTCCTATAATGTAGTTGAAATGTTATGCTAAGTTTTACTAACTTGTGTGTTTGAGGAATTTATATGCAGGAGTATGATTATAGATATGAGTATGCCATATGCAATATGTACTATGTTTATGTTGAAGCTGGTATGATAATATTTGGAGTATTAATGATCTTTCTCTATGGATGTGCTTTTGCAGAAATCTATCTAATTTATCTTTGAACGGATTTCTTACACCAGCGTTGAGTAAATTGGCCTACTTGCAAGAGCTGTATGTATTCATTCACGCGAATATAATTATGTATGCAAAATTTTATGGTTTCTTATGTTCTAATATACGGCTACGTTTGCAGAGTTTTGCACAAAAACAATCTCCTTGGAACTATACCCAAAGAAATTGGCATGTTGAAGAATCTAAAGGTTTTGGATTTGGGGATGAATCGACTGACGGGGCCTATTCCTCATGAGATTGGGAATTTGGTCAGAATTAGGAAAATGTGGGTTGTCTTTAGTAATATATATATACTCTTGCAACGGATTTCATTTGGTTTATTCTGTTAGCATTTCTCTAACTTCAGTAATTTACTACTTTTGAAGAAACCTTCAATCTAATGGACTGATCGGACATTTGCCCCTTGAACTCGGCAAATTGGGGAACCTCGTTGAGCTTCGGGTGGATAGAAATAAGCTTCAAGGAAATGTTCCCGGCAGCAATGGTCCAAGCTTTACATCTAAACAGCATGGACTGTAAGCAACATTTCTTGCATTCTAGTTATATTATTACGCTACAAGGTGTTTGTTTGCGACTTTTTCATCTCTTCTGAAATAGTTGCTAATGCGATACCTAAGTCGAAGTATGAAAGTGATGAATTTGAGTAGTATCACATTTTTCAGTAGAACGATAGACATTTTGATAAATTAAACTGCGATAGTACATTCAGAAAAGCTTGATATTGATCTAGTTACTCAAGTATTGTTTAGCTGCTAGCTTGTAATGAACTTGTTATAGCCCAAAGTAGACATAGTGTGGGAAACTTTTCAAAGAATATATATCTAAAACACATACCCATCTGTTTACTGCTGCTTTAGGTATGCTTCTCGCGGAAATGCCACTGGCGTTTGCCGTTCAACTCAGTTAAAAAGTGTTGATTTATCATACAACTTCTTTGTCGGGAAAATACCACAATGCCTTGCGCATCTCCCAGGGTACCTACCTCATCTTTGTACGTCTCCATTTTTTCTAAGAGAACCTTCTTATACTTATGCTTTCATTCTTTTAGATCAAGTTTTCAGGGGAACTGCTTCCAAGACAAAAATTACAAACAGCGTCATCCTTCACAGTGTGGTATGTCTTTCAAAGCTTTTTCTTATATGAATCTGTAGTTATTGACCCAAGCAAGCTGAATCATCTTATATACATGTCAACCTTATATTGTATAATGCGGTGTTCTATATTGATTTGACATTTTGAAATGAAAACTGAACCTTCAGCTGTTGAAATCCTAACTACCCCCAAAATGTATTTAATCAGGCTGTCTGAATGCTTAATTTGAAAGATTGTAGTTCTTACCTATTCTAGATATCGATTATAGTCGCAGCAAGTCATAGTATAGTATTGGCATACTTAAACAATCTGTACATCTCAGGTGCTGCTCAACCTGCTGGAAGCCACGCAGCCAACGTGGGCCACCAGCATGCCAAAGAAGTATCTAAGCATCAGAGAAAATCACAACCTGCATGGCTTCTGGCTCTGGAAATAGTAACTGGAATCGTTGCAGCTATCATCTTACTCTTTGCTGTTCTAGCAGCTGTTAAGAAATGTAAAGGGAAATGTCATGTCCAAATCCCTTGGAAGAAAGTGAGAGATGGGAACGAACCAATTTATATGTACATAGGTTTGTCTGACAACATAAAAACTAGCTTCTTATGTAATTTGAGTTTTGATCAAGCTTTCTGTAAAATGTCAATAGACTTCATAATTCTGACTTGATTGTTGTTGGCTAATAGAATCTGATATGCTGAAGGATGTGACGAAGTTGAGTAAACAAGAGCTGGAAGTAGCTTGTGAAGATTTCAGCAACATTATTGGCTCTAGTCCGGACACTCTAATCTATAAAGGCAACATGAAAGATGGTTCTGAAGTTGCTGTGATTTCCTTGTGTGCCAAGGAAGACTTATGGACATGTTACCTTGAGGTTTATTTCCAGACAGAGGTAGTTTAACTTCTTTCTGGTCTTAACACATAAGTCAAACACTTGCTATTGCAGCATTAGAATCTGTTGTAAAATAGGAACGAACAAAAGAAAGGAATTAGAAAAAATTCTTAGATTCTATTTCGTAATTAAATGTTTCAGGTTGCTGACCTGGCAAGATTAAATCATGAAAATACTGGAAAACTATTTGGGTACTGCAGAGAAAGCAATCCATTTTCGAGGATGCTCGTCTTTGAATATGCATCTAATGGAACACTTTATGAGTACCTCCACTGTAAGTCACTGTTTTTTTCTTCTTTGTACAAACATCATGTTCAAGTGACACTGTACTAAGACAGCTGTTTTCTTTAGTCGGTGAAGGATGTCAGTTATCTTGGAGAAGACGAATGAATATCATTGTAGGCATTGCTCGTGGTCTAAGATATTTGCATACCGAACTTGAGCCTCCATTTGCTATGTCTGAATTAAATTCTAGTGCCGTCTATCTTACCGAAGACTTTTCTCCCAAGGTATGCGCAAGACTGCTCACCAAACGTTTTTATTATATATCGAAATTTGTTTTTCAAGTTTTGAATCATGTTCTGTATCTGAATCCGTGATCAACATCCTTTCCTCAGCTGGTTGATTTCGAAATCTGGAATTCGATACTTACAAGGTTGGAAAAGAAGTCTGGATCCAGTGGCAGTGAAGTTGCTCTTTGTGGGTTTACTGAATCTGTAGAGACATTCCGTCAAGATCTCCATGACAATATTTATGCATTCGGAGTACTTTTACTGGAAATTATTAGTGGAAGACCCACATATTGCAAAAACAGAGGTCACCTGGTAGATTGGGTAAGATCTAAGTAACCATAAAGGCAATTGTGTACGTGCATGGTTTCATGTGTTTTCATCCTCAATTGTGCAATCAACGTTTCTTCGAATTCCATATGCCCATCTAAGCAATTTTCCAACTAAGTTTCTTTTCACTCTTTCTGCTGCAGGCTAAAGAATATTTGGAACTTCCCGAAGTAATGTCTTATTTGGCAGACCCTGAATTGCGGCATTTCAAATATGATGACCTTAAAGTCATATGTGAGGTGGTTAAACTTTGCATCCAATCTGAACCCAGCAAGCGGCCGTCGATGCAGTTGTTGTGCCCCATGTTGGAAAATCTAATCGAGACATCAGTAACTTCAGACCTTTCTGATTCTTCTTTGGCATGGGCTGAGCTTGCAATATCTTCATAATCAGGTCAATTCTACCACACTGTAAATCCATAGTCACATTTGTATTACTTTTTATTTTTGCCCCTCATTTTTTTATCTTTTTAAATATCTAGTGTGATTCAATTAACTTAGTCTCTTGCTGAGACAAAGATAAATCTTCATAATTGGAAATATGGTAATCTTCTATGTAAAATTTTGAAAAATTGAAACTGAATGAGAATAAAATTTTGGGGGACACCAAGCACTTCCGAATATTTTTACATCGATTTTTCTTTTTTCACATTTCTGTCCACCTGAAATTGTTGAAGGTGTCAAAGTCGTTGCTGGGTCATTGCTGATTGATATAAACATCATCGTTGACTTTAGAATGTGAAAATATGGAAATTTCAGTTATCTTTTAGTATCAACTCTTCTTAGAATGTCTATATATGTATTGTTAATTAGTATTATCTCATTGATTGGTTACGGTTGATGTTGTCTTTTAGTATCAACTCTTCTTAGAATATGTCTATTTATTTATTGTTAGTATTATCTCATTGACTCGTGCTTATGTATGATGTTGTTTATCTTTGAAGCTCCTTTACCAAATTTATTCATTAATTATGGAGTTAAGATCTGCAATTTTCATTTTCATTTACGGGTTTCTCTTGTCAACACAAAACATCATGTTCAGTTTGATCACTGCTGTTTGCAGTGACACACAAACTAAAGCTCTCTTAAACTTCAAACAAAACTTGGTATATTCTTCAGATTTTCTCTCTACTTGGGTTGGTAAAGATTGTTGCAAATGGAATGGAGTAATTTGCAGTACAATAACTGAAAATACTAGTGTTGTTCAACTCAACTTGCAAGGGTTTGATTTAGATGGTACGTTAAATCCTTCACTGGTAGAGCTAGAGAACTTGAATTATTTAGATTTAAGCTCAAATACTTTCTCGGAAACCTCTTTTCCATCTTTCTTGGGTTCATTACATAATTTGAGATATCTTAATCTATCTAGAAGCTTTGATAGTGTCAAAAATATTCAATGGCTTTCTAATCTTTCTTCTTTGCAGTATCTTGATATGTCCTATATTGACTTGGAAAATGCATCATCTAATTGGTTTCACACAGTTAATATGATTCCATCTTTATTAGAATTACATCTACGCTATTGTAACCTGTATTCAAACTTTCCTTCTATTTCATACTCTTATCTCACTTCTCTTAAAGTTCTTGATCTTAGTTATGCTGGTTTCAATTCAACCTTACCTGAATGGATCTATAACCTGACGAGTCTTGAGAAACTTGATACTCATTACAGTAGTTTTCGAGGAACAATTTCAGAAGCTATAGGTAACCTTGTCAATCTCACTTACCTCGATATCTCATCCAATGATTTTGAGGGAGAGATGCCAGAAACCTTGGGAAATCTTTGCAACTTGCGGTCATTAGACTTGTCAAGTAACTACTTTAAGGGAGAAATATACTTTTTAGCAAATCTGTCCAGTTGCATTGGGAGTATCTTGACGTCGATAAGTTTGGATGGTAATCAGTTTTCAGGTCCATTGCCTGATCAATTAGGGAGTTTCAAGAATCTTGAGTACCTTTCTTTTATGAGTAATTCATTTTCTGGTCCGATTCGTCGTTAGGTGAGCTGTCATCATTGAAGGTGTTAAATGGTTTTCTCAATAAGTTGATTGGTTCTGTACCGGAGAGTTTTGGACTTTTTTCGAAATTAAGAATTTTGAGACTAGCCTTTAATGCTCTAGAAGGCGTAATAAGTGAAGCTCATTTCGCAAATCTCACGAGTCTGGAAGAACTACAAGTGCATTCTCTAGTTTTTAAGTTGAAACCTGATTGGATTCCTCCATTTCAACTTCAGGTTGCAAACTTGCAAGCTTGTCAACTAGGACCTCAATTCCCTAAATGGTTACAAACACAAAAAGATATTAGTCACATCGATATATCTAATGCAGGCATTTCAGAAACAGTTGTTCCTGCTTGGTTTTGGAATGTGACTACTCAGTTCAGTTTCTTAAATTTATCTCACAATCAGATTCATGGACAAGTACCAGATTTTTTGTTTCCTGACAATGATTCAGGGGGGCTAGTTTACTTGAATTCGAACCATTTTGTGGGTAAATTGCCCCGAATATCACCTTACGTGGGAGAACTGGATCTTTCAGACAACTCATTTGATGGATCAATTTCTGTTTTGTTATGCAATCCATTAAGCAAAATGAATACTCGAATTCTTGATCTCTCGGGAAATCAATTATCTGGAGAAATTCCTGATTGTTGGTCTGACTGGTGGAGTCTGGAATCGGTAAGTTTGGCAAGAAACTACCTTAAAGGAGAGAGTTGAAACTAGGGCTGCACAAATCCGACCCAACTCGCCAACCCGTCCCGCCGATGAACGGGTCGGGTGCGGGTGCTTTTTTTAAAACCCGTCATCTGGCGGGTCGGGTGTGGGTGATAGCTCTCTCACCCGACCCTACCCGTCCACCCGCCAACAAAAATCCTTATTTACTGGCCCTTGGATTAGATAGATCTTTTAATCTTAGCTGTTGATTGGAGATGAAAACAAAGCCTAAGTCTAAGTCTCTTCTCCGTGTCTCTGGTTTCTCTCGACCTAAGCCTAAGTCTCTTCTCTTCTGCCGTGTTGAAATATGTCTCTGGTTTCTCTCGATCTAAGCCTAAGTCTCTTCTCTTCTGCGGTGTTGAAATCTCCGGCTGGTTTCTGTCTCGACTATCAGGAAGGTAAACCCTTCAACATTTCTAGCCTATCAGGAAGGTAAACCACTAAAACTTTAATTTTTGATAGTAAATTCCTTGATGTCTCCTCTCTTCTGCCGTGTTGAATTTCATGTTGCAATTTGGGGTTTTTATTTTCAATTAGGGGTTTCTGTAAAACCTAGTTTTGTGATCAGCTTATTGTTTTGGTTCTGGTTTTTGGAGCAGAAATACAGAATAATGACCTAAGATTTGTTGGGACTCTCTGCACACAAACAAAACTTGGAAGCATCTTTGGAACAAGTTTTAGATCACCTCTGTTTAGGTATGTTTGTGGACCACTACTACTTCTTCTTTAGGGATACTATGTAAACATAGTGTGTGAGTGAGACAATATGTTAAATGGTTACAAGTTGCAGTAGGATTCTGCTCATTCTATTGGATACTTTTATCTGTTGCACACTTTTGTTTCTACACTGTAGTAGGATTCTACTCATTCTAAATAGCGCAAGCTATTTTGGTGTTAAGTATTAAGTGATTCTGTTCATACAGCTATTTATGGGTTTTGATAGTTCTAATGTTAGATCACTTGTATGCACTAATGTTGATCTTTTGACTGAAAGCTTGGATTGATGGAGATGCAAGGAATATGCAGATTACGTTGTATATAAAACTGGATTTCACTAAAGAATGCTAACAATTATGGTTCTCTTCACACCAACTTTAAAAAAGATTCATTCTTATAAGAGCAGTGAATTGTATTTCTTTTGGGATATTATTGTTGATACACTTGTATGCACTAATGTTGATCTTTTGTTTCATTTGTTTCAATGACATAATGACTCAGTAACTAAAGGTGTGTGTCATCATAACTGTTTAGTTAGAAGAAACATTCACAAAATCACAACAAACATATCATTGGTCAGTTCTATCATAGGACATCAGTTAACTGTTGTAAGAAGATATATATATATATATAGGCTTATATACTTGAGATTTTCAGGTAGTTGATGAAATAGACAAGCTACTTGGAGAGGCATATCAGGATTTTCTTTGTGCTGTGCTTCAATTGACCCGTTCAGACGAGGAACACCTGTTTTCACATGTGAGGGATTCTCAATCTTTGCTCGGTCCCCTAAGAACTATTAGAAGATCGCAAGTTCTATGTGATCCCATTTTGATACTTAGTTTGTTGGCTTCAGATACATTACACTTTTAAGAGGATTGAAACCTGCCTGACAGATTTGTCCGCCAAAAGTTTACCTGATTGTGATTTTGCCAATATATTTCGTCAGTGCTCCTGAGTTTTTTTTATATTGTACGATACTACATTTACATGTAACCACAAACTATGCTATGACCTTAAAAAACTGCTGTTGCAGGATGATTATTTGAATACTCCATGGTTGTGGATTTGTGTTAGAGGCAATTTCCTTTTCTCTCATAGTCTGCAGATTCCTTTAAGCTTATTGTAAACTAATCACCTTCGTTCTTCAATTTGTTTCATTGAAGGGGTAGTGAATTTGTCTTTCTCTTCTTCCTATTTAGTTGTGCGGGAGAGTTTTCAAGTTGAGTTCGAAAAATAGGCATTTCCCTCCTTGCCTATGTCATGCATAAATTTAAATTCAGTGTAGTTACATTTTTGTTCTCAAGAACTCGTGCTCTTTTGTAGTATGTGTTAATGGATGTCTTGTGATGTGTGCTTATAGCAGATGGTACTTTTCAGATTGTTTTGCATCTGTCTAAAATTTTCTAACAATAAAGGTATCCAAGTATGGTTTTGTGGCATTGTCAGTTTTGCTTCACTTGTAGACAATAGAAGTTACAGAACAGAACTTAAGATTCAGGAACATAACTTAACAGAACTGTAGAATTTGTGGAGTCTGGGGCGGGTGGCCCGTGGTCACCCGCACCCGACCCGCCATAAAGTCGGGTCAGACCCGACTCAACCCGTCCTACGGAGGGTTCGGTGCGGGTGAAAAGTCAAGTCACCCGCTAACTGGCGGGTCAGGTGCGGGTGGGGCCAAACCCGACCCGACCCACCCGATGTGCAGCCCTAGTTGAAACAGAGATTTTATTAATGCTTCACGTTTTTCTCAATGAAATAGAAAACATAGGATATGTTAACTTATATAGGAAGGAGTTAACCTAGTACAGGAGATAGAGAAACCCTAATACAATAGAAACCCTAATACAGAATATAGGAGTATTATGAGGTGGCATGGACACCTGGTTTGACATTCTGACTGTATTCAGCATTCGGCTGACTGGATGGTTCAACACTTCCCCTCAAGTTGAACGGTAGCTGGCGAACATTCAACTTGCTTCTCAAATATTGAAAACGTTGAGACGACAGGCCTTTAGTGAAAATATCAGCAATTTGATATTTAGATGATATGAATCGAACCTGAAGATCCTTAGCAGCAACCTTTTCACGTACAAAGTGATAGTCAATTTCAATATGTTGAACCATCCAATCAGCCGAATTTTGAATACAGTCAGAATGTCAAACCAGGTGTCCATGCCACCTCATAATACTCCTATATTCTGTATTAGGGTTTCTCCTGTATTAGGGTTTCTCTATTTTTATGAGTGAAGAAACCTTTACCATTGTTTGAGATGGGCAGAGCGTTACCATTGCCCACATGAACGGATTCAGTTCCATCATATTCATGTTGTATGCGAAGGTTATTCATGTCTGCAGTAATATGATGAGTAGCACCTGTATCTGTAACCCAGTTTTCATTGAAGCCTCTCGCAGGTAAAGCTATGTAGGCTTGCTTGTTTGGTTTTTGATTCGCACGGTCCTCTTTGTACCTGAAATAGTATCTTGCTGCAGAGTGACCCGGTATTTTACAGATTTGACAAGGTGTTTCTTATTCATACCTTCCAGAAGAATTTTTGATAGATGCTCGGCGATATGAGTTGAAGTTTCTTCTTTGTGGAGGCCGTGACTGATTCCGGCCGGTTCTACTTGAGACAACATTAGCCATGGGTTCTTGTAGAGTGGCCAGTTGTTGTTCCAGACGCATATCATATGTCAGGAGATGTGCAAGCATTGTTTTCATGCTTAGATTGTCAATAGTACTTAGAGAGGTTACTACTGCATCATAAGCTTGATTCAACCCATTCATAATTGAATGTTTTTTATCTTCTTCTGTAATTGTTACTCCAGATGCGGCTAAAGAATTAAACAAAATTTTTGCTTTGGATAAATAATCATGCATAGAAAAATTACCTTTACGCAGATTATGTAATTCTCTCTTTAGATGCATCTGGTGAGCTTGATTGTGTGGAACAAAACGTTCTTCAAGAGCTTCCCAGACCTCTTGAGACGTGTTGAGACCAACAACACCAGTCATAACTCCCTCTGTTAGGGATGAAAGAAGCCATCCTAAGAGAATGTTGTCTTGTTCTTCATATTTGATAAACTCAGGGTTTACCTCTGTTTGATTTGGTAGATGTTTTGGTGGTTTTATAAAGCTTCCATCAACATAACTTGATAGGTTATAGCCTTTCAACATGGGTTTGAATTGTGTTTTCCACAGAACATAATTTGTTTCTGTGAGTTTGATGTTGATAATATGATTGATGTGAAGGTTTTGAAGCATCGTTGTGTTTGCAGCTATTGTGGCGTGGTTTTGGATCTTTGAATTTGAATTTGAAATTCAAAATCATTGAATTTGAAACAGAGATTTTATTAATGCTTCACGTTTTTCTCAATGAAATGGAAAACATAGAATAGGTTAACTTATATAGGAAGGAGTTAACCTAGTACAGGAGATAGAGAAACCCTAATACAGTAGAAACCCTAATACAGAATATAGGAGTATTATGAGGTGGCATGGACACCTGGTTTGACATTCTGACTGTATTCAGAATTCGGGTGACTGGATGGTTCAACAGAGAGATTCCAGCATCTATAGGTTATCTAAACACCCTTCGATCACTGCATCTGCAAAATAATTCTCTTTCGGGAGAATTACCTTCAGCATTACTCAGGTGTAGGGAACTGAGAGTGATCGATTTTAGTGAGAATGGGTTCACTGGGAACATACCAAGATGGATTGGGGAGTATTTATTTCTCCGTATCCTTCGATTACGCTATAATAAGTTTTATGGTGTTATTCCTCGACAACTCTGTCACCTAAGTTCAGTTCAATTTTTGGACTTTGCTCATAACAATCTGTCAGGTAGAATTCCAAGATGTTTTAACAATTTTACTGCAATGGCAACAGTGCAGAAGGATGACGAGCCCATATCGTATTCGATATATCTTTCAGGATATAAAGAGATTGCATCTTTGGTAACAAAAGGAAGAGAGTTTGAATATAGCAACACTCTTACACTTCTTACAATCATGGACCTCTCCGACAACAGTTTATCAGGTGACATTCCCGAAGAACTACCAAATTTGATCGGTTTACGGTCTTTAAATTTATCGCGGAACCATTTAACAGGAAGAAATCCAAACAAGATTGGCAACATGAGTACATTGGAGTCTCTTGATTTATCAAAAAACAAACTTTCAGGTTATATTCCTCAAAGTATAGTAAACATAACCTTTCTAAGTCACTTGAACTTGTCATATAACAACTTGTCAGGGAAAATTCCGTTGGGTACTCAGCTTCAAGGTTTGAGTTTTATTGGTAATGAAAGACTCTGTGGTCCTCCACTCAATGACTGCAATGTTGGCAATATTGAAGAAAAACAAGGACAGGGAAGTGGAGATCATGAAACAGAAGATGATAAAGAAGAATGGTTTGAAATGAAGTGGTTTTAATATTAGCTTAGCATTGGGTTTTGTTATGGGTTTATGGGGAACTTGTGGTGTTTTAGTTGTGAATCAATCATGGAAATTTGCTTATTTTAGGTTCCTTGATGTTACTATAATCAAATTATGTAACTGTTGTAGTAGCTCTGAACCAAGATAATGAATTTTTCTTTTTTTTTTCTGGCGAAAGCTCGATATGACAATTCATTCAAAGAGGCAAACAGAGAGAAAAAAAACAAGCAGGCGGCTAGCGGCAAAACCTGCTTAACACCGTGCTTGTTTGGATATTTGAATCTGACTTTTTTGTATGCCGTAGAGTGAGAGTCACGCGAAAAATTACGGGTTTATGAGTGATGACTGTAATATCTCAAGAAATCTGCCCTCTTGCCTGGGTGCTTCAAGGCTTAAATACTTTAGAAGCTGTTGTCTTACTGCTTTTTATCGAGTAATAAGGGAACAAAAGAGAGACACACAGGTATAATTAAACTAGATAATCTCAATGTATCTTCAATTTACTAATACAACTGGAAACATCATGCATCTTCTCTTGTGCATACAGTATCTTGCAAAGAGTTTTAAATGAGAGAAAAAAATTGTTTTTCATTACACTAGCACACGATATTTTCGAATCTAATGCGAAAGAGGAAACACAAAAGAATTATCAAAATGACTGAACAAAAAAAGAAAAACAATTCAAATTATCACATTCAATGAGAAATGTTTTGAATTTGAAAGATGCGACGAAAAGCCATTAAAATCCCACACATACAAATAGAAAAAAGAAGAGCCCAAAATACGAATCAGTAAGGAGGAGTAGCTGAATGTCAATTAGATTTGAGAATGAGAAACCGAACGTTATGTCTGTTCCGTTGTTTCTTCTTTAAAGTGCTCGGCTTATGATGATGTCCATGCTCATCTCACTAGGGTCTGTTGCCTGCAATTCGACTTGAATCCCGTCCAGTTCTCTCTTGAATCTATCCTTGGAGCTGGCATACAACATCTTACTCCTCACCCTTGATGTATCAGGAGACCTACATTTATACAATTCAAAGTAAGTCATGCAACCGCTATAATCAATGAAATGTGTTCATGGATGGTGCAAGTTGGGCTGCAGGGAGTTTTTTTTACCATGCGATGAAGAAAATTTTGCTTTTCTGGCAGTTCTCATTAGTTGTGAAATCAAAATCGTAGACAGCATAACGACATTCATTCTCTGGTAAACAAGCAGCAAAATCTTCATAGCTTTCGCCAGGTTCTCCAAGCCTTTCCACAGTTACTTGTTGTATCTTCTCTTCAATCTTGAAGACAATGAATCGGTAGTTCCTTTTAGCTTTTAGTTCCAAAAACTTGAGCTTACAATCATCGTGCACCGCCATTCCAGATGCCGAATTCGCCTATACCCCATACAAAAATTTATCAAAAACATAAATTCAAACACTCAGACCATAACAAACATGACCATTTCAATGGCAGATGTTCAAAGGCAATTACACATGAATTTTACATTTGACTTATCAAATTCAAATGAATTTCACATATGTGCACGTCTGTAACAAAAAGAGTTGACTAAATTCATCTAATATGTGTGCTACATGGAATGAAAGTCTAATCCAATAACATAATTGAAATAATTGATTGATTTCGACTCAACGGAATCGCAACATCAAATTCCTGACATAAGGATCAAATTTGTTAACAAGGGATCATGAAACATCACAAAAATTAGTAGTGCATTGACTAAAAACCAATGCAACAAAATTATGCAAAATGAGAAACTTTGATCATGTTCTTATATAAACCATAATTAACAACACTGGCAGTAATCCAAATCAATAGAGATCTATTCATGTATGACAGTACATTGATAAAGAACTCAAATACCCATTTCAAGAACATTCAAACATGTAGGTAAACATGAAGCAAAAGAAATTTTGAGATGGAGAAAGAAAGACATACCATGGCTTATTGCAATGAGAATTCACTAACAAAAATGGAGAAGTTTTTTTTTTTGTTGTTGACAATGGGTTTTGTATATCAAATGAAATGAAAACCAAAACAGATTAATGAATTAGAGAAGAATGGATTGAGAAGATAATTTCTGTTTTTAGGTTTTGATAATGAGAGCAAATAATGTCCACAACACAATCATCTGGAGCTTTGTTTTCTCATATTTTCTTGGACGAAATTCTCGTTTGTGGTTGTTTTTGTTTTTATGAATTTTGTGTATATATACATTTTTTGAGGTCTTTGACCAATATTTTTCCTTTTTTTAGTGTTTTTCTCTTTGCCATTTGATTAGGGAAGTTTGTTAATGACTCTGAGGCCACTAATTAACCTATCACTTCTAACTTAAAACATTCCTAATGATCCACACCACATGTACATGATTGATTCAATTCGATCTTTTGCACCCCCTTATGGAAAACCTTTTATCGTTTTTTTATTTTGTGTAGTTTAATCTAGTAGTATGTTGGTTTTTTTACTGATCCAATATCTGATTATAACTTAGTTCTGAATAATTGTTTTCTTAGTTTTTATCAAATCTAATTCATTTAAAATCGTTTGAGTCAGGAAACAAGATATCGTCGACTCATGAAACCAAGCCACTTGACTTATATTTTAAGTTTAACCAAGTTATATCCAAAATAAAATAAAATATGTAGGTCAGAAAGGTTATCAACCATATAATCTTACATTTTCAACTTAAAAAATGAGGTTTCGTCTCTAAAAAAAATTTGTCGTGAAGAATTAGTATATAAATTAAATTAGTATTTATCATATTAAATAAAAAAATAATTTATATGAACCTAATTATCTTATTAATTTGTTAGGCTGAAATTTGAATTTGAAGCTCCACTACTGCTCGTAATCCTGGTTTGACAAAGAAAAGGTTGATTAAAGATGGTCTTGAGCACGTCTTTGGGGTTGTTGGTGTCATGGTGCATGTGTGCCTTCCCATCAAGGTGCATGGCTTATTTTATGAGAATCAAATAGGTCCCACTAAAAAATAAGACCATGTTTGGATGTTTGTATACAGATGAGTAGAATATTGGAATCCGGTTAACAACACATGTTAAAATGGAGACTGTGAATCCGGTTCTTAAGAGTTCAGACCATCAACTTCCTAACAGAGTTGGGCCGTAATGGAGTTCGATCCATAGCTACTTTAGCCCACTTAAAGAACATTTTTTAGAAGTATTTACGGGAAGTGTATATATTTTCTTTTTTGGGACCATGTATTTGAGAAATTCTTCTACGTTTACTTCAATCTTAATTTTTCCATACAAACTTTTGATCTCAATTTCTGTTAAAAAAATCAGAAACAAATGACAAAAATTACAACTCAACTTGATTAGTCATACTTGAATATGCTATTAGTAAAATATGTGATGATTATAAGAAAATAGAGAATGATAAAAAAAAAAGGTCTTAAAGTTTTAGATGCTAACCAAGTCAAATCTGCAGCTATAAGAAAAAAGAAGATCAAACAAGAAAATTTAAAAGTTAACCGTACTACTAATCACAAAAACCAGGGAAATTCTTCTCAAGAGCGCATCGAATGGAAGATACGTCAAATGAAATAAACAGGAGGCTCAAGATTATCCGAGATTTTTTGCTGAAATATTTATTTAAGTTAAGTTTTTACTACCCTAGTTTATATCTTATAAAAGAGTGTAGTACAAGATTAGTGTTTTAATATAATTTTAGTCAATTCAACCAAATTAAGTTTGTTTATTCCTTTCGAAATCAAATTACATTTAGTTAAAATTAAGAATTGCACTAGATGATTTTTAAAATAAAATTACATTTAATTAAAGTAATTGTTAAAATCATAAATAGCCGTTGGGTTAAACCTAGATGAAATGTTATGATCGAAATTATAAATTATATAGTTGGTGTCGTAGCAAACTGAAACGATCAGCCAAGGTTGAGCCAACAACGGCTAGTTCCATACAACAGCTATAAAATAGTTCTATAAATTCAATTACTTTCACTTCGAAAATCACACCTTATCCACCTTCTTTTACACCTATATGGCTCAACTATATATTAATCCGGCAGAGTTTACCATAGATGAAGATCTATCTCTATGTAGAAATTTTATTGTATGTTATCCGGCAAAGGGTGCGGAACGACGACAAAATGGTTTAGTGAGTATAAGTTACTAGAATTGTATGACGCTCCCTTGGAGATTATAGGTATCTATCTCCCAACTCAATTCTGGTAAATCTTGCCCAAACGATGAAGAACAAGGTTCAAAAGGTCATCTTGGAGGGGTTGATGAAGAGGAAGCTCCCGGCGAAGGATAAACGATTGAAGTTGGAATCGATGGTGTTGGTATTGTTGGAACATCCAAGCCTGATCTTCGTTTTCCTATTGGGGGAATATCCAACCCATATATGTTCATAACTTCGATACCAATTATCGGCTGGGTAACCGATTGGTACAATTCAATGTATCCACCTTCGTCAGAACCTCTGAGTACTTGATTATACCTTTTCCATGCCCGATCCCATAATTTTTTATAATCTGATCCAAGGACGGTGGCTTGTTGAGGATTTTTTGCGATACCGACTGCACCAACTAACTGTCTAGTACATCTCTCCCAAAAAAAATAAACACCAATATTTCTGAGTTGGCGGTAGAGAAACATCCGCTAGAGTGAAAAAAAATTAATCCCAATAGCTACATCAAAACTGAACTCTTCATAATACTCATATGGGTTCCAAATAATATTTTGTTTGGTCCTAAACTGCATTTGGGATCTCCACATATGGATATTATCTCGCTCGTTGGTGTTTTGCTCCCTCTTCCAGTTATCAGCTTCATACTTTACTACAATTGGGAAAGACTTTCTGGTGTAGTCCTTCAGTCTTGGTAGACTAATATTGGTATATGTATACCACCAAATCTGAAGTAAACAACATAGAATTAGTTTAACTTGCTATAAATATTTGTAAACTTATATAAATCCAAAGGAATTTATTACCATATTTACCTCAAGGAATCCCCATACACCTTCGATGCTTGGCCCATCCAAGCATGCGACATCAAGACTAACGTACATCTCATCTAATATAGCGGACCCCCAATCATAACTGACATCATTTTCCATATTTGCAACGCCTCTAGCCATCCTACTTTAACACAACTTTTTGAGTTGGGGAAAACACACACGCCAATTATCCATAAAATAAAAACCTTGGTAGTTTGTGTATCGTTGTCAGGGTATGGATTTTCTGGATCAATATCACCATATAATTTGTTGACTATAAATGCCTTTAAACCGGCATTAGCAAATCCACCACTTTTAAGTTCCTTATGGTTGGTTACGTTAAATTACAACGAAAGTTCTTCTTTATACCGATCTTCTGCCAACCAACTTTGTTGGTCAAATGGAACATTATCTCCCCGATCACGAGGTATCCCAAGTATGAAATACAAATCTAATGGTGTTATTCATGTAAAAACACTAAAAATTGTTAATTTTATATATGAATCGTATTAATTACATAAAAATTATAAATCAAAATATATGGCATACCCTATTTTGAAGTATATAAAATGAAACGTGTGTGTAGCTGTTTATGGGAGAAAGAGAATTGAAGGCTATTTTGGGAAAAGTGGGGTGAGCAGGTGACAATTCGTCAATCCTTAAAACATTTGTGTTGTTGAAGTGCTTTGTTTAGATTCGAGAGATCAATCTGTACAATCCTGGCCTAAACCAAGCAATGGCCGTTCCAGTCTTGCTTCATTCACAAAATGAGAAGGAGAAGGGTTGGTCTTAGGGAGGGAAGCGAGAGAAGAATGATGTCAAAGTATCAAACTTTGTAGGATGTGATTGGTGTTAATATCTATGAACAACAATTGATTGGTCGAGTTCTTATGTGTTTGATTGTGAACTCACTCGTTCTCGTTATAAACTTGCTTACAAATTGTTCTCCTCTTGTTTAGTAGATTGAACATCTATTTATCTCATAGTTATTGTAACCACTCGACTTATTTTCTGGAAGAAACTGTCGATGATTTAGTAGTGGTGAAATGGTGAAAGTGGAGAAGGTGTTGACAACTGATCTCCACTTTGATTGCGGTTGGATAGTTGGTTACTCAACTCACCACTCCTTTACTAAACTACTATCGATCTTTCCAGAACTTCTCTTTAGTGGGTGCGTACTACTACACCGCATGACGTAGACCGCCAGATCAAAACCCTAATTAATATCCCCCTATTTGTGACATTTGATGTCCCGTGTAATATTGTAGTATTAATCAATACTAATGTTAAGTCAATTGAGACTTGTTCAATGAGTCTCGTGATTAAAGACTTGTTTTGGTTGACGAGTCTGTCTTGCTTGACTAGACTGATGAGTCTAGCAGGCTAGACTAAAATAAATATGTTATGCTCGACTAGTTGATGAGTCTAACAGAATAAAATGAATATGTATTGCATGACTAGCTGAGGAGTCTGGAAAAATAAATAAATATGCTCTGCTTGACTAGCAGATGAGTCTATTATATTAAAATAAAATAGATACGTCTTGCTTGACTAGCTGATAGACACATTTTAGTGTCTAATTTGCACCTTAATTTCTAGTGAGTTAGTATTCGATTTTGTGTCTATTACGTGTTTTATTGCTTTTGTAGGTACATTAGAAGAATAAAGATTTGTGGAAAAATTGGCTCAAAAAGTGTTCAAAGCACCCGGGAAAATGGATCAAGGCACCCACACTTTCGATTGGGGCACCCCTGGATCGGGTCAACCCAGCGGGTCAGCCCAGCGAGCTGGATCGGGCCGAGTCACGGGTCGACTCATCGGACTCGACTGTTTTTACTGGCAGCACAAATCCAACGTGAAATTTGGTTTCTTTTGCTCCAGATTGTTCCAAATGTTAGTAGATAACTCACACAAGTTAGAACAATCGAGAAACAGCAAAAAGATCCCGTGAAATCAGTTGAAAAATCATGAACATGGCCGGAATTTGATTTCGATTAGGAATGGGATTTGTGGGCTGTTCTAGAGAGTTCTATTTAGGTTTAGAACTCTCTCTAGGGTTTCTACTATCTATAAATACCAAGAGAAGCCAAGAGAATCGAACACAAAAGCTTAGAGAAGATTTTAGAGATTTCCGGTCAATATTCCGTCACCGCCGACGAGCTGCTGCTGCACCGGCCGGCGTGTTCTTCATCCATCACTGCCGGAGAAGAAGACTCAGTAACATTTATATGTGTTGCTGATTTGAATTTTCCTGTCGTCTATTGCTTCAAACCATTTGTTGCTTAAACTTTTCTGTAACAGCTGAACCCTCTTCTGTAACGCTTATAAGCGTATCAAATCAGCTGTTACAGCGTTATTCAACCTTGTAATCAATATTTTGAGCAATGAAATCAACTTTTGAGCAAGTTTTCTTCACCATGAGCTAAGTCTATTTACTGGGATGATGGATAAGGTAATTTTCTCAATTTTATGTGATTTAATTATTTTCTAATAATTATTTATAATTCTTTTATCATTAAAATTGCATAGTTTCGAATAGTAAAAACGGTTTTCTTTCAACAGTTGTGCTTTTGCTTGATGGATTATGCTTAGTTAATTAATTTTGATAATCCATGCTTGTGATTTACCTGTTGTTAGCATAACAAAACCAATTTTGACAATTATTTGGGCTTCAATTAATTTAAAAAGAATTATCTGATTAATCACATAGGTTGTTAGAATTACCTGATTCCTGATTCCTGGTATTTTTAAAATTATTCAAAAATCATCTTTAGGTTATTTAGTCTTTTTCTTACTCCTGGAATTTTCTAGAATTAGTTTAAATCATTATTTTCTAAAATCATCACCTTCACAAGTTCGAGAATCGAATCTTTATTTACCACTTCTAAAATTACATCAATTTTTGGCGCCGCCGACGCGGACTTGTTTTTAGGTTTAGGGTTTTAGATTTATTTTTAGGTTTTTTTTTTTTATTTTATTATTTTACTTTGTTCTATTTTACGTTTGTTTTGGTATTTTTCCTTTTGACTACAGGTTCGATTTTGGATCGAAAAGAGATTACGCCCAAGTTTTGGAGTTAAATCTAAAGACTTGGAATTAAAAAAAAAGGGAAAAGCTTAAAGAACGAAAAAGAAGATCGAAGATTTTATTTTTTTAAAATTAGATTTTAGTTTATTTTAATTAGTTTTAATTAGTTTAAATTAGTTTAGAAAATTGTATTAGGGTTTTTATTAATTCTGTAATTTTTATTTTATTTTTGGACACTTTTAGACATTTTATTTTTAAACCCTACGGAGGGTAATTTTGAATATCAAACTGTGTGCAGGGACGGACGACAATTACGATATTGTCTCGGCCCCTCGGGTTCGCACACTATTAAAAAGGATATTAGTGGCCCGAGTCGACTTCAACGGTTCGTCGCCCGTCTAGAACGGGAGGTAAATTTCGATCAACCCACGAATCTCCTGTCAGTGGGTTTTCTGGACGCCTTTGTATGCATATATGCTGAGGATTGAATACGGAACTTAATTTCTGCATAGTAAAGGGCAAGGCCTGGCCATACAAGATAAGGTTTCGGATTTCATCACCGTCTCCTTCTTGCCCGCCTTAGGAAAACAAAACCTACACGAACCTAAGCTTAAAATATTGACTAGAAAGAGACCGATAAGGTAACGAGCTTATAGGAAAATCGGTTGGAAGGACTGTATTGGTTTCCTTATTAGCTTAACTCAAAAAGCAGGAAGATTAGATTAAAGTTGATTAGAGCCGCCCTGTAACCCAGGGAAGCGTTGCCAAAGAGACAGGGGTATCAAAGCTCCATTGAGCTTCTCCTGTTTCTCTTCAACTTGATTTAATTCGGATCGCTCAGAGAGATTTGCTAAAATTGTAACCAGTTGCCTTCTAAAAGAATAGAAGCTGGTCTAGAGACAATCTAAGTGGAACCATCATGCTTGTTGTTTGCTAGATTTAGGTTTGATTTGGTTGAGTCAGGTCACGATTGTGTTTGATTTAATTTTTGCATGCCAAGAACGCCCTTAAGGCGAACTTGGAATAGAGACTCTCAAGGTAGGTTAATCAGTGGAAGACTTGTAGTTCATCTTGACCTTGAGAACCCAACTGAGAGTGAACTAGTCACTCCCGAGACTGTGTCAGCAATGACGTCTCTGAAGGATTTGTTGAATCCAACCCGGACTTCACGTCCATCTTGCATCAAGTTAGCCGCTACTGAAGCGAGCTACGAACTGAAACCAGGGATTATCCAGATGCTCCCATCATTCTTAGGAAAAGAAAACGAAAATCCCTATTTTCATGTTAGGGAATTCGAGGAAATATGTAGCACGATCAGAATTAGAGACTTGAATGACGAGTCTATTAAACTTAGACTATTTCCCTTTTCACTAAGAGATAAAGCCAAGTCGTGGCTGTATAGCTTGGCTCCTCAGTCAATTGAATCTTTTGCCCAACTTACTTCAGCATTTATTCAGAAGTTCTTTCCTAGGAACAAAATTTCGTCTGTTAGGCAGAAAATATGCACGTTTTCCCAGCTAGAGGGACTCTGTATGTGTATGTAGAGAGGTTCAATGACTTATTGTCCCAATGCCCAGACCATGGAATAGAGGAATTAAGGCTAGTTCAAATCCTCTATGACGGTTTAGATTATGCATCTATAACCTTGGTCGAGTCTTTGTCAACCGGAGGGTTCGACAGTAAGACTCCTGCTGAGGCGATGAAACTTCTGAGGGACATCGCCGAGAAGACCCAGCAGTGGGAGAGTAATAGAGAGCCAAAAAGAACAATTCTTCTAGGAAGAGGAAATGTTAATAGGGTAGAAGGATCTTTCGATTCAAAGGCCCAAATAGAAGCCTTATCTAGAAGGCTAGAACTGGTCGAAATGAATCAAGTCAGTAGTTCAGAGCCCAACCAATTCGAAGAGCAGGCTTTTGCTCTTTATAATAACACTAGATTTGATAACCAGAGAAAGTTCGACCCATACTCGGAATCTTATAACCCTGGCTGGAGACACCACCCGAACCTTTCTTGGTCGAAAGGCCAGGCTCAAGGTCAGTTTAGTAATGCTAAAGGTCCTCCAGGCTTCAGTTATAAGAATTCGGCTGTTCCAACTCAGCCCAGCAATGACGAAAAGAATGAGCGGAGATTCCATACCTTAGAAAAAGCTATTTCTAGCTTACAAAATTCAGTTAGTGACATTGCTGCGGCTCTGAGAGAGAGAGAACCTGGTAGGTTCCCTAGTCAACCTCAACCAAATCCAAGAGGAGTTAATGAAATGTCGACTGGTGAGAAATCATCCAGTCATGTGAATGCTATTAGTACCCTCAGGAATAGTAAGGTAGTGGATAACAAGGTAACTAGGCCTGATAATGAACAAACTGTAGTTCACCCTGATCCAATAGTTGAAGAGACTGATAAAGTCTCTGACGAACCTGAGGCAACCCCTCAGAGAACTGATTTCATGCCTAGAGCTCCATACCCAAGGTTGTTAGCACCTACTAGGAAGGAATCTAATTTTAACGAAATAATGGAAGTGTTTAAGCAGGTCACTATCAACCTTCCATTATTAGATGCAATTAGGCAGATTCCCCCCTATGCCAAGTTCCTTAAGGACTTGTGCACACGAAAGCGAAAGCATAGTGTGCAAAAGAAGGCCTTCATAGCTAGCCACGTAAGTTCCATTCTACAGGATAGTACAACTCTTAAGTACAAAGATCCAGGTTCCCCAACCATTGCTTGCACGATAGGAAACTACCGTGTAGAAAGAGCTTTACTCGATTTAGGAGCCAGTGTGAACTTACTTCCGTACCATGTGTACCTCCAGCTAGGACTAGGCGATTTGAAACCTACCCAGATGAATTTGCAGTTAGCTGATAGGTCCGTAAAAATTCCTCGTGGTGTCATAGAGGATGTTTTGATTGAAGTGGATAAATTTATTTATCCAGTGGACTTTGTTGTGCTTGATACCAAACCAGTGCCTGATCCAGAAAATCAGATACCGGTTATACTAGGTCGCCCATTCTTAGCAACATCTAATGCGATCATTAACTGTCGTAACGGTGTCATGAATTTGTCTTTTGGTAACATGACGATTGAGCTGAATATCTTCAACATTAGTAATCAACCACTAGAGTTAGATGACCCCAGCTTAGAGAATGTCAACATGATAGAGACTCTGGTTCAGGAGTCATTACCAAACACTTTAATAGAAGACCCGTTAGAAAAATGTCTAGCCCACTTTGGATTTGATTTTGATGATAGGGAAATTAATGAGGTGAGTACTGTGTTAGACTCAGTACCCGTGTTAAACACCAGCAATAGGTGGACACCTAAGTTCGAACACTTACCAGTCCCTAAGTCAAACCTAGTTCCTTCCCTTGAAGAACCCCCAAAGTTGGACCTCAAGCAGCTACCAGATACTCTGAAATATGTGTACTTAGGCCCATCAGAGACCTTACCTGTGATTGTAGCTTCAGATTTGGATATGGACCAGGAATTAAGGCTAGTAACCATGCTTCAAGACAATAAGAAAGCCTTAGGATGGACCATAGCAGATATTCGGGGAATTAGCCCAACAGTTTGTATGCACCAAATCCATTTAGAAGAGGAGTCCAAACAGGAAGATGCAGCGTAGACTCAACCCAAACATGAAGGAGGTAGTTCGAACGGAAGTGCTTAAATTGCTAGATGCGGGTATTATTTACCCAATTTCAGACACTAAGTGGGTCAGCCCAGTTCAGGTTGTACCCAAGAAATCAGGTATCACTGTAGTCAAGAATGAGGATAATGAATTAATCCCAACCCGAGTGACCACGGGTTGGCGTGTTTGTATAGACTATAGGAAATTGAACAAGGCCACAAGGAAGGATCACTTTCCCCTTCCTTTTATTGACCAAATGCTAGAAAGATTAGCTGGACATAGCCATTATTGCTTTCTGGATGGCTACTCTGGCTATAATCAGATTGTTATTGACCCAAAAGACCAGGAGAAAACCACTTTTACCTGCCCCTTTGGCACTTTTGCATATAGACGCATGCCCTTTGGGTTATGCAATGCACCGGCCACATTTCAGCGGTGTATGATGAGCATATTCTCTGACATGGTGGAACGGTTTCTAGAGGTCTTTATGGATGACTTTTCTGTGTTTGGTTCTTCGTTTGATGAGTGCTTGTATCATTTGTCGCTAGTGTTAGCTAGGTGTAAAGAAAAGAATCTAGTACTCAATTGGGAGAAATGTCACTTTATGGTTAAGTCAGGAATAGTTCTGGGACACATAGTCTCTGCCAAGGGCATAGAAGTAGACAAAGCCAAAGTAGACATTATCAAGACTCTTCAGGTTCCTAGAACCGTCAAAGACATCAGGTCTTTCCTAGGGCATGCAGGATTTTATCGTAGATTCATCAAGGATTTTAGTCTGATTGCTAGACCTCTTTGCAACTTACTTGCAAAAGATACCAAATTTACCTTTGATGATGACTGTTTAGGAGCTTTTGAGAAGCTCAAGACCCTACTTACTACTACACCTATAGTTCAGGCACCTGATTGGACTCAGCCATTTGAGATCATGTGTGACGCATCGGACTATGCCATAGGCGTAGTCTTGGGACAGAGGATAGGCAAACTATTACACGTGATCTATTATGCTAGCAAAACCCTGAATGATGCCCAGTTGAACTACACCACCACGGAAAAGGAGTTGTTAGCCATAGTGTTCGCCCTAGACAAATTTAGGTCTTATCTCTTAGGATCTAAGGTTATAGTCTTCACAGACCATGCGGCCCTGAAGTACCTTCTGTCTAAGAAGGACTCGAAACCTAGACTGATAAGATGGATCCTGTTACTACAGGAATTTAAGTTAGAGATTAGGGATAAGAAGGGTGCAGAAAATGTAGTGGCCGATCACTTGTCTAGGCTAGTCCTAGACACTCCAGACGATTCCCCTCCTGTGAGGGATAGTTTTCCTGATGAACAACTCTTTGTTGTTTCTGAGTCACCTTGGTATGCACACATAGTGAACTATCTTGTTACTGGTCGAATGCCCCAACACTGGGGTAGACAAGATCGTTCTAGGTTTTTAGCTGAGGTGAAACACTTCTTTTGGGATGATCCTTACTTGTTTAAGTATTGTCCAGACCAGATTATCCGGAGATGTATCCCTGAGACTGATCAGTCCAATATTATCTCCTTTTGTCACAATCAGGCTTGTGGAGGTCACTTTAGTGCCAAGAAGACTGCTACTAAGATATTGCAGTGTGGATTTTACTGGCCATCACTGTTTAAAGACTCGCAGCCACTGTGTTGCTTGTGACAGATGCCAGAAGCTAGGAACAGTGACCCGTAGAAACATGATGCCCCTGAACCCGATTTTGATTATTGAGATTTTTGATGTATGGGGTATTGACTTTATGGGTCCCTTTCCTAGTTCTCTAGGTAATCTTTATATACTTGTTGCCGTAGACTACGTGTCTAAATGGGTAGAGGCGGTGTCGTGTAAAACTAATGACCATAGGGTAGTGGTCCGATTTTTGAATGATAATATTTTTGCACGTTTTGGTACACCTAGGGCTATAATCAGTGATGGTGGGTCACATTTTTGTAATAGACCGTTTAGTCTTCTGATGAAGAAATATGGTATAACTCACAAGGTGACCACCCCTTATCACCCCCAGACTAGTGGTCAGGTAGAGGTTTCCAATAGGGAAATAAAACGCATTCTAGAAAAGACAGTCAACCCAAATAGGAAAGACTGGTCAACAAGGCTTACTGATGCCTTATGGGCTTATCGTACTGCGTTTAAAACCCCAATAGGAATGTCCCCTTACCGTTTGGTTTTTGGCAAAGCATGCCACTTGCCTGTTGAGTTAGAACATAGAGCATATTGGGCTGTAAAACAGCTAAATTATTCACTTGACAAGGCAGGTGCTCAGAGGAAACTCCAGCTCAATGAGTTGGAAGAAATTAGGATTGATGCTTATGACAGTGCTAGGGAGTATAAGAACAAAATGAAACTCGTGCATGATAGAAATATTTTAAGAAAGTCATTTTCTCCAGGTCAGAAAGTTCTTCTGTATGACACACGGTTACATCTGTTCCCCGGGAAGTTACGCTCTCGGTGGACAGGTCCATATGTGGTTCGCACTGTTTTTCCTCATGGAGCTATTGAGATTGAGACTCAGGATGGTGGAAATATCACCAAAGTCAACGGTCAACGACTGAAACCGTTTTTAGAGTCTACCCCTACAGGTAATATTGAGGAGGTCCCTCTGGAGGACCCAGCGTACTCTGATTGACCATCAGAGCCGTTTGTGTATGTATGTATTAGATTCTTTTTACATCTTTATTTTTCTCTCCTTAGAAGGATTGCTACGTTTCATTCAGGTACTATCTTTCTGACTCCCTTACTTTTACTCTTTTGGTATTGTTCTTGACGTAGAAACATTGAGGACACTGTTTATTTTAAGTTTGGGGGTATTGGGAGACTTTTTAGGATTTGGAATTTAGAAGCATGTGAACAATTTAGGGTGACACTAACCACTCTAGGTAGATAGAAACTTAGCCATTTTGCTATAAGGATTGGTGTGCCCAGCTAGATGGTCTATTCATAAAAGAGACAGAGTTCAGGTGTTAGAAATAACATGATAGTTGTCACCACCATATCACGTTCTGTTTTATTATTTGCAATTTCGTGTTTCTCTGAGAGTATTGGTGGGTCCTAGCATCGACGTGTTAATTAGCGCTGAAATGACATTTAGTGTGTTGAGATCATGCCCAGTTTGAATAATATGTTATTGTTTTAGAGTTATGTATGTGGTCCCCCTGTCTCCGTCGCCTAAGCAAGCGTGGAACGCAGGATCCATGGGATTACACATGTACTAGGTAAAAAAAAAAAAAAAAAAAAAAAAAATTTGAAAAAAAAATAGTATTTGGTATTTTCAAGTTCTCCCTGTCTCCGTCGCCTAAGCAAGCGTGGAACGCAGGATCCATGGGAACTTGTAAATATTTTAGTTAGTAGTAACCGTTGAAAATAAATGGGGAGTATCTCGACACACTAGGTTTCATCTCGGTACTGACCTTCAGACAGATATGGGACACATCGTTCGCCTCAGTCAACACTTGCGACCTTCTACAGTCTACTTTCATCTTCTAAGTCTTTTCATGTGATGTGTGGATAGATAACTGTCTGAGTAGAACTCTGTTGTCTTAGATATGAATTTTAGTATGCTTGAGTTAACACTCGTGTACAGTGATTGGACCCATAAAGGGTAATGGTCCCTATAGCCGAATAGCTAAGTAGCCAACTAACTAGCTTGTTTAGTGTCTATCCTTAATCGTTCACGTGTTGCTAA
>JAJJMC010020432.1:275713-323688 GCA_023531435.1 Papaver californicum
TATTCGATTTTGTATGTATGGAGATGTATTGACTGAAAAATGGGGTTTTGGTGTATTTGTTGTTGTAGTTTGGGGGTGAAACTGTTGGGTCGTGTTAAGCCGTCTTGAGATATTCTTAAAATTATATTGAAGGATGTAAAAATGTTGAAGTTATGTATCCGACAAGGTCTGTATACTCGAATTCTCTTTGGTACTCAAACTATATGCTTTAGTGTACATTTTCATTTGGAAAACGTTATACTGCACTCAAAGAGGGCACACATGCGGTGGGACTTGCGACCACATAGGAGTGTATGCACTCTTTGCTTGCTAATGTCATCGAATCCTTATCCTCTAAATGTGATTTTAGAAGAAAAATACACTTAAGTATTATTGTTTTGTTGGCTTATGATTTTACGTTTTGGCTGTGTTTTCTTTTGTATATTCTTCTTGTAAGTGATTATTATTGTTATACATGCAGTGGTTGCTTTACTTCTGCAGAATCCATTATGCTTGAGAACCAAAAGGTGATATAAATGTTGCATGTTTCATGTTATCTAAAGATGAGCCATCTACATCATAAGTTTCTGCCTATAATTGTCCTTTATTTATTGAATCACGCAGCGAAAGGTATATGATTAGAATATAACTATATATCTAGTTCACCTGAATTACATTACTTCTTATATTCTGAATATGGCTAAAGTTACTAAATGCAAGAAGGCTTAAAAGATGATTAAGTTGTCTTGTTTAATTGATACAAATTGCTAACAGGTGCTATTGTTTCAAAGATGAAATCGAATTCCTTGATTATGATCTTTCATTCTGTATTTTTAATGATTACGACTTGGATTTTTCTTTCTTTCTCCAAATACCTTTTACTTTTTGCTTCCATACTGAGTTGGGATGAAGTTTGTTCATATAGTTATATAGGACTATTTCCTACTTTCCAAGCAGCTTCCCATCATTAGCATGATACATTGCTTCCTTTTGGCACACTAGAGAGAGTTTCTGACACTCCTTGTTTTTGAATTTCCAGGCGTTTGGAAACTCATAACCTTTTTAAAGTCCTTAGGAATAAAGGCTATATTTGATACCAGCTGCAGTCGAGATTTATCACTCGGTGAGCCGTGTAATGAATTTGTTGCTCGATATAAACAAAAACAGTCGTTACCAATGATTTCATCACCATGTCCAGGTATGTTGTACCCCTCTTATTGCGCTCCCCTCCATGAATTTCAAGGATTGTAGACTTGTAGTAGAGCTGGTTTTGGATGACATGATATTCTAGCATGTTAGACAGTAGTCTGATTTAGCAAGTGACATGATACTCAACAGGGTTATGTTTAGCAAAAACTGTTGATGATGTTTATGTTGGAACTAAGTGTTGGTCAGTCTAAAGGGAAGAAGAGAAGTTTGCATTATTTGTGGTCGGGGTGACAGAAAGGATCGATGAGAAGAAGGAAACTGCACTAAAAAGTGTATAAGTTTAAGTTATGGACTTATAAATTGTGTAATCCAGTTGGAATAGTCCTTCGTTAAATTATTTCATAGTGGTTGAGATGTTGGTTATATTTGACACAAGGATGAACTACTGATTTGTATCAATGTTATATAAGAACCATGTTATGAAGATGCATGGATATATAATATTTAAAATTTGAAACTGCCAATTTTGATTTTGTTTTTTTAAAAATAATATTTTATTATTTGAGACATTTATATGTGTTGCTTAATTATATATTTACATGTTAACTTAATGAAGCGATAATTTAAGGGACATTTAAGCGTCGCTTTATCCGTCTTTACACATGATCTGAGACATTTATAAGTGTTACTTAAATTCAAAACAACAAATAAGTGTCTCAAAATAGGTGATTTGATGTAGTGTCTATGTATGACTAAATCCATTTTATTAATAAAATTTATTTCCTATTGTTTGTGGGGAAAAACTAACTAAAGGTAATTTAGGAAAAGTGGGGTGAGCAGGTAATAATTCGTCAATCCTTAACCATTTGTATTGTTGAAGTACTTTATTTAGATTCGAGAGATCAATCTGTACAATCCTAGCCTAAACCAAGCAATGGCCGTTCCAGTCTTGCTTCAATCACGAAGGAGAAGGGTTGGTCTTAGAGAGGGAAGCAAGAGAAGGATTGAGGTCATCGTATCAGACTATGTAGGATATAATTGGTGTGAATAACTATCAACAATTCTCTGTGTGAGAAGGTTGAATGATCGAGTTGTTCGATTCAAATTGTTATGTATTAATCTTAGACTTGGAATTGTTGTCCTCCGACTTCCTATTTTCAGTAGATTGAGAAATCTATTTTATAGTCATAGCTATTGTAACCGTTTACCTAACCTCTTCTCTGGAAGAAAAATGTCGATGGTTGAGTAGTGATGAAGTGGAGAAGGTGGAGAAAGTTTTGACAATTGCTCCCCACTTCGATTAAGGTTGAATGGATGGTTTCTCAACCTACCACTCCTCTAGCTACTGCTGATCGAACTTTCCAGAGTTTTCTCTGTAATGGGTGCATTGGTGAACCGTAGACCGCCAGACCAATACCCTAGTGAATATCCCCCATTTGTGACATTTGATGTCTCGTGTAATTCTTGTAGTATTATGTACTACTAATAATATTAAGTCGAATGAGACTTTCTTAGTCTTTTGACTAAATACATGTCTTGCTTGACTGTCTTGATGAGTCTTAACAGACTAAAATAAAATAAAATATGTAATTATTTTATTTATGAGGAACAATATGTTCAACTGGATCATTTTGCATTGACATACTTACTTTCTAAAAATAAGTATAAGATGTTGAGCCTAAAAATATGTATATGAAGCTATATATAAAAATATATATATATGATGCCACATATAAAAATATATGAGTGAGAGGCCTAATATGGTCTTTGGCAAACAAATTAGGGTTTTGAGGCTTGTATACGTGAAGCAAACCCAAATAGGCAAGCATTACGAGCTAATGCTAAGGTGGATGAACATTAGACTAATGCCTAATTCAGATTAGGGTTTGGGATATACTAAGCCGTATTAGTTTAGCATTTAGTACTAAGCCACCTTAGTATTTGGAGTAACACTAAGGCTCATTAGTTGAAAGGATTGTACTAAGCCTCCTTAGTTGAAAGGAGTTTTACTAATCCTCCTTAGTTGAAAAGAGTTGTACAAATCCTCCTTAGTTGAAAGGAGTAATACTAAGCCTCTTTAGTTGAAAGAAATTGTATTAAGCTGCATTAGTATTAGGAGCATAGGGTAAAACGCCTTAGTATTTGGCTATTGTACTAAGACACACGAGTTTTTCCCGAGTTTTCCTATTTAACTAAGACGCATTAGTTCAGGGAAAAAAGATAAAAACACGTCTAGTTTTGGACAAAGAGGCAAGACTTCTTAGTTTGGTTCTTTGAGATAAAGGCACAAGAGTTTTTCCTTTGGAACAAAGACGCACAAGATTTGCTCTTGTAACTAAGACGCATGAGATTGCTCTTTGAACTAAAACGAACGAGTTTGTTCTTTGAACTAAGACATATTAGTTTAGGGAAAAGGGGTAAAACGCCTAGTTGGACAAAGAGGTAAGACACCTTAGTTTGGTATTTTAGAACTAAGAAGTACATGTTTGGTCTTTGAGAATAAGGCTCACATTTTTGAAGCATAGACAGGACAATCTTTGTCTCACCCAAGATGGACAAGTTAAAGGGGGCATCAACCCCTTGGACTTGGACGGACAAGAGATTTCTTGTGAAATTTCAGCGTCAGAAAATTCAAATTTAGGGTTTTCGCTGAAAATGCTGTAAAATTTTCATACGGAGTCCGTTTTTGATGATCTCCCAACGCGGAAGGATTTGAGTTTTGAGTTCGTTAAGGGCCTAAAAAGACAAAACAGACAAAAATCAGGAAGAATTCAAGAATTTTTCAGCTGCAACTTAGTTGAATGTTTTGTTCATATCTCTTAGCTTGTTTGTCCGATTGATGTGATTTTTAGTATGTTGTAGACGACATCCATACAAAGAATTTTGTATATGACTCATCCCTTTATTCATTACCAATTGCTCTGATATCGCAACTTTGTAAAGAGCAATGCAGAATTGCGCCTGGCGAGCTTAGTGTAAAACGAATTTTTAGGTCCTTGTACCATTTGCTTGCATAATGGATATTAGATGAGGGATATTTATGCCATTGGTTGCTTCCTTAAACAAGGATTGACGTGGCCAAGACTAAATTAGCTAGTGGAATCTATGTTTTTGTGCTCGGCACAATTCTTGATTTGAATCTAAGCACAATTATGGTACTTTAATTAAATAGATTCGTATGTAATCTTCTATATAAAGCTATATAGGTATTTTATTGAGTCAGTATTTTTCATTTGATCATGGATACTGACATAAGGTAGTTTTTGGAAATCCAATTGTGGAGTATAACACCAAATAATACTCAAATTGCTCTATACTAGTGATAGGGTTATCAACGGGTCTGGTTCCTAGTTAAGTGGATCCAGAACTGGGCCCGATTAAAAACCTAAATACCCATCGGGTCCTGGTATTTAACCGGTCTTCTAAAGTCAACTATATATATATATATTTTTAATTCTTTATATTAGCTTGAATCGAATAACTTTTCATATAAAGTTATTATTACATTAATGTAAAGATTCTAATTAAAGATTAAATCTAGGAAAATAAATGAAAAATAAAAAAAAATCAACAAAAACTAGAACAAGTCTTTGAATTTTGGGTAAAATTAACAAACAAATAACAAATATTCGGGTACCCGCCGGGTAATACCCGTCAGAACCCGAAATCTTATCGTTCCTAACGGTTCTACCCGTCGGGTACCATTAGTGTTAACGGGTCCAATATTAGGACCTGGACCCAATTCACGCGGTTCCGATTCCGGGTAATGGGTACCAATTAACAACCTTAACTAGTGGGCAATCCATCTAGGAGTTTGAAATTTTAAGTAAAAGTCATAGAATATTTGAGAATGACATAGTAAGCACCAACGTTATTCTGATGATTTCGTATAGTAATGAATGTTGATTTCATTCAATAATTTTAATCGTATATGTTGTTGACCATACATATAGAGATAGGACAGGGATAAGAGCCTAAGAGAGAGGACAGGGATAAACGCCTACCTAAAAATCTTTATAGAATGTTAAAGTTTAATATTTCTCAGACTCGAGTCTTGAGGTATAATTTTACTATTTTATCTTTGTAAAAAATCCACCGTCTACACCTATAAAAAATGCAAGAACATTTTTACCATTAACTAATATACGTATGAATAAGGTCCTATGAGATTTACCCTAAAAAGTATAGGTAGTGCCAAAAAAATCTTGCTAATTTGAGGCCTACTCAATCTTGTTCACAACTAGAGACTAGGATAAAGAGTGTCTAATTTTGTTCAAAAATACCAAACTACCATGTACCTTCTAATTAACCCTAATACTAAAACCATAATACAAATACAAAATTCTTTCCCTTTTCATCAACTTTCCAAATCTATTAAAAACCTAGAACAACAAAAAAAACTTTTTATTTCCATCTAAACTTAATTTCAAAATTCTAAAAACAAACAAATTTTTTCTTAAGATACCCAGATCTCCCATTCCTTTCGATTATTAAGGTAAATCTCTATAAACATGTTCTTTTTATAGCATTTTTCATTCATTCATATGTTTAAAAGTTATTTTTTGTGAATCAAAATTCTAAAAACTAACTAAAAACGATCGATGTAGATCTGTCATATCCACCGATTCTGGTTATGTGCTTCATGAACACGAAAAAATGCAGGCAAATCGGCGGATAAGACACATGCTTATCCGTCGATTTCTGTTGATATTCTTTGTAAGCAAATAATCTATCCAGAATCGATGGATACGACAGATTGTATCCACCAATTCTAATATTATTTTTTTTAGTTTTCTCATATAAGAATCGTTGATAAGATACATAATTATCCGCCGATTCTGGTTGTCTCCATTTTTTTTTTGAGTATTCTTAATAAGTTAGAATCGGTGGATAAACCACATATTTATCCACCGATTCTGGTTGTATTCAACTTTTTGAGTTTTCTCAGTAAGTAGGAATCGGTGGATAAAATATGTGTCTTATTAACCGATTTCGTTGTTTTCATTTTCATGTTTCCTTTTAGGGTAAGAATCGGTGGACAAGCATGTGTCTTATCCACCGATTTTGTTGTATTTATTTTAGTGGTTAATTTTTTTTAATTGAATTAGTGATTGTTGATTGCTAGAACTAATAGTAGTAGTTTTTTTAATTGATTGTAATTAATAACAGCATTAGTGATATAAACAATCTTTGTTTCTGAATTTTTTGATTTTTTTTTTCACTTTAGTCATACTTATCTTTGTTCTTCAATTTATTTTTTGTAACATGAATAACAATCAGAAGAGGAAAACCCAATTATGGATCTATCCGTCAATCTGATATATATACATAACCGCAAAAGGTTGTATACAGATAATATAAGTTTGCTTATGGAGTAGAGAGAAAGTTGGAGCAAGAAATGAACCTACTTGATCATCTTGCATTGGAGGAACTTGAAGAGGTTATTAAGGTTGCAACTAGCAAAAGAGACTATTGCTCTGGGGAGAGAATATGATCCATTGTTCGATCTAGAGTTTCCAGGTAATGATGCTACAGATAATGGTGGTGGTGTTGATGTTGCTGGTGTCGATAATGTCGTTGATGTTGTTGATGATGCTGGTGCTCATAATACTGCTGATGACAATGGTACTGACAATGATGTTGATGATGATGATAACTGAGAAGGTGGAAAATAAGTGAGAATGGCTATGTAAATGGTTTAGTTTACGGATGTTTATCTCAAAAAAGTAGTTTATGTTTTTTTCGTCTAAACACTTGTTAGGTTTGGTTTGTAATGACTTTAAGGTTTAATTGGTTTTATGAATGAATGAACTAAGGTTTAATTACGTCTTATGTAGAGTCAATTCGAACAAAAAATCTTGATTTTTCTACAACAGAATCCATGGATGTAAGCCATGCGTATCGGCCGATTATTCCCTTGGTAGAAAATGCCTTTTTCCTGGTCGGGTTTTAAGATACAATCGTTTAGTATGGACGTGCATATTTTCCGATTGTAATTGATAATCATTTCGCCAAAAATAACAAGTTACAATCGGTAAATATATCACTACATATCATCTGATTTTGTTTCTTGTTTCAAATGCCCTTTTCTGGTTGATTTTAAGCTATAATCGGTTGTTAGGGACGTGCATATGTGGTGATTGTAATTGGTAACCATTTTTCCAAAAATATACCAGGTTAGAATCGGCTTACGTATCCCTATATATTAGCCGATTTTTTCAGGTGTGTTACTTTTCCTTGCACATGGTCAAACTTCGGCTCAACGGTTAGTTTTTTATGCAAATATAATCGTTGGCCCTTTATGCATACAAATAGGATTACCCATTCCATCATAAACTACTTCATTCAAAGAAAACCTTCTTCATCATAACGAATTCATTCAAAAAAATCCTACTACAATGTCAAATTTATCATCATCAACTAGCAAGTCAATTGCTGCTATGGAAGAATAAATACTCACAATAAATTATCAAATTAACAACCAAATCAAACAAAGAGAGTTTCATTTTATGCAATTTACTAGTGTAAGCAAGTTCATTTTATGAAGAGTGTCCAATAAGAGATTAATGTTCACCGTGATTATGACAACCATTCATCACTCTAGAAAGCTTATATACACCATTGAGTCTATGTGTTATAATCTTAAACGGGCAGTCATGCTTCTTTGATTTAGTGATGTAGACCCTCAACATCTTCTTCACATACGATTGTTCTTTACCCTGTGACTTTCAATCTTTCCACTTCTCTCGCAAATAATTTCTAAACGATCACGCCTAGAACGACGACCTAAGACTAATGCACATTTGATCTATATGCATTTGTCCACAAACCATTGCTTTGCATCGTCCTGGTTTTCCCATACCAAATCAGTGTAGTAGTGGGCAGAAGTATCAAGCCCCATCTGAGACACAGGTTCAGGTTGATGGTCGTCGAGCGCTTCAAAAATATACTTATATACACCAAAAATTTAAGCCAACACAATCGGCGAATAAGGAACAATCATGTCAACCAATTCTTAACAATAGACTTTTAGGTACATGTTTATCTACCAATTCCACCTGGTCTTGTTTTGGGGGGGAAATCCCCAAGTGTACAATCGGCACACGTGAACTAACTTGTGTGCCTAGCATTTAGCAAAGTGCAGTTTTTCAGTCCACTTTTTCGATTACAACCGGTTCATTGAATAACATACATCGACCGATTGTATACTAGGTGTTTTTTGGAAAAAATCTCCAAGTGATACAATCGGTCGATATGGGAACCCATAACATCCGTTTTTTTACCTAACAATCCCGTAAACTATAAACCACAATCGGTCGTTGTTCATGACCATATCCGTCGATTGTGGTTCATAATATTTTGGGAAGATGTACAATCAGAGGGTGTGGTGTCATCGTACCCGTAGATTCTGGGTAATACGTAGGCCATAAAATAACTCAAAATTTGAAGGAAAAAAAACCCCACTTTTGGCGATTATTAGCTACAAATACATGTTTTGAGATCCTTAACATGTATACCTGACGATTGGAAGCATTAAGATCTTTATTTTTCCCGGTTTGATTCTTCATTTGCTTGAGTAAAATCCCCAACTATGCTTTGGTTTACATGTTCTTGTTCATCCAACAAATAATCCAAATTGGTAGAATCAAAAATCACGATAATTTAATTGGTGATATGTAGATGCACCCACTTCTTTATCACCACTAGAATCTTCGTCGTCGCTATAAAATTTCATTTTTGCTACCAAAATCACAAAACCCTAGGTTTCCTTAAGTTCTTCTTCTTTTTCTTCAAACTTTCAAGAAAAACTCTACTCTAATTCTTACCTTCTAACACTAACTCTTATCCAATTTGAAACACCAACTACTTTAACTACCAATTGAATCAATTAACACTAATTAATCATGGAAAAAATAGTCATTGACAAAAATATTTGGATAAGGATTTTTTTTTTTTTTTCAAAATCCTTTTTTAACTTTTAGTGGTAGGCCTCAAATAAAACGGGTAAGCCTCAAATTAGCCAGGTTTATTTGATGCTAGCTAGTAATTTGAGCAGGAAGGCCTCTTTCTCCTAAAACTCAACCACACACTTTTCCATACGAAGAAGTGGGCCAAAGAAAAAACTAGGCGGCAATTTTTTTCCTGTTTTGGGGTGAAGTTGCGAAAGATTTACCTTTTGACCTAAAACTTATTAAATTAAACAATATTAAAAAATTTAAAATGAAGCCACAAAAGATTTGTCACCTATTCATTTTTTTTTTGGTTTTCTAACATAGAAACACTATGACTCTATCCCTCTCTACCGAGGATGTTATGCTCCTTCACGTAATCTCTACTCCATTTTGAAAGAGATATAATCCATAGCCCATGCTTTTAAAACGGTGAGGGTGAAAATTAGTGTCTTCTTTATTATTTTTGTAGAAGACACAATGTTAATGGAGAATGGTTAGGTCACAAGCCTGGATTACTCCCAGCGGTGCAATATTTTCATTTCAGATAAATTCCTTTTTCAGTGAATGAAGAATGGTTAGGAAATTTATCATTTGGTCGTAGAAATGACCCAGCTAACCATAGTGCTAAACGTGTGAAAAACCACGATCTTCTATTTCCTCCCGATCCCAGAGGAAAAAAACACGTTCAATATGGCCGGCACAAACAAAAGTCTTTCTTTTGTTGATTCGATTAAAAATAATGAAAAATGGAAAAGAAAATCATTATAGATTTCCGTAAAAAAATCATATAAAATCATCAAATCCCTACTTTATCTAAATGTATAAAAACATAATAGATGATCTATATGCTGTAATTTGAGAATCTGGAGAGGAAATCCACATCTAAATCCGCCAAAAAAATAGTAGCAAAAGGTACTACAAGTGTATTTATTCCACTTCTCTTTTTAGTTTTGTTTTTGACATCATCATCCTCTGATACATATTAGTTGTACTGAAAAAAACCTAGTTTATTTTGACTAATATGATCAATCAGAACATATATGATAGTTTCTTTTGCTTTTGACACCATGATCCACCAGTACATATCCATTGTACTAAAAAATAACATAGTTTATTTTGACTAATATGATTTGTCAAGGCATATATGATAGATTCTTTTGTTTTTGACAGTATAATCCACAGTACATATTTGTTGTACTGAAGAGAAAAAAAAAACAGTTTATTTTGATTAATATATGATTCATCAGTGCATATATGATAGTTTCTTTTGCTTTTGACTTTATAATCCACCAGTACATATTTGTTGTACTGGAAAAAAACCAGTTTATTTTGACTAATATATGATTCATCGGTGCATATATGATAGTTTCTTTTGTTTTTGACTTTATAATCCACCAGTACATATTTGTTGTACCGAAAAAAACCAAGTTTATTTTGACTAATATGATCAATCGGTACATTTATGATAGTTACTTTTTCTTTTGACACCATGATCTACCAGTACATATGAGATGTACTGAAGTTTATTTTGACTAATATGATTCACGGAAAATGACAAAAACATTGTTGAAGCAATGAGAGGATGAACTATTGTGGCAGAGTTAAGTGATAATTAATGTATCCATTAGTATTAGTATTATTAGAATTTGAATATTATGGTAGACTTTTAATGCGGAAGGATTGTATTAAATGAGCATTGAACAGTATAAGTAAAGAAGTTCAGTTTCTAACAATTTAATTAATTATAAAACACATTAAAGTCAATTATATCATTCCCTTAAACTCCTAATACCTTTTTTTTTCTTTTTTGATACGTGAAAGCCGGACCCAAGCCCCTACCCGAACCAATCCAGGCAGCCTGATCCCACCACCAAACCTACCCCGCCAAACCCAACTATACAACTATATTAATATGAATACAAACCTTTACGGTAAGGATTGAACCCCTGACTTCCTCCTTATTGGAGTTGATGGGGAACCATTGAGCTATAAGCTTGGACCCAACTCTTAATACCTTCAAGATCAGTAATGCTCGCCATCTTGTCTATATCAAAGGAAAAAAATTACATAGCTTGAGCAAAAAACTATTAGGCGTATTTGTTCAATTACATGCAAATTTTCTAGTACTTGAAATACATTGTCAAAAAATCAGTGCATCTAATATGTATTGAAAAAGTGAGTGCATAAAGGCTGCAGTTAAAAAAATTAAAATAAATGACATACACTTGAGCAAAAACCATTAAGCTTGTTTGCTTAATTGCATATCGATTTTCTAATTTTTTAAATATACAGTCAAAAAATCGATACATCTAATATATACCGAGAAAGCAAGTGCATAGTGGATGCATTGAAAAGAAAAAAATTTTGACAAAAAATACTTTCATTCATTCTAGTCTTTTCTCCATAAGTTTCACAAGTGAACCTGCTGTAATACCCACAACCTGTTTTTAACATTATAATTCATTAGTACATATATGCTATACTGATAAGAAAATATTAACTTTAACATTATAATTCATCGGTACATATACTAAGAAATCAAAATAACCATTGCACGTCATATAAACACATATTACATGGAACTAACCTGAGATTATCAATCGAACTACAATGCACCACAAATTCAAATACTAAAAAAAACAACGAACCTGCCGGAAGAAAAAAACAAACAAATTAATAATGATTTTCAGACAAAGAAGAAATAGATATGCACAAATAGATAAATGTCGATATCTTGTAGATAAAAAAAAATCATGTTATCTTCAGTACTGCATATATTTACTGCTAATTGATAACCTAAAACTCAACTGCATGTCAAAATAAGCGATGAATCTATGGATATAGCAAAATCAAAACATTTTTATTTCAACATTCTATATATCTACTGCTAGATCATTTGAATTAGGTGAATAAATCTTTGAATATAACAAAGTCAAAACATTATTTTTCAGTATGCCATATTTGTACTGCTGATTCATAAACTAAAAATCAAATGTATGTCAAAATTATGTAATGGGTCTATGAAAGTAACAAAATCGAAACAATTTTTACACGAAACTAAGAAAAAAAACTAGGTTTTTTGTCAATACAACATATATGTATTGATGGTTCATATACAAAACAAACTGAAAACAAACCTAAAACCAACGAAAAGAAACTAGAATAACCAAATATAGTAATGAAATGAACAAAAAAATGATTATCCATCTAGATCTGAACTGTTTATATGAAAATGAAGTGAATACTAACTAATCATGCTTGGAGATCATAAACATAACCAAACATCAACTAATGATCGATTTAGAGACCCTAAAATAAACATCACAAGTAGAAAAATTCATAACCAAAACCAACTTACCAAAAACTCCATATAAACAATCGAGATAGGGTTCACGAATCCATCAAGCACAAAAATCTTTATCGTTTCTAGTAGACAAAAGAAGAGAGAATGAAGAAAATGAATTGTATTTGATTTATATCCAACAACAGCAGTGAGAGGAAAGAGAAAAAAAAATCGGATCTGAAAAAACCGACTCATTTTGTGCCCATATATATTTGTTACACTAAAGGCTAATTTGGACATTTTAAAAATATATAAGAAAAATCATGTACGTGTATAGACTAAATATTTAATAATAAAGTCTAAAATATTTATTAAATTAAAAAAAACTCCGGTTAATAAATTTTTAATAGATGGACCAACCATTAACTAGGCTTATAATATTACTACCTATTGATACTTCCTACATAAAAAAAAGATGAAAATTAATAAATACCATTAAAAGAGAGATTAGTTGACTGTGTGTCAAACACTGTACACATATTGCACCTAAAACAAATGGTTGGTTTATGCAGTCTGAGTCCGATTTTGGGCATACTTCGACACTCTAAACAGGGCAACATGACATTCTAATTACAAACTTTAATAAAATTTTCGTAAATACAACACAAGTGATGAAACTTTAGTAAGTGTGATTCCAAACTAACTAAACGAATAAAATTTTCGTAAATACAACACAAGTGATGAAACTTTAGTAAGTGTGATTCCAAACTAACTAAACGAATTACAAACACTACCGTTAGAAAAAACATATGTTTCTGTCGAATAGAACCATTAGGCAGTTAAAATGTGTTTGATACTTCTACTCTGGTGTTTTCAAGTATGAATCATCTTCTTCCCCGGCAAGATTTAATATTATATACACATCAAATGTAAAATAATTATTTTATATTTAACTACATGCATAAATAATTTTTATTACTGAAACTTTCTTCTTCTGTTTTTTTGCCTTTTACCTTTTCTTGTATATATAGCTTCATACTTTCTATTTATAATTTTATAGCCTAAAAAACTTAAATTAATTAAAAAAAAACTATTTTCTTTCGTAATAGGTAAATTTCAATCTATATTTTCCTAAAAAGCAAAATATACTCTAATTCATCCTTAAATATAGATTGAATTCCAAGTTTTCTATCATTTTCTTATAAATATACCCAAATGTAAACCCTAATCTCTGCTTTTCCCCCTGAAATCAAACTAACCCCTAATTTTGCTTTAATAAAAATTGAATTATCATTTGATTTTCATAATAAAAACAACAAAATGAATTAACTAAGATCTTGAATTCACTGTCTAAATTAATTTTCCAAAACTCCATAGACAAGACTTATAAATATTTTACCCCGATCCTTTAAGTATTACGTTATATTAACCTCACCATCGTCTAAATCAAATTCGTGAAAAGTATTATAACCGATGTCATGTATTCCTTTTTATACGAAATAAGAAAATTATGCATTTTTTGCTTATTCCTTTCCACCCCTGCCTCTTTTTGTTCTTGAATCTCCAAATCGTTCCAATATTCTAGGACATCGTCCCAAGTAACTCTTCTGTTGAACAATTTAGGGCCAGGAAATCTATCCTTATCAGCAACAGATAGAGTTATAATCCCATCAGAAGTAACAACAAGGTCTACATTGACTGGTTGGGGCCTTCCTTCAACTGGTTCAACTCGACCGTCTATGAAAATGCCAAGAAGATTATCTTTCTCCTCGCCTTTAGCTGATTCACATTCGTAAACCTCAATTTAACTACTCTTTTGTCATCTGTCGAAGTTTTAAAGCTCCGTCTATATGGGATCTTTGTATATTTGCTTCAATTCGTTCATGTTGTGCAGTTTTCAAAATGCTTCTTATTGTAACGTCCCTTATCGGTACACTTGTAATTGTTTGGGGTTTTTTCTTCTCACAAAGTGAACATCTTTGTTCATGCTATATGTATTAATATTTTTATTTGGATGTTTGGGTGAGCATCTTTTTTTATATTACTCAAACATGCGCTGCTCCAGCAGAGCGTGGTTATGGATGACTATATCCACGGTTTATTGTTTGTCTCTTGTGATTATCCATTTATTAGATAATGGCCATGCTATATATCGACGCGGCTATTTTGATCAAATATCTTTTGTAAGATATTTAAAAAAAATGTATAATAAGATATTTTTAAGTGTGTTTTTTTATAATTAATACATGTAAAAAATATTTACAATTCCAATTATTAGATTGTGGCCATGTTACATACGGACGTGGTTATTTTTATAAAATCTCTTTTGTAAGATACTTTAAAAATATATGATAAAATATTTTTAAGTGTTTTTTTCTGTAAATAACACATATGTTAATTAGATATAAGTATGTCTTTTTTCAAGATAAGATATTCTTAAGTGTGGTTATTTATTAGTGTAAGCAAGTTCATTTTATGAAGAGTGTCGAATAAGAAATTCCAGATTATCATTATTATGACAATCATTCATCTTTCTAGAAAGCTTATATACATCATTGAGTCTATGCACTATAATCTTAAACGGGCATTCATGCTTCTTTGATTTTCTCAAGTAGACCCTCAATGTTATCTTCACATACGGTTTGTCCTTTTGCCTGAGACTTTCAATTTTGCCCCTTCTCTCGTAAATAATTTCTAAACGATCATGCCTTGAATGACGTCTAAGACTAATGCGCATCTGATCCTATGTATTTTTCCACAAACCATTTCTTTGCCTCGTTCTTGATTTCCCATACCAAATCAGTATAATAGTGGGAAGAAGTATCAGTCCTCAGTTAATACACAGGTTCAGGTTGATTATCATCGAGCGCTTCAACAATCTACAATATACATCAAAAATAAATTCCAATACAATAGAAGGATAAGGAATAATCGTGTAGGTTGATTGCTAACAATCGGCCTTTAGATACATAAACATCAACCGGTTCCACCTGGTTTTTTTTTTTTGGGAAAAATCTCCAAGTATTGGAATCGGCACACATGAACTGACTTGTATGCCGATTCTAGCATTCAACAAAGTGCAATTTTTCTGGTCATTTTTCAATTACAATCGGCTCATAAAGCAACATACATCGTCCGATTGTATACTTGGTGTTTATTGGAAAAAAAATTCAAGTAGTACAATCGGTCGATATTGGAGTCCATAACAGCTGATTGTTTCACTTGCCAATCCCCCAAATATGAACTACAGTTGGTCGATGTTCATCACCATATTAGCCGATTGTGGTTCACAATATGTTGGGATGATATCTAATCGGCGGGTGTGGTATCATCGTACCCGCCGATTCTGGGTTATAGGTTGGCTAGAAAAATATTTAAAATTTGAAAAAAAAAATCACTTTTTGGCAATTATAAGCTACAAATACATGTTTCGAGATCCTCAACACGTATATCTGACCATTGGAATCATTATGATCTTCGTTTTCCCGGTTTGATTCTTCATTTGCTTGAGTAAAATCCTCAACTATGCTTTGTTTTACATGTTCTTGTTCATCTAACAAATAACCCCAAATTGGTATGATCGAAAGCACGATAATTTGATTGGTGATATGTAGATTCACCCGCTTCTTCCTCACCACTAGAATCTTCGTTGAAACTATAGAATTTATTTTTTCTACCAAAATCATAAAACCTTAGTTTTTCTTAAGTTCTTCTTCTTCTTCAAACCTTTAAAAAAAATTATACTCTAATTCTTACCATCTAACACTAACTATAATCCAATTTCAAACACTAATTAATTTAACCACTAATTGAATTAATAAACACTAATTAATCTAGAGCAAATTAGCCATTAACAAAAATATTCGGTTAAAGGATTTTTTATTTTACTTCAAAATGATCCTATTTTAACTTATTACATAGGCCCCAAATAAAATGGACATACCTCGATTTAGCCGAGCTTACCCATTTGGATTTTTTCCCTTATCCAAGATCAACGTTTTTCTTTTTCTTTTGTCTCGTATTATCATATTAAAGGTTTTATTTTTAATTTATTTATTCATGTTATTGGCATCAACATTCATCAATTTATAATTCTCAATCTAGAGAGACCCTTATGAAGAATGTCGAAACTACTATTTTGATTCGAAAGGCAAATGAGAATCTTAATCTGGAGACACTAAAGTAGGTTGTTATCGGAGGTAACCAAAGTTCATAAAGGGGTTACAAGTGGATTTAGTAACGAGGTTTATATGGATTTGGACCGTATCCAGAATCAGATCCTTTTAAAATAATCAGGTTCGATTCCTAACAGTTTCAGGTCCATGTCTTAATTTGATAGATTCGAAACTGGACTAGATAAAATATATGAGTATACATCTCGTCCTGATATCTACTGGGTCTTTGAAAACTAACTATTTTTTTTGTTCAAAATCGTTTATTATCTTCGTTTTGGTTTAAATCTAATATATTTAGATATAAAACTATTATTATTCCTTTACTAATGTTGTCTAAATTTTAGTTTTTTTGTTAAAAATTATAGAAATCTATAAACAATAGTAGATAAACCGTTTAAATTTTAACAAAAAATATCAAAAGAAAAAAAGGGTAAATATCCGGGTACTTGATATCCGATAGGTAATAAACCTACCAATGGGTCCAATACTGGGGCCTGAAACTGGACCTAAATTATCCGGTTTCGGTTCGGTTTTTAGTATTTGAGTATTCATTGACAACCATCATTTTGTGGCTTATTGTGAAATTCGATAATCCACTGTAATACCGTACCGATCCTGAAGAGTAAGAGTTTGCCCTTGATAAAATAAGATGTCTTATGTAAGATGTGAATTATCTAAGGACTCAAAAAATGAATAATTTTTTTGAATCGTTTTTTTTGTGGTATACTTGTTCGTTTGCCTATTCTCTTTTGAAATCCTGGTTCCGTCTCTGCACCAAATAACATCTATAGTTGGCGCTAACTGTGCTAACACTATATTCCCTTGCTGGCACTGGCGCCAGCTAATGCCCCCCTTTTATTGCTGGCTTACGACCTTCCTTCTTCTTGGCGTTGCCCTTGTTGCTATATAACATAAAATTACCTTATTATCTTGTGTTGATTCCATAAGCAAGTACTCCCTCTGTTTCTGGAAAAGTGTTACTATCACTTTTTCATTTTAACCTAAAAATAGACCAATTTGAAAAAGTGATAGTAACTCTTTTCCTGAAACGGAGGTAGTATTTTATTTCATTCATGTCACATAACTAAGGCATTCGAGACTCATCTCATCTCTGATGCCATTCATGAGCTTGTGCTCAATGCCCGCGACTGGTACTATCAACTGGAGTACCACTTGTACTTGATGCTTGACTTGAATTCGTCGGGACTCAACATAGGAGCTATTCAAGTACGTACTTTACTCGACTTATTAAATTTATCAAGTCTCTGTTAGACTCACTAGTCTAATCGTACTTTACATTCGTCAATTATTTAATTTTCATATCGTCTACTAAATTTTGGCTCATCTGGTTGACCAAGGAAGTCTCTATTTGACTCAATCATCTTGACAATAGCAGCATTCTGCTCTGATCTTCCAAAAGATTAAAATTAAAATAAACTAAAAGATAGATGGATACATCAGGTCCCCTCAGAAATAGACTGGCCCCAAAAATCTAATTTTAACACATTTTATCAGCCTGGTAAGATTAAGGCGGTAAGAAAAATGGTATTTGGAACTTTGTCCCAGGCTTAAGCGAGAGGAACCCCCGGTGTAGTTCCGCCCAAATAACAATGCACAACGCAACGCAAGACATAACAAAACTATGGTCATCTAGTGATTTAGATACCCTTAAATTATACTTTCAGAACCTCAAGTAAATATAGTAATCATTTCCAACTCAATTTTCCCGGCACGTATATGTACTCACAGTTGGAACAATTATGCAGTTACCTGCAACCATTCTAATAAAAAAAATAATTCTCCTCTCTATATAAACTTTCACCAAAATGAGTTTTGAAAGCATACCCTTACCAACTTATTACTTCTCGAAACAATCTTAAATCTCCGAATTATGGCTTCCTCATCAACCAGTTTTCGGTTTGTGTTTATGGCCTTATTCATCCTTTTGGCTACTTGGGCTTCTCAAGCTATGTCACGTAGAGTAGTACTACTTCATGAGCCAACCATGGTTGATAAACACCAACAATGGATGACTCAATATGGGAAAGTCTTTAAGAACCAAGTTGAAAAGGAGAAACGCCTTAATATATTCCAAGCCAATGTCGAATTCATTGAATCCAGCAATGTTGGGAACAAACCATACAGATTAAGTGTCAATGAATTTGCAGATCAAACCATTGAAGAATTTAAAACTTCTCGCAATGGATACAAGAAGTCATGGAGAAGAAGTTCACAGGAATCAACAACATTCAAGTATGAAATATTACTGCAGTACCATCCACCATGGATTGGAGAACAAAAGGAGCTGTTACACCAGTTAAGGACCAAGGACAGTGTGGTAAGTAACAACAATTTCCATATACCGTTTGCCTCAGCTAAACAAATACCCAGAAACTCTGATTTACCCAAATCACATATAACCAATATGCACAGCATGTGTTCTCTATTCTACTATTACGCAAAAGAACAAAACTGGCTTCAATTCCTAATTTGATTCATAACTTAAAATTTTCATATTTTGTGGAAACAAAACACAGGATGCTGTTGGGCATTCTCTGCAGTGGCAGCCATGAAAGGAATAACACAACTGGCAACTGGTAAGCTAACCTCTCTATCTGAACAAGAGTTGGTAGACTGCGATACTAAAGGTGAAGATCAAGGCTGCGAGGGTGGTCTAATGGATGACGCCTTTGAATTCATACAAGAAACATGAGGTCTCACCACAAAAGCTAACTACCCATACAACGGAGTCGATGGAAGCTGCAACACTAAGAAGGCAGACACCCATGCTGCCTCAATCAATGGTTATGAAGATGTGCCAGCCAACAACGAGGCATCTCTACTGAAGGCAGTTTCAAAGCAACCTGTTTCAGTTGCCATTGATGCCAGTGGCCAGGACTTTCAATTTTACTCAAGCGGGGTATTCACAGGAACTTGTGGGACCGAATTAGACCACGGTGTTACCACAGTAGGGTACGGGACTGATAGTGATGGAACTAAGTATTGGCTCGTAAAGAATTCACGGGGAACTTCATGGGGTGAGGACGGATACATAAGGATAAAAAGAGATGTTGATGCTAATGAAGGTCTATGTGGTATTGCCATGGAAGCCTCCTACCCAACTGCATAAGAAGAAATGTAACTATAGATGGATATTTCCTCTTGATATACCTATATTTGGTTTTCTTATACTAAATACTACGGAACTGCTCTCTGGAAGAATAATGTGTTGGATGTCTAACCTAAAGGTTTCAGAACTGAAAATATATGAAACCTGGAAAGAAAATATACAAAACAATCCACTAGTATGTAGAAAGTAGTAACTAAAATACATCAGAAGACATTATGATTCAAGAGTTAGTATACAGTCATAGTTCACAGATTTAAGACATCAATGACACCTTTCTGGAATCAGGTTGGGAATGTTCTAACTTCTAAATACTCAAGGGACAAACAACTATTCAAGAAAAATTACCACATAAGCCTGTAGAACTCGACATTCAATCTTTGAGGAGAAATATTTGCCAAGCAATGTGGAAATGTTGCAGATATCCCATAGAATTTACATTATTGTAACATCTGCAGTACCTTATGCACGTTTTCCTTCTAATAGAATAGGGCGTTCCTAACAGAACCTAGAGTGGAATACAAGATTGTTAAGAATAATAGAATTCCTGACTGTTCAAAATGTGAATGAAATTGCAATATGTTGAACTGATTGATAAAATTCAATAAGCTTTTAACTTTATGGTCAGTGAAATGCAAACGGATAATGTTGCGTCGAAAATACCTTCAAGCGAAGTGATCCCCGAAATATGATTGTTGAGAGATTATACATCAATCATCTTTTCCATCTCACATTCTCACTCATGAATCCTATGTGCAGAAATTAAACCTCACTAGAATGTGGATTGTTGTATTCAGTTATCAGGTCTGCAACTGCTTGTTTTAAAGATTTGGGGTTAAATGTTATCCCCAATTTTGGATCAAGCATGGAGTCAACAGTTACCTGCAGAAAGGAAATCAATCAGGGCTTCTCTGGAACAAAGAGCACTTTATCATCAAGCAAGCCAAGCAAGAGTTCAAACTTGACAAATAAAACCTTCATTCTAAACTGATCAATATTTGTTAGCTGGCTAAAGAACACCCTTTTGGGGAACAGACTACAGAAATATACAGATGAGAGACAGATGAAGATGTTAAAACTTAGAGTTTAGAAGACATTGTGAAACTGAGAATGTTTATTCTTCGTATTTCGATAATAACGACATGGATACAGGTTCCAATATATAGATACACGATAGTTTTTATAGAAAGAATATACAAAGTATATATGCTATCCTAAAATAGTTTTACAGGTTGATATCCAGGGATAAGAATATTGCTACAGGCTGATATCCAGGGATACTGTCATTTATCCCTTTATCAACACTTCCCCTCAAGTTGAGTTGTGGGATTGCCAACACCCAACTTGCCCAAAACCTCTTCGAAGACTCTACCTATGATAGCCTTTGTTAGAATGTCTGCGAGTTGATCTTCAGAACGAACAAATGGAATTTCCACAATCCCTGTATCCAGTTTTTCCTTGATGAAATGCCGATCCACTTCAACATGCTTAGTCCGATCATGTTGGACTGGATTTTCTGATATGTTAATTGCAGCTTGATTATCACATATTAGGTGACATGCGTCTTTAACCGGAAAGCCGATTTCAGCCAACAACTCTCTTAACCACAAGACTTCAGTTAACCCACGTGTTATTCCTCGAAACTCTGCTTCTGCACTAGACAAGGCAACAACCTTCTGTTTCTTTCTCTTCCATGTCACAAGATTACCTCTGACTAGGGTGAAGTATCCATAAGTTGATCTTCTATCCACTGGATTCCCTGCCCAATCAGCATCAATATATGCTTTCACTTGTAGATTCCCATTTTTCTGAAACAGAACGCCTCTGTCCGCAGTTCCTTTCAGATATCGTACTACTCTGATTGCTGCCTCCATGTGGTTTGTCTGGGGTCGATGCATAAACTGACTCAGGACCCCAACAACATATGCTACATCAGGTCAAGTATGACAAAGATAAATCAACTTCCCTACCAAGTGCTGGTACCGTCTCCGATCTGTTAGCTCTGCCCCATCTACTATCCTCAACCTGTGGTTAACTACAATCGGAGTTTCAGCTGGTTTACAGTCCAACAGCCCTGTCTCTGCTAATAAGTCTAGCACATACTTATGTTGAGAAATAAAGATTCCCCTCCTGGACCTGAGAACTTAAATTCCCAGAAAATACTTGAGGCCTCCCAAGTCCTTCATCTCAAACTCCTGAAACAATCTCTTCCGAAGTCTTGCAATCTCTTGATTATCATCTCTAGTGATAATCATGTCATCTACATAGATTATCAAGCAAGTTACTAAACCATTTCTCCTTTTTAAAAACAGTGCGTGGTCTGGATTACTCTGGTGATGACCATATTTCTTCATGGCAATAGTAAATCTTCCGAACCACGCCCTTGGTGATTGTTTCAATCCATACAACGCCTTCTTCAACCTGCACACTTCCCCATTTTTATACTCACTGGTAAAGCCTGGTGGGGGTTCCATATAGACTTCCTCTTTTATATCTCCATGAAGAAAGGAATTCTTCATATCAAACTGGTGTAGCGGCCAGTCTCGATTAGCTGCTACTGAGAGCAAGACCCAAATAGTGTTAATCTTGACCACCGGGGAGAATGTCTCAGAATAATCACTGCCATAGGTCTGTGTGTACCCCTTGGAAACTAATCTGGCCTTGTATCTACCAATGGACCCCTCTGCTCGTCGCTTTATTGTAAACACCCATCGGTATCCAACAACTTTCTTCTCGAAAGGTATCTTACTCTTTTCCCATGTCTTATTCTTCTTGAGTGCCTCCATTTCATCTTTCATAGCCTGAATCCACTTTCTGTCCCGAAGAGCCTCTTCAAATGTCTTAGGAAGAACATCCGAGTATACGGATGTGGTGAATGCTTTAGCACTCTGTGACAGATTCCCTTTGACACAATTTGCTGTTGGATACTTTGTGTTTTTTGGCTCATACCCTGGTTCATACTTCTTTGCTGGAAATCCTCAAGTGGTTCTGGGAGGTAACACATATCTGGTTGGTGGTTGCTCTTTCCTTTCTGTCTCTAGCTCCCCTAGCACTCTGTTAACAGGTTGGCGTCTGCTGTAAACTAAGACTTCAGTCTCTGGCTCGGTGATATGGGATGAGACAGCGGCATCCGACTCCACCTGTGCCTGTATAGTAGGTTGGCGTTTGCTATAAACTAAAACTTCTGTCTCTGGCTCGGTGGTATGGGTTGTCTCTGGCTCGGTGGTATGAGGTAAGACAGCAGCATCTGGCTCCACCTGTGTCTGTAATGATTCAGTATTTTGTCTTTCAGTCTCTAGCTCGGTGATTCCAGCATCTTATCTTTCTGTCTCTAGCTCGGTGATTCCAGCAGCTGTTAACTCTTCTGGCTCCCCATGTGTGTGAATGGTTGCTGCAGCATCTTCTGTATTCATCTCATCGGACTGGTCAGGGAAGTGATAAGATGACTATGAGTTGAAATGTGAGTACTCACCTCAGGGATATTGATCGAGGATGTCGCAACAGCGTCTGAACTGTGAGTAGACTGTTATGGGATGAGATAGCTCGGTGGTTCCGCCTGCTTGTTCTGTTGGGACTATATCAGGCCAAATTGAACTAGACATCCAACTACTAGACAACCAACTCAGTTGATCACTTTGACTCTCCCCCTGACGACTGGGTTGGGACGTAAAGAAGAATTCAGTTTCAAGAAAATTACAATCCATTGTTGTATACATGCGACGAGTGGATGTATGATAGCAACTGTAGCCTTTCTGATTAATCCCATATCCTACAAAGACGCATTTGACAGAACAAGGATCGAGTTTGGTGCGTTTTTTCTTGGGAATATGAACAAAGACAGAACTACCGAATACACGAGGTTGGAATGTCAAGGATGATGGAACACTCACATGACTGGACAGAACTTTGAGGGTTGTGTTTAATTTCAAGACTCGAGTAGGCAACCTATTTAAGAGATAAACAGAAGTAGCTATTGCTTCAGGACAGAAATAACTGGGTACCCCTGACTCGATCATGACACTTCTCGTCATTTCAAGAATAATGCGGTTTTTCCTTTCCGCTACTCCATTTTGCTGAGGAGTGTGTGGACAAGAAGTTTGATGTATTATACCTCGTTCTCGAAAAAACTGTCTTAGAGCGGAGTTAACAAATTCTCCTCCATTATCTGACCGAAAGGTCTGTATCTGTGTGTGGAACTGAGTATGATCCATTTTATTATAACAGAGCGCCTGTATCTGTGTGCGGAATTGTGTATAGACCATATTATAGAATTCTACAAATTTAGAGGGAACTTCAGACTTGTGTTTAAGAAAATATATCCATGTCATTCTCGTACAATCATCGATAAAGGAAACGAAGTACTTAAAACCATTGTTTGACATGCAGATACCTGTAGTGGGGGCAGGTCCCCATACATCAGAGTGAACTAAAGAGAAAAGAGTCTTAGACCTAGAATTTGACGGAGGATAAGATTGTCTATGACTTTTGGAAAGAATACATGTCTCGCAAGGTAAGGTACTGTCCTGGGAGAATAACTTAGGAAAAAGTAAATGAAGATACCCAGCTGATGGATGTCCTAACCGCCTATGCCATAGCCATTTTTTCCTTTCAACTGTCCCGTGAGCAAGCGATGCAGTTCCGTGTTGAGCCACTTCGTCAACATAATACAGCCCATCACGTTCAGTGCCACGCCCAATCACCTTCCCCGATCGAATATCCTGTAAGATACAAAAATTCGGGAACATTAGCACCATACAGTTTAACTCCTTGGTAACATGACTCAATGAAAGCAACTTGCATGATAGACTGGATACATATAAACAGTTGCGTAATTTCAAACTAGGTGTTAATTCTATCGTTCCCACTCCCAAAACTGGAGATAAGTCACCATTGGCACTTTGACTAGAAGTCTTCGTGGGCACTGTGCAAGAAACAAGGTCACTCTTGTCAAACGTCATAGTGTCAGTGGCTCCACAATCAAACGGCCACTGTGCACTTTGTGTTCCCGATGCTACAAATGCTTTGGAAATATTTTCCAACTTCTGTTTACCTCATTCATTTGAGGTAATCGCAGCTGCGAGCCCCATTTCTCTAGCCTTGACATCTCCGCTTCCTTCTCCCTGTACTCCTATTACTGCAGCCGCACTGCTTGTGCCTCCGCTTTGTCTCTGGCTTCGCCACCCTTCGGGAAATTCAATAATCTGGAAGCATTCTTCCTTAGAGTGCCGGGATTTCCCACAATGGGTGCACTTCAACCGCGAGCGATCTACGCCACCACCCCATGAAGGAAATTTCGAGTTGTATTTTGCACCCTCTGATCTAGGCCTGGTAGCGAGACCTTGCGCAACGGCCACAAATAGTTTTTCTTGTGGCTTCACTGTGAATCCACTCCCAACTCCTGATAATGATTCGCTGGTTGGCCCCATGATGTTACGACGGTCAGCCTCCTTGCGCAATTCAGCGTATGCCACCTCCACCGAGGGCCTCAGTTCTCGTTTCAAAAGATCTTTACGGTCTGAATCATACATCGGGTCTACTCCTGCCAAGAAATCTCATCCCTCAACTGATTAAAGATTGATTGACACTCAACACACTTCATTGGATTAGGCTGTCGTAGTTCAATCTCTCTCCATAGGTGTTGGAGGTGACTGTAAAACTGCTCCAGCGACCATGTTCCTTGCTTGATGCTGTTGGCTTTGACATTGAGATCAAAGAACTGGACTCCACCCGTGGTTTTGCCAAACGTGGCAGCAATGGCATCCCACAGAGATTTCGCTGATGGATACTCAGCATAATTAGTCATCAGGTCTGGCTCCATGTTGTCTAGCATCAGGGAACAAATGTTCAAATCTGCTTGTTCCCATTTGTAGTAGTTTGGGTCTGTCATTGCCGGTCATGGAGGCATACCTGTGAGATGATTCAATTTCCCTTTGCCACCAATTGCCAATCTCATCAACCTTGCCCATAATGAGTAATTGTTTTGATTCAGTTTTATACTGATCCTTTTTGACTGAATGTTATCTGATTGGTTTTGCAGAAGTTCTGCCAACTGAGAAGCGATTGAGTCATTCACTTGTGACTTCGTCGCCTCACTGGGTATACTGGATTCCTCCTCAGCCATGGCCGGGAAAGACAAGAATAGAGAAAAAGATGATGATTGCTATACTCAAATCCTTATTGGATTGAACTTGGCTCTGATACCATGTTAAAACTTAGAGTTTAGAAGACTGTGTGAAACTGAGAATGTTTATTCTTCATATTTGGATAATAACTACATGGATACAGGTCACAGAAAGAATATACAAAGTATATATGCTATCCTAAAATAGTTTTACAGGCTGATATCCAGGGATAAGAATATTGCTAAAGGCTGATATCCAGGGATACTGTCCTTTATCCCTTTATTCAACAGCAGAATCAGCATATTCATATTAAATCATTTTAAAGCTTTTAGCTCTTGACTTCCCCTTCTTGGAATGAGTACAAAAAGAAATTTAAGCATGATGAAGACAGTTATGAATTAGAAAGTTTACAACACCATCTTCCTATAGAAGAGGACTCTCGTAAACGATAAAAAAAGATAGTTATCAAACTGAAACTCATTCTAAAGCAAACAATGTGGAAGAAACCAAAATTAAGAATCCTTTGAAACTTAAGAATGATACTCAGCTTTAAGAAGAAAATTCCTAACATGAGTTGTTGGATGTTTTCTGAAATACAAGAAAATAAAAAGGGTTTCTGTCTCATAGTGTTTTCTGTCTTTTAGTGTAACTACCTATCAGTTGTACTAAAAGACATAAATCTTCTCTATTTTCTTGTAAAATTTCTATCTACAGATTCCTATGTATTTTCGCTAGAAAACAGATTTCAAATTTAGAGATAGAATCAACCGAAGATTTCAAAGGTATTAGTGGGTGTGGGTGTCAGTAGAAATATTATATGTGGAAGGCGTCCTATTTAATCCAAGAAGACACACTAACTCTCTCAATATTACCCTTTGAAACTCATTTGCTCCTTTGTCCGTCTCCATTCTAGAAACAAGTGTGCTCAAGATCTGGAGAGGTGTATTGTCCCAAGGGACAGCACGGACATAGCTGTCAGTGAATTCGTTGTGAGGGTTCTCAAAGAGGGGAACTCACTCGCTTTTAGTAAATAAGAGTGGGTGCCAGGGTAATGGTATAAAACATGGGCGGGTGTTACCCAAAGATTAGCACATTTAGTAGGAAGTTGGTGAGTCCCAACTAACCTGCGTAAAATCTAAGAACTCTAAAAAAAAAAGTTTCAGACAACTAAAAACCATAAATTTCATTCACCTCATGTAACAAGTTTCTGCCCTCACTTGACATGTAGAATATTCTCTTCATTCTTGAAGGCAATGCTGGAACTGAAGAGCCTTTATATCCATAAGAATAAAACAACGAAATAAGCAGCTATACATGTCAACACATACAAAAGAATTACTATGTATATACAGGGTATAGCTTATGCGCATACAAAGCTATTTCCTTCAAGAATTATAAGTTGTCGTCAATAATGTCAATCCAATTTAGTATGCAGACACCAACCTGAAAAACACCACTACTGAAACCATAACTCAGCACCTTTATATAGTCATTGTCTTTTGACATATCTTAATGCAAAAAGTCATGCAGGATATGCAATATTAATATCAAATTACGACCAAGCAGCCCATCAAATGTTTCAGCATTTATCCCCATTATGTATTGCTGGATATTGCACGCCATCTCTTTAGGTAGGAAATCATAAAAACAGGGTATCAACCAGAATTTTTAGTAGATGAAAAACATGACCATGAAAGGAACAATGAGTCGAGGTTCATAAAGTCAGTTTTTTGTACAGGTCAGAAGATGATTATACTGCTAGATATGGTATCAACTATCATGGATACTGGCAGATAAAATGATAAACTTGAGAAAAGACGACCCCATGCCCCCATCATCACTTGGGATGGCTTATAATTGATAACTTGATCATCACTTGATTAAAATAGTTGAGTAAACATGAAATTACTCAATAGTCAATACCCCATTTTAAGATAAAATATTTACTTATTTAAACAGAGCAAGGAAAAAAGAGAAAAAGAAAAATAATATATTGACAAAATTGAGAAATACCTTATCAACAGGTTGAGTTGATCCAATAGATGGAAGGGATATTTCATTTTGCCCACGTATTACGGTTCCATCCTAAACACAAATGTTATAAAACCGGAAACAAACTTGAGATCAGTTACATGAAAAACTATGATCACCGTAATCTACAAACATGTTCCCTACTCATTTGAAACAGCAAGAATATATGTTGTACCAGCATTTATGAAAAAAGATGAAAAACATTAGCCGACAAACATATCCACAATTCACATCCAAGCGTAAGTCTGTCATTTGTGAATATCACAGGGAGAACGAGACTTTCTGTTTGGAGTATCTGAAACACGTGAAAACAAGAATATTGCAGCATCTAAAGACTGGAAGAATAATCGGGCACCTGCAAAGAAAAGATTTCAAATGCTGCAAGCATAATGGAGGTCAGTTCCCAGCAATGACACAAAAGGAAGAGCGCAGTTCAACATGGAAATCTTTTGGTAATATTAAGCATGTAATACTCTTGACTTATAGGGTACTTACAGAAACCTGAAAAGTGAAAAAGCAAAATAATAAGATGTATAGAGGTGCCGTGGATTTCACTTTTGTTAGCAGAACCAGGTCACCAGCAACCCATACACAAGCTTTAACTATCTCTTTCTTTTTTCAAATAAAATCCACTGCTTTTCTTTGTCCTAAAGTATTACGTTTCTCGCATTTATTAAGCTTACACAACCAGAAACACAATCAGACAACAATGAATCTATTAATACCCTAAATCTATCATCGTGTCTCTAGACTCTGTACTAAGTAATCTGCTGCCTTACAAAAGGGAACCGTTTTACCACCCAGGCATTAATTCAAGACCACAACACAACAACCTCAATGGTTTCTCAAACATCTATAACAATTCCCAAGAACCAACCCTCCATAGAGCTTCTCCCAGTCCACTAAGTGTAAATCCGCTAACTAACAAAACTGAAATTCATTTCATAGATTTTCTTACTCCATAGCCAACTCAACCACCTCCCCTAGGTTTAGTGGAGATGACCGGTATAATAATTAAAAGGAATTATTACCACAAGCCAAACAGCAAGGTATCATTTAATGACAAGTAAAAGCATAATCTGAGTTTGATCCATCCAAGCGGAAAATGATACCTTCCATTGCTGAAACATAATAATTCACCTGCCTGCTGGAGGATCTGTGTAATGTGACAACTATCAGAAAGCGTGAAATATTAGGTTCAAAATTTTGAAGAATCAAAAATCTACTAACTAGAAGGACATGCCATTGAACACAAGCGCAATGGGAAAGGAATAAGAGAACTCATTTGAAAAAATAACTACAGGCATCAAGCGAGAGACTCAAACAAGGAGGTATTTAAAGTGAATCTTCGAAAACTTCCTTTGAGTTTTCAGACTGAAGTCAAGAAATTCACAGAGTGCAAGTAATTTTGTGTAAAGAGAACATTTATCACATGTTTTTCTTAATCTATCTAAGCATGACTACTCAAAACATTACAATCTAAAAAGCTAACCAAGAAGCAAATCATGATTTTTACATTCTTTGACCAGTCAAGAAAGAGATATTTCTAAATGGTAACTCCTCAAAATAGTGGTAACAGTCTAAGGAGTACAACACGAAACCTGGCTCAAAATGACATTTATTTCAAACCTTACCACATTGAAGTGGAAGAAGTGAAAGCAGCATAAGAGGGTTAAGCTTTCCAAAAAAAAGCAAAAAAATGTGCACCATTAAGCATCAAACTGAGTAGACATCAAGTGGAGGATAAAGTCTTTCGTGAATTGAATGAATGAATCTCATCATACTTTATTCAAGTTCCAATTCAAACCAACATAACCTAGTTTTGAACAGGAAAATGCAGATTAGATTCTAGTACCATTCTGATCTAACGATCTTCATATACAAGAGCTTCAGAAGTGCTTTCATCTGAAAATCTCAAACATCTCGATCTAATAATTCCAACAGCTACACAAAATCACTTTCTATCATCTTTAACAAACTAATCGTTTCAACACAATCAAACATCAGAAGAAATCTAACTTGTTAATTGAACTTACCAAGTACACTGCAGTACTTCCTCCTTCATCACTAGTTGTTAACTTTTTTCATCTCTTCAACGAACACCATTAACTGCAGTTCCACCCGACTCAATTTCATCAAATTCTCACCAGAAAATGACAAAAAAAATCAAAATTAAAAGAATCAAAAGATTATCGAGTGTAACAGAGATTTAAGGGTTGAATCTGACTCTTCGAAGGAGATTCTCGAGAGTTAGCCATGGAACTAGAGAGAAGTTTGAGAAGAAGTAGAAGGAGAGAATCTGAAGTGGGGAAGGAATTGAGAAGAAGTAAAGCGGGAAGGAGGGCCTGCAAATCAAATGTGGGACCCAAACCATTGACCGGTCAAACTCCGTTATGCCATAATTAACTTTCTCGGTACCGGCGGTTATCGGGAGTATTAAATTTAGAAGCCCGAATCGTAGACGAAAATCGGAAGTTTGATTACTTGAACTACAAGTCTTAAACAGGAAATTATACCATATTTAGAAGGTGAAATTGGTTTCTATATATCGCCTTCCTGTAACACTACAAGTATACTACTCCAAGGTCTACTTGAAACATAAAACAAAATATTCAGAGACGTCTGGTTGATTATTCATAAATCATGGCGGAGGGTGCTGAATTAATTGATCAAAAACGTTACTTGTATGATGAATTATTTGGAAGTGATAATGAAGATGATAATGAAGATGAAGTACCACTTCCCCTGATTGAAGATGAACCAGCTGTTGTTGATTTGAAACAACGATCAGAACCCCGAGAAAGATGTGTTATCAGGATTAAGATTAGACGGATTCCAGGGACCAATTTGTACCAAAACCTTTCTTATCCAATGAAGAAAAAAGAAGATGATGAAGAGCCCAAAATTGTTGCTGTTAAAAGGAAACATCTTGATGAAAGACAAGAAAAGGGGAACAAGACTGCTAAAACGAAGCAGGGGATCAGCAAGTGTGTTAAGAAGCATCATGGAGGCAGTTCTAGGGCGCGAATTGAATGGAGAAGCCGACATTTATCAGGGAGAAGGCAAAAGCTCTTGATGGGATTCTGATTATTTTTTTTTTTCTTTCAATTTTTCTCTGTGCATCGAATGTAATGTAATTGGTGAATTGGTTGATCCCTATTTGGATCTGCTGTAAAGGGTTAAGGCTTTAAGAAACTAAATATCTTATTCATATTCTCTTGTGCAAGCAAGTTTATTAATTGTGTGTCTGTATGTATGATTGTACATGTTTTGCCTTATTTTAGATCTTTCTTTGATTGATCATGTCAAGAATATTCTCCACACACAGATGTTCTATACACAACAATTTATACATCACACTTGATGAGTTGAGTTCGTAAGATCAAGTCATGCATAAGGCATGTAACCCTATTAATTGCTACTAGCCTGCTAGGGAATCAGAGAACATTCCAAAAGCTTCTTCAAGTGGAATTATTATGTTCCTTGCTATTTTGAAAATGTCCACACAGAGATGAACGTGTCTTTGTTACCAGTACTGCAAGTCATGAAATGGTACATCTTTTATCTGAAATCAAGAGAGACAACATCATTAAGTGGTGCCAACCAACAAGGGAAAATTCTTGAACAAAGACGTCAGCGGGAACAGCAAAATAAGCTTCTACTTTCTCGTGTTCCTTTATTTAGTTTATTGCCAGTATGGCGGACAATTACTACTGCTGATGTTTTTGCTGCAAAAGCTTATCATAGTTACTATTGCAGCGGAAAGTAATTGGTCTCACAATTAGAAACAAAAGAGATCGAACTTTGTTTCTGAAACTGCAGCGTCTTACGACTCTTACCTACTTCATAGAAAATTAAGTCCATTAACATTCTGCACAGTTTTCGCAGATGATTCCATAAAAACCATCCCATCTTCTTTCGCATATTCACCTCCCGTGGCAATTAATTGAGCAATCAAATGTCTGTCTTTCGAAATGTATGTCATTGAGGGAGTAACGAATTTGCGCACTTATGAAATGGTTGTGGAATTTTAGGAGAGTACGAAATAATGATAAGAAGAAAATAAACACCAGTAGAAGTGAAGTGGCACACTAGCTATATCACGCCACGGAAATTGTTTCGTTTCACTTGCTTTATCCATAATTGTGGGAGGGGGAAATTTTGAATTGTGTGCATGAGAAACTGGAATTTTGGGGCCATTGTAAGTTGATTCTTTAAAACTGAAATTAGTCGAAGTAGAAAAGAAAGCAATATGCTAAGCACTCGAGGAGATTCAGGAAGAGATACCGGTATAAAACCAGTAAGGAAAGACAAGTTGAAAACAGCATAGTTGGCATTACTAGTATTTTTTAGATACTCATAATTGTGGATACAGATACTTAGCTCTTTTGTGCAAATTGACAAAATTTTATCGAAAACTAACTGATTTTTGAATCATAATCCGTAAAATAACTACAATTTGAGATGATATAAGAAAACTCATCTTGTGATTGGATGGGATTCAGTGTTAGCTCCATTAATCAGATTTAGAAAAGTATTCAAAGCATTACTGTTTACATAATAAAATCGAGAAGAGAGCACATACAAATTGATTAAGGTCTCACTCGAATTGATTAAAAATTGAGAAATTCTACTATCAGAGAAAAATCTGGCATAGAGCTTAAATTCAAGTTATCAACAATAATTCTTCGTGAAAAATGAAACAACTCTTGAAATAAGCATCCACAAAAATAAGTAGAAGATGCAGAACAAAAACTAAGATATAGAAGGCGTAGGAGGGGTAAAGGCTGACCAATTAGGAAAATGACAATAGGAGGCGGTATAAACCGGAAAGTAATTACTCAAAGGAAGGCTTCGCAGGGTACATGCAGCCAAACCTTTGGATGATAACATTTGCTGTGTAACACCCAGCTCTAACACACTCCTCAATTGGCTTCTCTGGTACCAACTGAGACAAAAATCCACCAACAAATGCATCTCCTGCAAAAAGGAAAAAAGAGACTGATAAAAACAAAAAGAAGAAAATACACCATAATATGGGTGGTACATAATAATGTTGCACTCATTCTTCTATCATATCAATATGACTCATTTTACTTTTCAGTTGTTATAAAAGAGACTGATAAAAACCATCACAGCCATTAATAGAAATGTGAAAATCTAAGCTACAAAACCCTTTAACAGTTTGTATTTGTTAACAACACTTGACTTGCAGAATGAATCTCTCCACTGAGACACGTGCTCATCCCTATTATAAAAGCTAAAACACGGTTAAGCTTTTACCAAATATTTTCCCACATCTTTATTGATATGTGTATATGAATATATATACATGATATTACAACATGATATAGGAAACAAAATATACATAGTTATTAGAATTATACTATATAGTTAACCTGTTACTATAAATTTTGTTTCCTGATGCCAAGGATTCTTCTTTCCTTTTGTGCTAGTTGAGCTTGATTTTGAATTCTGCATAAAAATGAAGATACTATATAACATGTTCAAGCTGATAATTAGGCTTTTATCGCATTTGTTTTCTTTTTCTTTCCTTTAATCCTGTTCCTTGGAGGTTTTGGTTTGTATAGCCGCACCATCCAATGGTGTATGGTGAGGACATGACAATACCAAATAACAGAAATAAGTTTCCACACTCAAAAAGTAAGTGATTGATAATCAGAAATGTTGATATGCCTTGAATCATTTGTTTGCCGGTAATAAAACTCTGGTTTCTCTGCCGTGGAGGTAGCTAACGCAACAGTTAGTGAACCACGTAAATCCCTGTGTTCTTTCTTCTATTATTGTTCTCGTTTGATCTCTCGTTATAACAAGAAATTCAGCAACAAATCGACATCCAATTTAAGACGAGTTGCATGGTTAGATGACTGACCTCCTCAAAATGTGTAAGCTTGAAACGTTTCTTTCTAATTTCAGTCCTCCTTACTCTGTCAGAACCTTTACCATCTATTTCCACAAATCTACAAAAGGATGGAGATAAAAGTGAGGAACCAAACCATGAAATCCAAGAAGGGAACTCAGAGGTGAAATTTAGGATTGAAGACTGGAAAACATACCTGTAATATGAGAGTTTGTACATGAGGGAATTCAGCATGGTCGGAGTTGCTTGATTATCGATCTGGTACTGACCATTTCTCTTTTACACAAACATGAAGAAGCAACATACACGAAAAAAGTTAGTCTTAGTTTTCGTTTTTGTTCATACCAAAGATAAAATATAAAAGACCATCATATATATACGAAATTGGTGCCAAGATCCAGTACCTCAAATAATATTGATGAAAATCAAAAGGAGAACTTTAAAATCTAGTAACTTACAAGATAGTCAGGCTCCTCGATGCGAGGAAACACACCACCTACAATACAAACCATCCAGAGAAATTTATTTATATCATCACTAGGGTATCCAACAAAACCTGAACATGAGAAATTTTAGCTCAAGTCAGAGTGGTCCTACATTAATTTCTAAGAATGGTCCACAACTATTAATCAAGCTAACCTCCAAAGACGACAAGAACATATTTTACATCCAACGAGTTAAAAATTTCCCACGCAGCCTTCCAACGAGTTGACAAAGCATATGTTGAAGCAAAGTGTAAGATATAAGAAGTTAACTAGGTTAAAAGCATAGCAGCATATCACAAACACTAATGCTTGAGTACTACTTGAAATGCGGCAGTGGAAAGAAAAACTTGATGTCCAATACTTAAGTTTACCCTATATAGCTCTTACATCTTCTTTCTTAATACTTAAGATAATAAATTTCATTTGTCCAATAAAATCGACTTACCCTAACGGGATCCCATACTAATATATGGATGTACATTAATTATTGACTCTAAAACAGAGTCAAGATACTTACAAGAGGAGCATATGCAACATACAGCCGAGAAGAGTAACGACCAGTTGCAATGCACAGAAGCACATGCACACTGGGATGAGATCAATAATAAAGGTGTAAGCTCCCCACGAGCACACCTGAAAAATAAAATGTGACCAGCGTGTAAATTAAAACAAAAGGAGAACAACCACACTAACATCAGTCCATCATACTTACCATGTAGAAGTAAGCTAAAGCATTTAAAGTGGCGTAGAAGAGGGATCCGGTGTTCCATGTCTATAAACAATTTGAAACTAAGATCAGGAAACAGTTCATAGCTGCAGAATTATCATTTCTCATCTCATCTTAAATATACACTCACTAGTCACTACAAACCCATGAGAAAGTGAAGTGGACCGAACGACTCAGCCAAGCAGTATAACTTTTAAGATAAATGACACTTTAAGAATAGATTCAAACCTTTATATAGAGATAGAAAGTGAAGATCAAAGCAAAGATAGTTACAGCTTTAAGAGTAAACTTAAACCTTCGTATATAAGAAGGATCTTACAAATAGAGCCTTAAGAAAATCATTGCACAGAGATGTTGGATCTTAGAAAACATATTAACGGCTATATATGATAATCAAGACATATTAACAACGGTGGTTTAAGGCTGTAAAACACATAAACAGCATTTAAAAACGTACAATAACATGTACATATCTAATCTCGACAAAAAGTAAATGATACAGTCAGACGTCATAGTCGCTGATGGGTTATTTTAATTCATCAAACTCTATTCACAGCTGAACTTTCAGAATATATATTTCCTTCAGATCTTTTCTTGACGCTAATATGTTACTAATCATTGTCTCAAAAAAACTACCAAGAACAGCCAACTCCTTTTTTATCAAAATAACATATATAGAAGTGTATTAACTTACTAAGGGTAAAAGAGCAGCTGCCGTCATGGCAGTTCCAACAGTCGCAATATGTATGTTAATCCAGGTATTATTATCAACAATGACACTATGATTATCCATTGGGGTAGTTTGGTAACATTAGTCCCACTATGACTGTGAGGGAAAAAATTCCAAGTGACGCGTGTCCAAAAACTATTAGAGAAGTAACGAGTTGCGGTGAGACGAGAAGCACCAAAGCAAAACTTTTTGAGAAGATCTGAAAAGTCGACAAGTTTAAAATGTGACATCGTTGATGCATGATTGACACGTGCGTTGCGGAAAAGTACGGCGCTCTGCTCAAGACAGATAGCTTTAACTGCTTGGCTAACACCAGGGTGCGGGAAAGCATGACTCAATAAAGAGTAATGATGAGTGTTGATGCATGAGAGACACGTAACAACTTTACAAGCTGCGGAACAAAAAGAGACAAAGCATGACGATTCACTTTTAAGAGCTACGTGTCAGACATGCTGTGATTCAAATAAAGCCGCAACTTTCATCTAAATCCAAAAGCAATAATTAAAATATAAGACCGCAGAAGAGTTGCCGGATGACAAGTGAGAAAGAAGAGGAGACAGATAATACGCTTACAAAGACTTGTGGGACTGCATTATGCTCCATGGATGGATAAGAATAAATAGGTGGAAAGCTAGATTGGCGGGACTCATCAAATTGGCTATAAATATCAAGCTCATTAACAGGAAAAGGGGTTGGAAAATCTGTAGAGAAATTAGACCGAAGACATTGAAGTAATAGCAAAGAGTTTAGGTATGAACTTACGTAAATTTTTATTCAGTTATACTATGATTAATATGTTCATGATTTTATGGCATATCAATTTTCTTCTGTATCTTATGATTGTGTATAATAAAAGGAATACAAATCTTTTTACTCGTGGATGTAGACAGTCTGACCACGTTAAATGTTTGAGTCAATTCATTTTAAATTGTTTAATTGATTATCATTGTCTAAATGATCATGTGAGTTGATTTTACGATAAGATATCGTACTTTACAATGATTTGAATGCTTTTGGTTGTGATCCAAAGATGCTAGATTTTTGGTCATCACAATTTGGCGCTAGAAACAGGGAGGTAGTAAAGAATTTATTCTACCTGTCAAAATTTTCGTTGTTAAAATTTTGAGTCGTATTCTGTTTAAAAATTCTTTTCTTTAAAATACAATGATTAAGATTCGTGTGAAAAATTGTATATATGGTTTTACTCTGAACAAATGGTTTTACTCTGAACAAATCAGTTGATGAATATATAAATTTGGTCGTTATGATCATATTTTTTATTTTATTATCTTATACTTTTCATAAATGTTAAATTACCAAGGATATTCTTCAAATCGTTGATTTGAAAATTTAGTTCATAAATTTTCACCAAACAATATGTTATGTTATCAAGTTCTTGATTTTTTACGTTCAACAAAATTCTTGATTCCTGCAAAGAGCAGTGAAATAAGTTTTCAATTGAGTTTTCGAGATTGGTGTTAATTTGTTTCCACATGCACTTACAAAACCTATGGTAAACTAGAAAGTTGTCTGTTTTGTGTGTGATATATTGAAACTAAGTGTAATATTTTCTTTCAATCAAATTGTATTGCAAATTTATTGAGAATGATAAAACCATTTGAAACACATAACTTATTATCTGAGCTCTTTTAGAATACTGGTAAAGAAATCTCTACAGCAACATAAAACTAAGCCAACAAGAAATCACAACATCTCAAAAGGATTCATATAAATGGAGTCAGTGTCACATAGAAGCATCCAAGATCAAGATGCCAATTCAGGAAATCAGGGGAGTCATGCGATAGGGGCTCCTCAACAAAGGGAAATGGTGGGAGAATCACGATGGAAACATTCCATGAATGACCAAGTGAACAATTCTGAAGACCACACAACTAGTCGTTCATCTGAAGAAAATTCTCAAAACAATATTGACCACATTCAACAATTAATGGAAGAAATGGATGAGATGCGCAAGGAACAACGGACTTGTGCGGAACAAATTGCACTTTTGACCAGAGAAAATCAAGTACTCAAAGAAAGAGTCCATCATGGTGCAGAACCATATACAACTAGAACACGGGGGCAAGAAGCAAGCTCCAGCAGACCCGCAGGAAAAAAAGTGAAAGTTAATAAAGATCAAAGAGTAATGGTGGTGGAATCCGTGCGCCAGCGGAATGAACCAGATAGATTGAATTTTGATGGATCAAGGTTGCAAAATGACATGTGGAAAAAATGCTATTAGGACATCGAGCAAATGCCAGAAGAAATTAAGAATTTGAAAAATAAAGAAGGTGGACGAATAGAAGAAGTGTTAAAAGAAGTTAGGCGAACACCGTTGGCACCGCACCTGGCGTACGCACCAATGCCCCATAAATGTAGTATTCCCATTTTTGAATGCTACGATGGGAAAAAAGACCCAACAACCCACCTGAAGTATTACAGTCGCATCATGACACGTTGGGAGCAAGATGATGTTGTTATGTACCGGCATTTTCCTTCGAGTTTGAAAGGAATATCTTTGGCGTGGTATGACAATCTACCAGAAGGGTCGGTGAATTCTTACACACAGTTGACCCGCAAGTTCTTAGAAGCATACATGTACAACAGGCCTACAGATACGGGGATGGACAAGCTATACTCTCTTGCCTCGTGGACAGAGGAAACCATCCGTGATTATAAATATTTATGACAGACGATTTGTCAAGCAATTGGGGATGTAACCCCAGAAGTCGCTATCAATAGTTACAAGTGGGGAATATCCAATCGAGAAAGCCAACTCTTTGTTGATATCCATGATAAAAATCCAAAAAGTAAAGGAGATCTCAGAGATATCATTGAAAAATGTGCAAGATTGCAGGACATTCAGAGGCAACATCCGAGAATAATATCTCAGCAACAAGGAAATGCAAAAAGAGCCAATTCTATAGAGCCATCATCCGGATCCGGGAAGAGGTTTGTGGGAAAAACTCCAAACACTGAATCAAAGCGAGGAAAGATAGAGGAAAGAAGAAAATTTATCCAACAATTTGAGGAGCGAATTTTCACTAAACTCAACACTCCTTATTCAGAAATCTTAAATACAATAAAGAACAGACAAGATTTTCAGTGGCCACGGTCAAAAGAACAACAACCCGAACACACATAGAACTCAAAGGAGTATTGTGAATACCATTGCTATCGGGGTCATTCCACAAACCGATGCAGGAATCTAATATTGCAAGTACAAAGGTTGATCGACGCGGGGGAGTTAAAAGAATTTAATCAATTACCTGACCCCTCACCAAGGCTTAATAAGGGGAAAGCTGTTAATATTCCTCAAAATAATCAAACTATTAATATGATCTCTTATTCTGAATCGGATCAATCATTCATGAGTGCAACTATTGATAAAAAATTGCATAAAAGATTCCGCAGTCACGAAGTCTTCAAGGTTGCGGGAAGAGTTACTGAAGTATGGGAAGAATGGATAGCATCCCCGCTAACTTTTTCTGCGGACGAGGTTGGCCAAGAGATTGAAATGCACAATGATTCGTCGGTACTTACACTGGAAGTATCTGGATGGAATATAAGGAAGATTCTTATGATACCTTCCAGAAGATGGGGTTAAAAGATGATCATCTAACGCCTTCTTGTTATACAATTTATGTGTTTAACGGATTAGCTTCAAAACCGAAAGGGGAAATTTTGCTTGATGTTGCCGCTGGACCGATAAGTATTCTGACTAAGTTCAGCGTAGTGGAAGCTCCATCTCTGTACAACGCCATCATTGGTAGACACTGGGTCCATCAATTGAAAGGGGTAACTTCAACGTATCACCAATACTTACGCTTTCCAACACCGCAAGGGGAGATGGATGATAAAAGGAGATCAAAATGAAGCAAAATCTTGCATTCTAGCAGAAGTCTGCATGAATAAAGAGTGACAACAACAACAACAAAATAAGAAAAAAGAGCGCAAGATGAAGGCTAAAGAAGAAGCACTAAACCAATATATGATTAAGGCTGCGGGAAATAAAGCAATAAATGAAACAAATGAAGGTATTACAATAAAGGAAAGCATGCCAAAAATTGATTAAGGTAGTCTTCCAGCATAGCAAACAAAGGGGGTTCCTACACTTTTAGGAGCTCCCAAACCCACCTTTACATCAATCGAAGAAACCAAAAATGTCAACATATGAACAGAAGAATTTCCCAAGATGATAAAGATTGGAACGCTGATGGAAACGGAAATGGAGCATAATTTGGTCATTCTACTTAAAGATTTGGTGGATATTTTTGCATGGAAGACAGAGGACATGCCGGGCATCGATCCAAATATTGTACGGCATGAGTTACATATACATCCGGAAGCTACACCTTTTCGGCAACACATGCGTAAAGTATCACCTGAATATCATTTGCCAGTTGAAAAAAAGTTAAAAAAGCTTATGGATGCGGGATTCATTCGAGAAGTGTGGTATCCAACTTGGATTTCAAACATGGTGATAATACCAAAAAATAATGGCGGAGTAAGAATTTGCATAGACTTCACCAATTTAAACAAGGCATGTCCAATAGATAGTTATCCGCTTCCCATCATTGATCAGTTGGTGGACGTTGTTGAAGTTCATGAGGCCTTATCCTTTATGGACGGACAATCAGGGTACAATCAGATTGCTCTAGCTGATGAAGATCAAGAACACACTGCATTCTTCACTCCCCACGGATTATACTGTTATACCAGAATGCCATTTGGGATGAGAAATACGGGAGCAACTTATCAATGGCTCGTAGACGCAATTTTTAAACCATGGATAGGCCGCACACTCGAAGTTTATGTAGATGACATGCTGATAAAAAGTAAATTTTCAAAGGATCATTTACAAGATTTAAAAGAGATATTTGAAGCCTTGCGGAAATTCAGAATGAAAGTTAATCCCGATAAGTGCATTTTTGGGGTTAGGTTAGGGAAATTTTTGGGGTACTTGGTTACCAAAAGAGGAATTGAAGTTGATCCGGCAAAGATTCAGGCCATTGTTGATATGCCATCTCCGAGGAATGTCAAAGAAGTACAGAAATTAAATGGTTGTTTGGACGCACTCGGAAGATTTATTGCTAGATCATCGGACAAATGCAAGCCCTTTTTTGACGCTTTGAAAAAGAAGAATAAATTTGAATGGAACGAGATTTGTGAGAAAGCCTTTTCAAGTATTAAAGCTTATCTCGCCACACTGCCGCTCTACAAAATCCAGAACCTGAAGAGGTGCTTTCCTTGTACATAGCCGCAACAGAAGATGATGTAAGTATGGTATTGGTGCGAACAAATGAAAAGGTAGAAAAACCAGTATATTACATCAGTAAAACTCTGAACCTCGCAGAAAAAAATTACACGAAAATCGAAAAGTTAATCTTAGCACTGGTTTTTGCTACCCAGAAATTACGCACGTATTTTCTGACACATTATGTACTGAAGAATGTGGGAAAAGTTGGAAGGATAGCAAAATGGAACGTACAACTCGAACAGTTCCACATATTATTTGAATTACAAACTAGGCAGAAGTCGCAAGTTCTGGCTGATTTCCTTGCGGATTTTCCGTTAGATGATGATTTTGAAATTCAAGGTTTGCCCGGATTTGAAGATGATGATCCTCAGGATATCCTAAGCTTTGTAAATACCCGAAGATGGGAAGTATTTGTTGATGGGGCCAGGAACAAAGAAGGTGTGGGAATTGGAATTGTAGTTACGACTCCTACATGGGATCAGATGGTACATTCATTCCGACTTGAGTTCGACGAACATACAAATAATATAATGGAGTATGAGGCTATGGTTCATTCCCTTAGGCTCATCATTGAATTTGGGTTAAGTGATGTGTGGCTCACAAGTGACTGACAATTAACAATTCGTCAGGTTAAATTAAAATATCAAGTGCTTGATGAAGACCTGGTAGAATACAAAAATCTAGTGCAAAAATTGGCGCTTCAGGTTCCAAATATAACCTTTCGGCATTTATCCAGAGATAAGAATCGCCATGTGATGCGTTAGCATTTATTTCTTCAATGATAAAGGATCAGAATACATCAGCAGTAAAAATATGGAAGAAGAAGTTGAGGAAGATATTGAAGATGCAGTTGTTCAAGATGATGCAAATTTCCCACAAAAAATAGAAAATAACTTAACCAGAGAAGATTGGAGAGTGTCAATACATCAATATTTGCAAGATGGAATATTGCCCGCAAACCCTAAAGAGGCAAGGAAGGTGCAATCAAAATCTGTGAATTATCAGTTGCGGGATGGACTTCTATACCGTAAATCCTTTTTGGGACCGTTACTTCGATGTTTATCACGAGAGGAAGGGTTGTAGATTCTCAAAGATATACATTATGGAGATGCTGGAAATCATAGCGGAAGACGATTGCTGGCACTAAAAGCAAAAACGCAAGGATATTATTGGCCATTTATAAAGATGCGGAAAATATGGTGAAAATATGTGAAGAATGTCAGCGCTATGCGAAAAGAATAAAAGCTCCCGCAACAGAACTTAATTTTGTACTCATCCCCTGGCCATTTGCAAAATGGGGGATAAATATTGTTGGACCATTAGTGGAAGGTACTCAAAAGAGAAAATACTTGATTGTAGCTACAGACTATTTCACTAAATGGGTTGAGGCCAAAGCTCTTGCACATATCAGATATACCGATGTTTTTAAATTCATATTTGAGAATATAATCTATAGATTTGGAATTCCAGTAGCCATAGTCTCAGATAATGGACAACAATTATAAAGGAAAAATATATAGATATGATTTTCGAAGCATTCAATATACAAAAGAACAAGTTAACTCCGATGTATCCGCAAAGCAATGGACAAGCCGAAACAACAAATAAAACAATTGTCATGAATTTAAAGAAAACTCTTGATGGTCATCATAAACGATGGTGTGAACAGCTTCACAATACACTATTGGGATACCGCAGAACAAGAAGGGAATCCACCGAAGAGTCACCATTTCTTCTCACATATGGAGCAGAAGCAGTTATTCCAAACCCCTTTTTTTATTAGGCCTTGGATTGAAGATTTTGTCCTCTTTTAGCGATGTGGATATATTCTGCTCACTTGAGAGACTCAATAGACCTGAAAAGTGGAAAAATAACTATTGCTATCGATATCATTATTTATTATCTTTTCCACTTTGTAGGTCCAGGGTGTATGTTAATCCAATGAATGAGTTGTTCCACCCGTTTTATCCTGCCTTTATTATTACATCTTATTCCTAAGGAAGTCATTTTACCCACAACAAAAATAGAAGCATATATGGGAGAAAAATTTGAACTCAGACCTAATGCTTGAAAAGTTGGATGATTTAGAAGAAAGAAGAGAAGTTACACTTCAAAAAATGGAAAATTATCAAAGAAGATTGGCAAGAGAATACAATAAAAAAATAAAGTTGCAGAACTTTGTGGAAGGACAGTATGTTCTGCGTCAAATCCCAGAATACCAACGGGACAAAAAGCAGGAAAATTTGCACCTACGTGGGGAGGACCTTATGTTATACAAGGCATTGCGGGACAAGGATCATATCATTTGCGGAATATGGATGGAGGTATTTTACAACATCCTTGGAACGCACAATATCTCAAACCATACTATCCTTGATCAATAATACAATTGTACAATAGTTTGCGCTGATAATAGGTAAAGCATATCAAATGCAATCTCTCTAGAAAATCCAAATAAATGTCTATGAATATAGGATTTTTTTCCACAGAGATGCCTAACATGACATTGATTATTGTACCAGGTACTCTCCACTTCAGGAAGTGCTCACAATCAGCAATGCAATTATACAACAATTAGGCTTCATATTAGGTAAAGCTACAAATGCAACCTCTCTAAGAAAGTCCATGTGAATATTTATGAGTGTATGACTATTGGATCTTCCGCCAACAGGGGTGCCTAACATGATATTAATTGTTGTATCTTTCTCCGTTTTAGGAGACTTTCGGGACCGCATCCTAATTTCCTCCTGGCCCGAGAGAAGTTAGACATGTGTTACACCCACAATATAACTCAAGGTACAAAATTTCCTTGCGGTTAAATAAATCACACTCATACAATGAACTAATAATCTATATATTCAAAATCTGTTTTGCAGGGAGAAAATTACAAGGCAAAATGAAAATGCAACTACAATTTAGAAAGGAAGAAGAACGAAACAACAATAAAGAAAGTTAAGGTGTGGGCAGGACACCTACAAACTCAGGATTATCCGGAACATCTTTGCGTTTGTAAATTTTTGTAAATACATCGGCTTGTACTTGATCAAGAGTTTTGTTGATTGATTTTGCAATCTCAACTCGAGCTTCGTCTCTTAACCGTTTAATATAAGCCTTTCTATTGTCAATCTCCAATTTGAATTGATTTACTTAAGTTTCACAATTCTGGACCCTTGTCTTCCAAAAGTTCATTTTCCCTTCAGTATTTAAGTCGCGAACGAGGCTTTCATTCTTCGTAACTTCTTGCTTTAATTTACCTTTGGCCTCTTCGACTTTAGAAGATAAAAACACAAGTTGGGCTTGCACTTCATTGGCCTTGGTAAGAGCAAGTGATAGACACTTAATTTATATATATTTACCTTCTAATTTATATTTGTTAATACTCATAATTATATTTATTTTATTATTTTATTATTTTATAGGTGGTTCATATAAAATCTGTAGTTACGAGAAAAGTTGATTGAATGAACGGAACTACGTCGAATATTTGGTGCTTGTCCTATCCGAGCTATTGCGAACTGAACTGGTGAAATGAACTGGTGAACAGAACTGTCTAAAGCCTAAAATGTGAAACTAGGTTCACGTTAATAGAGAAGTGGGATGAGCGTGTAATTGATACAACACGGAAACAGGGCAAACTTTTGCTTTGCTTGTTGACAGAACGAAGACACTGACAGGCTAAGCGTCAGGTGTTGTTTTAGGCAGTACTTGGTTCACGTGAAGACTGTGCTAGGCATAGGGTATATGCTCGGTGTCGTCCGGATAATCAATAGACAAGAGCTGACGGTTGACGTACAAAGCAGGTGAAGGAAGTTAGGTGGCTAGTCTAAAGAAGGAGTAAGGTGTTAGGTTGTTAATCAGAGGTTAGATTAAGTGAACGGATATTGATTGGGAGGCAGTCAAGAGCGTTCTTGATTGGAGAACATAACGTGGGATGAAGAAAATAAATATCTAGAGACTAGGTGATTGGTGAGAGATGAAAAGTCTTCTTTTGATTTTTGTTGGAGCATGTTACACACGTGGGTGAGCGGTTGAATGTTTTCTGTTTCCTTTCTTGGTTAGGAGGTACGGCTAGTGTAAGAGAAAAATGAGGGGAGCTTTTCTTTTAGGTTTTCATCTTTTGGGGAGTTTTTCTTTTCGGCAGAGGTTTGGTTTTTCTCTTCTCAGGAGGAGAAGGTCTGTACAGGCAGGCGTGTTGGAAGCGACGGCTGGTGGTGTTCTGACGAAGAGATTAAGGTGGAGACAGATTCGACTACCTTGACGCGTATCGATTATCGGTTTAATCTTTTTCTTACTTTTCTTAATTATTTTATGGGTTTTAAGAAACCCATCTCTATGTCTTGCTAATTGATTGTAGCTAGGGTTTATGTTGAAACCACTTTTGGTACAAGACTAATTAAATTGAATTATTGATTAATAGACCATTATAATTTAAATAGATTAATTCCATGATTTTGTTTATTGATTTAAATCTAAATTAGTTGTCGTTTCACCGGTTCTGTACAATACAGTAACCTATGCGCAGAATCAATAGGATAGCAAATATGTTTGTCTACTTTTTAGATATTTCATGCTTTGGTTAATCCTTAGATGAGGTATGCTTTGAAGAGCCATATATTATTTGTGAACCTGTAATTAGCTTCGCATTATTTTCTCGCTAACGCAATTAGATGGTGTATGCTTCAGACTAGGGCTTTTGATGCTCCATGCTTAGGGCGTCCCAGTGACATTTGCGATTCTAATACATATAATAGGTGATTTATATAGAACGAACAATAGATAAATATTTAGGAATTATGTTCTCACTTCAGTAATTAAATAGAAATAGTGGTGGATACTGAAAACCTGGTTACCGACTTTCTCCATTTTAGTTATTTTATTAGTTTAGTTTGTTTCATTATTTTATTCATAATTATAAAAATCCCAAAAATATTATTCTTGATTAGTTGATTAGAGATATTGATTGCAGTATTTTCCCGCTCCCTGTGGGTCCGACCCGTACTTGCCGTTGTCTACTAGTTAGACGTCGTGCGATTGCGGTTATTTATATAGGGTAATATAAAATCACATCAACAAGCTCTAGCTGATTTTGCGCTTCATTAGCTTTGACAGAAGCCAACTCAAGTTGCCTACTGAGTTCTTCCATCCTAGTGGTTGCGGCACTGAGCTCTCCCTCAGCCTTGGCAGCTCTTGCGGCCGCATCCTTAAACTTTTCTTCAAAACCTGAAACAAAGCAACAGGTTAGTCAATGCGGGAATAATATCAAATTTCAAATATACAGAAAAATAGGATACCTCTTGCGAGGGATTCAAACTATGCTAGTTCATGACCAATCGCATCTTTGGTAATTTCAAGGAAATCATATTCTCCCGAAAGCTTTTTATACTTGACAGTGAGTTGATGAAGATTTTGATGACACTGAGTTAATTCTACGTCATTATCCCGCAATTGATTTAATCTAGATGTACACCTTGCTACTTCTTTGTGCAAGCGGAAAATGTCGCTCTCACGGTGAAGAATGGAATCAAATAACTCAAGTATTATGGCTTGAGCATCCGCAAGGGTTTTTCCTTTAGCATGAGCTTCCGAAACAAAGTTGTCCCTGTCCTTAATAAATTGAACTATATACGAAGAGAGCTGCGAATCGTGATACGAACTGGAACGGGAAAATCCCGCAAGGATATTCTTGCGTTCTACACAAAGCATGCGGTTCTCTTCTTCCAATTTCGCAGATCTTGCCCATGCTTCGGAACGCTATCTCTAGTCCACAATAAAGTAATATTAAACTCTGTTTAATTGCGAACCATTTCTTCAAGCAAAAGTTGATGCTGCGATTCTAATTTATCATGATTCAGTATGACCAAGTCATGATTATCAACAAGATTGTTAAACTCTGCTTTCTTGTGAACCATCTCTTCAAATAAACGCTCATGTTGCGATTTTAATCTATTATACCTCCATCTGGACAAATCATAACTATTAACTAGATCATTATATCTTGTCTTGACTTCCACGTTCTCATTGTTAACTTTCACTACATGATCTTTCAACTGCGCATTTCTACACCGCATCCTAAATATGAGTTCTGAATCCCTCGCTGGTCCCATGAAGTAATTCAGAAGGCAAGTATTAAATCTTAAGAGAATGTGATAAGGTAGAAAAAATTAAACCTTGATTTTGAAGATCGAGCAGTTGTTGGCAAAGCGTGTCATTTTCCCGCTGCAAGCCAAAGCGTCAATTTCCTCAGCCTTAAATTGTGACTCCATCATTATGGATCGCGCCTTGTAGAACTTGTACGCGGTGAATGCAGCGTTATGACCCTGTGCAAGCTGCAAAATTAAAGTTATAAAAAGAACTAAAAATAAGAAGAAGTTAAAGGGTATAATAACGATAGGAATACTTGTACAAGAGCCTGTTGCAGGAAGGAATACACTTGTCCCTCTGCAAGTGCAAGTGTTTCCTCAAGAGAAGAAGGTTGGTTCATGGGGAAAGTGGGATCAACAGCTTCACCTTGATTTTGAAGCCAAGCGTCTCTAACCGCATCATATGGTACAACCCACATGCACTGTCGTAAGCGTGAAACCGTTGCACTGTCTGATTTCACTAGCAAAGGATTACTTGGAACAGACAAAATCTCCCTTGACAAGAACCACTAGAAGGCTTCTTCTTCTTTTCCCAAGAGGCTTAAATCCTCTGCAATCCCTTTTCCTTTACTCGCTTGCGGGACTTCTCTATTCGGTTCAGATGTTTCAGCAACAACTGTGCTTGCAGCAAGGGTAGGAGAAGTTACCACCATAGTACCTGCGGGTACATTTCCCGCTACATTGATGTCCGCAGACTCATCTAGTACCGCAGCAGGTGAACCATCTGCATTTATAGGATCACCTTATATAGGGCGATCCTCTCCGTCAGCTGAACCATCTTCATTTGGCACAGTTTCAAGTGGTTCATCAGCAACTAGAGGAGAAAATTGGAGGAATAAAGAAGGATCAGGGACCATAGCTTCAAACGAAGGATTAATGATACACACCTTTTAGTGTCTAAATTGCACCTTAATTTCTAGTGAGTTAGTATTCG